>NW_019167938.1:19278286-19595608 GCF_002303985.1 Durio zibethinus | reverse complement strand
TCTGGGTAAAAAGTAGCTAAAGCTTCAATTGAAATCCCAAGAGTTCAAGAAAGTAAATAGAAAAAAGGATGAAGTTAGGTGTCTTCAAGAAAAAAATACACCTTGGAGATAAGGATTTGAAGCTTCAGTCAAAATCCAAACAAAAAAAACAACAAAATCCAAAAAAGAAGAGAAAAGAAAGAGAAAATATACACTTGAAAAATAAAAATTCAGGGAAAAAAAGGGTGAATAAAGTTGCTAAAATCGATGCCAGATATTTAAAAAAAAAAGAAACAAAGAAAGAAAATTAGAGAATGCTTCTCAAGATCCTTGGCCTAATCACCTTAAATAACATATTTTGAGCCTATTTATCCATTCATTCAGAACCTCTAACCCCGACCTACATTACATATATTGAAAAGTTCATTTTGATCAAATGTGGACACTTAGATTGAAGAGCAATATTCTTAAATTTGTATATACTTGTTGAATTCTTCATTGATAGAAAATATAGGTCTAAGGTGAAAACCCTAAGATGGCAGTTTAAAGCTAAAGTCATTCTTGAGGCCCCAAAATGAATTTTAGAGTTTTAAGGTTCTATCTAGAATAAAAAAAAAAATCTTGATACAAAGCCTTTTGAAAGATGAATACCCATTAAAGACCTTAAATTTCAAAAAAAAAAAAAAGCCGGCCTTGTCCTCTTCCTTTTATTGAAGATTCACAATTTAAGTTCAAAAATCAAAGGTTCAAATTCACAAGAACCTTTCAACTTCGCAAGAATTAACTGAAATTTGATTCTCAAAATTTTAGTTTTATAAGAATTCAAATTTGCAAGATCTCAAGATACGCATTTGCAAATTTCAAGACTTACATATAATATTTAAAAATTCTTATTTGAATTTTGGAGATTTACATCCAAAAGTTCAAAGCTTCTCATTCGAGTTCAAAGGTTCACGTTTGACAAATTTGGGGTTCACATCTAAAAAGTTTAAACTTTTTCATTCAAATTTTAGAGATTCACATCTAGAAGTTCAAAGTTTCTCATTTGAATTCAAAGGCTCACATTTAATAAATCTTAAAGTTTCACATCTAAAATCTTAAATGTTTTTATTTGAGTTCTTCTTAAAGATTCTCATTTAAAAAACTCAAAGATTCTCATTTGAAACTCAAAGATTCTCATTTGAAACTAAAAGATTCTTATTTAAGACTCAAAGATTCTCATTTAAAATTTAAAGGTTCTCATTTGAAAATGTCTTAAAAATTCTCATTTAAGACTCAAAGGTTCTCATTTAAGACTCAAAATTTCTCATTTGAAAATATCTTAAAGATTCTCATTTAAGACTCAAAGATTCTCATTTGAGGATGTCTTAAAGATTCTTATTTAAGACTCAAAGATTCTCATTTGAGGATTTCTTAAAGATTCTCATTTAAGACTCAAAGATTTTCATTTGAGGATTTTTTAAAGATTTTCATTTAAGACTCAAAAAATTCTCATTTGAGGATTTCTTAAAGATTCTCATTTAAAACTCAAAAGTTTTCAATTGAGGATTTTTTAAAGATTCTCATTTAAGACTAAAAGATTCTCATTAGAAGATTTCTTAAAGATTCTCATTTGAAAGCTCAAAGATTCTCATTTAAGAATTCATAATTTTATCTTAAAATATTCATCCAAAGATTCAAAATTTCTTTTTTAGGTGACTTTCAAACTTTTACCAAAGTCAAAATTTTGTATGTAATGAATGTTATGATCAATGATGCAAATGCTTTCTTAATGATGCAAATGCTTTCTTAATGATACGAATGCAACGATCTAGATTCTCACAATGTTATATTCTCATCCATGATTTAAATGTTTACTGTATAATGTAAATGCATAGCTAAACCAAAGTTTTAAATATTCTCCAAACAATAATGCAAACGTAATACATGTAATGTGGATGTCCATGTCATGAAATTCTAATTAATTATGATAATATGGTTCTCAAGACTCTACCATCCCTTATCTTTCTTTTTCAACTTCTCAGCATTAACCATTTAGAACAAATTTCATCCTTCATCACTTGGTTACCACTCATAGGTTTCTTAACACTAGCCATTTTAGAATAAATTTTATCCACTGATCCACATTATCTTTATCACTTGATCATAACTCATAGATTATTTTGATCGATTCATCCCCATATCCATCACTTGGTCATATCATCTTTTCAAATTTTGCCTTCTCTTCATTTTGCTGGCCAATCTATCACCATATTCATCATTTGGTCACACCATTTACCTTCTCAAATCATCTTTTTTAGGTTTTTATCATCTTTTCATTTTTTTCTTATCATCTTGAATTTCTTTTGAAAGGAATGCAAGACTCTTTTATGCACATTGTCATTCATTCATCATCATTTGAAACCATGACAAATATAATGCATTCACCTTTTTTCAATTCATTCTAGAGATGTGAGAGCACAAGGTGAATCGAGAAAAAGGTAATCAATGAAAAGTGAGTCTGGCAAAAAAACAAATTGACAAAGGAATGAATTCAAAGCATTTTAATAGGGATGGTATTGAATGGTACAATAATATCCAAATAATAAATACTTTGTAACTCTTAACATTAATCTATAATTTTTTTAAAAACTCATTTCTATGACTTTCGAAGTCATTTTGAGCCCACTAAGCTTTGTCTCAGCTTTGAGAGATTTTCAGATATCTTTGACCTTTCATCCATGTGAATTGTCTATTCAACTCTCAACTTAGATAGTTTTCTACCCATATCACCCTTTCAGGTTTTCAATTTGAGTTTTCCCTTTTTTTTTGTTTTTCTATTTTTTAAAAAAAATTTTTAAATTTTTTTGTTTTTAAAATTTTTTTTTCATTTTTTCCATCCATTAGTGATATCTTTTGCACATCAATCTCTAGAGTAATGTAGCATGATTCCATTATTCCATGATAAGTATGCCTTAGCCCAACATATAATCATTCAATTCGAGCACTCACATTTGATCTAAATAGACTTTTAAAGGTTGTAAGGTAGGCTATGGTAAGGGGTCATGAAAAAATGGATAAAATAGGCTTAAAATATAGGTTTAAAGGGTTTAAAACCAAAGGATCATTTCTCATCACTTGATACAACTTGGTATTTTATCCCATTCCACATCATTTCCCTTTTTCATTCACATTATTTCTCTCAAAAAGACTCTCATTATGTTGTCCCAAATCATTTGTGGCATTCATTTTTCTTTTCTCTTGCTTTTTCTTTTTTTTCCTTTTTTGCTTTCTACCTTTGAGACCTTTTACGATCTTTTACCTTTTTTTTTTTTAAATTGCCTCCTAGTGTGAAGGGTGATCCTTGATTGGGGTTTTTTTTTTAAAAAATTATAATAGGCTCAAAGGGGTAGCAATGAATGGTTTTTCAAATGGTAAAGAAAAGATGGTCATTTTTCATCTCAAATGTGAATCTTTTTCTTCAAAATCATCTATTGAGCAAAAATATGCTCATAGATCTTTATAAATGACTACACATTTGCAAGGTATATCTATTCCACATCTGTCAGTAGCTTACTGTTTTTGCTCAAATAGTCTCTTCAAATCAATTTGAATTAGTTCTCAAAATTAAATCCAGAATTATTATTATCATTATCAAACTTTTATCATTTGAAATTTGAGAAAAGGAATAAAAAAATGTGGCGAATAACAAAGCATGAAATAATGGCCTGGATGAAAGAGAAAATGTAATGAAATGCATCAACTTGTCTTTTATGATAACAAATGAAATCTTATTGCATGAAAAAATTCCTAACATTACTATGAAAGAAATCTTAAACTGACAAGCAGCTTTCAACCAGCCCTAACATCCTGTTCAAAATTATGCCCCTGTGCAATCAGGTGAAGGATTTTTACTGACATCTTGCCCTCTTGATTCGTCAAAGCTCACTAAGTCTTTTTGGAACAAACTTTGTACTTTATGTTTGAAAGCAGGGTGGGTTTCAATAGAATGACCTATGTTCCTATTGTGATAATTGTACGTTGCATTAGCATTGTACCAGTTTGGATATGATGGCTTCAATGGTTCTAGAATAACTAGAGATACCAAGTTGTTCTTGACCAGTTCTAGGAATAACTCAATATAAGTTATGGGGATAGGGTCAATATGTGCCTTTTTTTGTTTATCTCGAGATCTCCTTAAACCACTTGTTTAGTTGTTAGGCTTTGAAGCTAATGCAAGTTCTTGAAAGGCTAATTGGTAGATTGGTGGGTAAGTTGGTTGTGGATATGGTTGATATGGGTAGGGTAAGGTATTATTCACAGTAGGATAGTATAAAGAATAACCTTATGGTGGATAGGGTTGATATCCCCTAAACTGTCTATCAAAGCTCACGACTTGAGCTTCAGTCTTTTTTTCCTTTGGCACCTTCTTGGGTTTTCCTTCTTCCAACTTGTCATTTTTAATGGCATTCTCAATGATTTCACCTAAGATCACCATGTAGGCAAAATTCTTTGTTATATTTCTTATCATCTTTTTATAATAGAGAGACTTTAAAATGCTGACAAATAACATTGTGGTTTCTTTCTCAGTTAGAAGAGGATACACTTGAGAAGCTATATCCCTCCACATTTGGGTGTATTTCTTGAATGTTTAGTTGCTTTCTTTTTCATATTCTATAAAGATAGATGATCAGGGGCTAAGTCTATAATATATCGATATTGATTAATGAAGTCATGGGCCATATCACTCCAAGAATGAATGCAAGTCCTATCCAATTGGACATACCACCTAGCAGTAGAACCCAAAAGGTTATCTTAAAAAATGTGCATTAATAGTTTTTCATTATTAGCATGGGTAGCCATTTTTCGACAATACATAGTAATTTAGGTCTTTGGGCACTTCATACCATTATATTTTTCAAACTTTGACACTTTGAACTTTAAAGGAATAACCATATCTGGGACTAAATAGAGCCCCACAGCATCTATAGAACTATAAAAACTAATGCCCTCTATGGCCCATAACCTTTCCTCTAATAAGTTCATCTTCTGTTAAACTTTTGAGGCTTTTAAAGTTTTATTCTCCTTTGGTCTTAATTCTCTTTCTCTTCTGGATCATCCAAGTTAAGGATTGGTATTGGTTCTATTGCCTTATAAGTAAATATAGGATTCATGTAGCTCTGACACTGACCTGAATTTGAAGCTGATGGCATTTTGGGGTATGTATATCCTATGGGATATGTAAATTACTGGGGTGGTGCATCCTATATGGATTGGGCTTGATATAGCCCAAAACTAGGAGGGTATAAAGGGTTATCCATCTTTTATGATGAATGGTCCTACCGGTTAGTATTTTTTTCTATTTTTTTCCCTTTATTTAACTTGTTCAAGGCATCCAGGGTTTTACTCAACTCACCTTCAAACTTCTATTGGGCTTTCTCTATCTTCTCAAGATGATTAAAATTTTCTTATTCCATCTGTCTGGCATGAGCCCTTGTATTGTATTGGTGAGTGAGGTTTTTGCTTGGTAGAGCTATCCTTGAACCTTGAATACCATAATTATGATCAGAAATGCTATGCTATGTTTTATGTTTGGTATGTTGATGCATAAATGGAATGTACATTTCCATGGACGAGATCTAATATGAGAATGATGTAAATGCACAAATGTTAAATATGATAATGAAATGATGCATGACATGATAATACAAATGCATAAAGTCAAACAAACAATTAGATCGCAAACTATTCCTTCTTGTGTCCTAACTTCAGGTTACATCTATCAATGGGTAGGAAGGGTTTTATCATAAGGTTGGCCTCTTAAGTGTACTATATGTAGGGTTAGGTGACTTTGACCACTAAAGGTTTTTAAATTATTCCTTACATCATTGTCCATCATTGTCCATCATGGATTAATAAGGCAATCCAATCCTTACCCATCATAGGTTACCAACGGAATTGATTCAATTTAAGTGGGAGTATTTCGCTAGCCATTGTGGAGATTATTATCTTACGAGAGTGTAGGTACTTTACTCCCTCCTAAGAGGGACGGAGCCTGAGTATAGAGCTAATGTAACGTAAATATATGTGATAGTGTGTGTGAAGGAACATGTAGGTTTCATGTCCCAAAAATCAAGTGAGAAACAAAAAAGAAAAAATGTTAGTAAACAAATAACACAAGCTTTACACCTTACAACCATTAGATTAAGGATATGATAAATTCAAAATTTATGGCTTGACTCTCTAGCACTCCCCAGTGGAGTTGCCAAACTATCATAACATATAGATCCGAAATTTATAGTTAGACTTAACAAATAGAGTCACCATCAATCTTTTTTAACTAGGTGTGATTGGCCACCTAAGGAATTTATCCTCTTAAGGAGCTTCTAAGTTTGACTAAGGGTCACCAAAAGAATAAGTTTAGGTCTACAAACTAGAACAAGTTTCGGGAGTTCGATTACATATGAGGAAGGTTATAGCACCTTCACATGCCCATCCGAAGGATGGTACCATATTATTTTAAATTTGTCCTAATGTCTTGATTCTAATGGTAGTAAAATTTCATGTTGAAATATTGGAAATAATTTTTAAGATTTCTTCATCAATATGGTAGAATTCTTAAAAATATTTTTTTACCTTAAGGGTATTCAAGAATCCCATTTGTTTCCTTGAACAGGCTCCGTCGTCAGAAATATTTTTTGTTTATTTTTTTTAATATATCTAATTATTCCATCATTTGGGCCAAATTAAAAATATTTTTTCTTTTGAAAATTTTAAATTTTCTACCATTTGGGCCTACTTAGAAACTCACTTTTATTTTTTTTTTATGGAAAGAAAATAACATAACAATTATTTTCTTGAAATTTCATTTAAATGCTTCCACTATTTGGGACAAATTTAAAGAAATTTCTCACCTAAAGATTTCTTAGAAAATTTACCATTTGAAATTTTTAAGAATCTCATTATTGGATAATTATCAAATATTTTCAACCAAATTTGGAAAAGAATACAATTACTTTTATTGAAATTTCATCTAAATTATTCCACCATTTGGGACAAATTTAGAGAAAATTTTTCATCTAGAGATTTCTTAAGAAATTTACCATTTGAAATTTCTAAGAATTTCATCCTTGGGTAATTTGCATTTTTTCAAAATTTTATTAAATTTTTATTTTTTGGTTTTTTTTATATTTTAGTTTTTGTTTGAAAATAAATATTAATTATTGTTATTGAAAGTTTATCTAAATTATTCCACCATTTGAGATAAATTTAGACAAAATTTCTCACCTCGAAATCTTATAGAAATTAACCATTTGAAATTTCTAAAAATTCCATTATTAGGATAATTATTATTTATTTCAAAAAATATTTTATTTTTTCATTTTTTTATTTTTTCCAAATTTAAACATGTAAAAATAGTTTGAAACTAAATAAAATAAATTAATAAAAAATACCAAATAGAAAAAAGGCTTGGTTCTGCGGCTAGAACGCTCGGCTTGGCTTGGTTCAGCTGCAGGAAGAAAAGTTGAAATGGCTTAAAAAGTGGCTCGGCTTGACTCAACTTGAGACAAAGATTGGAAAAAAATCGTCGAAATCTAAGATTTATTTTTTTGAATTTTTTTTAAAACCTTAAAAAATCTTCGAAAAATTTTCTTAATTGCTTTCTCTAATTTCTGCCTATCTCCTTGATTTTTTTCTTTTGTGTATCTTTGTGCGAATTGTGTGGGCATGTATTTATTGTGTTCTGAATTTGAGAACTTCAATCCAGAAAGGAATCCCAATTTCTCTTAATTCTAACCTTAAACCCAACTCTAACTTTACAAGCCAGTTCCAATAGTTTCATACAAACTCAACTACCTTTTTTTATTTTTTTATTTTCTATTAACAAAATTAACCCAAGTAGAACCCTAGACAGATTGGAGTGTCTACTAATGTTAACATTTATCGAATCATTATAATGAAAAACAACAAATTCAAACTACAAATTTTGAGTAAATAAAATAATAATGTAATATGGAAATAAATAAGGAAAAGGATAACAATGACCTCAAATAATAATATATTTGAAACCCATCTAACATCCATTGAATTTCACAACAAAAGAAATGTCATAACGTATAGATCCGTGGACCTACCACTAGACATGATTTTTAGAAGTCGTCACCAATCTTTTTTGTTTAGGTGTGATTGGTAACTTGATTGAATCTGTCCCATTTAAAAAGGAATCTTAAGATTAACTTAGGTATATTTAAATAGTAAATCTAACCCATGAAATCAGATTTAGGTTTGGGAGTATGGTTACATGTGAGGAAGGTTATAACACCCCATAGCGCCCATCCAAAGGATGGTACTAGTTGGATTTCAAATTATCCAAGCCTTAAACATGTTTATAATTTACCAAAATATTTAATATTGAAAATTGATCTTAAGATTACTCCAATAGTTTGGTAGCAATTTAAGATAATTTTTCCATCTTAGGAGTATTCATGGAGACTAGTGTCTCACTCTGAAAGGCTCCATCGTTGGATTTATTAATATATTTTATACAAAAAAATTAGTAAAGTTCTTTAATAGTTTGGTAAGATATTTTGATGTAGATCCCCTAATAGTTTTGTGAGATTTTATTATAAAAATATGAATTTTTTTTTTAGAAAACTCATTAAATCTTCTAATAGTTTGATAGACTTAATTTAAGAAGCAAATCCTCCAATAGCTTGGTAGGATAAAAAACAAAGCTTTATTAAAATATTTTTCATTTGAAAATTGATTTATGAAATTCTTCAACAGTTTGGTAAATTCCATAAAGTTTAAATTCATGAGAAATCCTCCAATAGTTAGGTAGGATTCATGAATTTATTTGAAAAAGAGTTTTTTTTTATCTTTTTATATTGTTTTCCAAAAATAATAGAATGAATTTTTACAAAATATTTAATAAATAATAATTTACTCAAAAAAATAAAAATTTAGTAAAATAAAATAAAATAAATAATAAAAAAATTGAAAACAAAAACTTAAAATATAAAATAAATAAAAGTAAAATCAAAAAGTAAAAATAAAATAGAAAAAGAAAAACTTACGATTAGGTCAAGTTAATCTATGGGTGAAGCGTGGATCCTACTTGGGTTCACACAGATTCTGCGCGCTTAGAAACAACATAGTGTTGGGACGGTATAAAAGGGCCAAGGTTCGATCTTTTTTTAGTTTTCTTGATCACTTCTTTCTCTAACTCCAAAAATCTTCTCATTCTCTTTAAAAAAACCTAAGAACACCTACCAAAAATCGGACAACTTAGTCGGTTTCTGGAAAGTCACCAAAATCCAGCTAGAAAATTCAAAGTATGCCAAAAAATTCAATGGAAAATTCAAACCTTCAAACTCAAAACCCAATTTTTTTCAGAAAGTTCCAAAATTTTCCAAATTTTTCCCAAAAAATTTGATCCGATCCTAGAAACTTCAACCTTAATCCTAGCACTTCAAACCTAAACTAGAAACCCATACCCTTCTCAATCACAGAACCTCGAATCCAAAACCTCTAAAA
Source organism: Durio zibethinus (assembly GCF_002303985.1). The sequence continues at coordinate 19,586,113 of NW_019167938.1, read as the reverse complement.
TTAAAATGTCAGAAACACACTACCTAGCAATTTTTTTCAGAATTTTAAACACAAAGCCTTTTCTCCTAAAAACCCACCGTGTCCTATTCTCTGGAATATTATCCAATTTGTAGGTTACTTTGGGTAGCAATTTAGGAAACAGACAGAACTAATCCATGCTTGAATCCTGGGATTGGATTTTGCCTGAACAGTATCAATCCAGGCCTAAATCCTGAAACTTGATCTGTTTAATGTGATTTTAGGCCTAGATCTTATGAATTTGTTTAAGTTGAATCCCAGTTTTATACGAAGTTAACCCTCTTATCCAGCAAATTCAATTTCCTTGTTCAATCACGTTATTCAACCATCGATTAAGAAAAAGGCAAAAAATAAAAATAAAAAATAAATATAATAATAATGATGATGATGATGATGATAATAATAATATGATATGATATAATATAATATAATATAATATAATATAATATAATATGATATGATATAATATAATATAATATACTATACTATACTATACTATAATAATATAATACTAGTAATAATAACATTAATAGCAATAATACCAATAATAATAATACTAATAAAAAAATAATAATTGTAATAAAATAATTGACCTCAATTGGTCTTAGACACAAATAGGTGTCTACAGTTGCCTCTTTTTACACATACCTGTTAGACATGAATGATGTAAAGAGCTAGACATCTACTCTATTTTGACCTAAAAATTAGGGTCAAATCAGTAAGCAAAAATGATTAGGACTGAGCCACAAGTCAAGAAGGTGATCTAGACCAAGTCGACATCAAACAACCAGGATTGAACCGCAAGTCAGAAAAATGATCTAGACTAAATCGAGATCGGATGACCAAGATTGAATCGCAAGTTTGGAAAGCTGACCTGGACTAAGTCAAGGTCGAAGCTAGGTGACCATAGTCAAATCATGGTCAAAAGATGATTTGGACAAAGCAAAGATCAAATGATTGGGATTAAACCACAAATCTAAAAAACTAACCTGGATCGAGTTGAAATCGAAGATTGGTGACCGTAGTCGAACCATGGTCAAAAGATGATCCAAACAAAACTAAGATCAAACCACCAAGATTGTATTGCATGTAAAAAAAATGATTTGGACCAAGCCAAGATCGAATTATCGAGATTGAACCATAAGTCACAAATATAATTCGGACTGAACTGAGATCAAAATGAGTGATGACTGATAATATAATGATGCAAGTACATGCCCTATCTAAGATATAAATGAAACATCAATCATGGTACTAAGGCTCCAACAGCTTTCTTCTGCATTTTTATTTCTGCATATTTCTCACAAAGATATAATAAATTATTCTTTTTTACTCAAGATAAGCATTTATCTTCGTCCCAAATGGAGCTTTTGAAATCAATGATTTTATCACACTTTGAGGATTTCATCTTTGGCCCTTATCCCTTTCAATTAATTTAAATTAATACATAATCTCTTATGACATTACTCAATTATTAATCATTATCTCAATTTCAAAATATCATATGCAAATCATGCATTTCTTCTATTCACGGCAAAACATAAAAGGGAAAGACAAATATTGAAAGTAAAAAATGAGTAGAATGAAAAGAATATCATTTTTTTTTTAGAAGAAGCAAGTTATAAATGATAGCAAAAGAACAAAATAAGAGTGTATAGAGATGACTATTTGGGATGCAATGCCCCAAAACAAGCAATCTAGTAATCATGACAACAAATCTTGGATTTCTAAAAAAACTCAACCATATAATGCCCTGACACTTCAAAACTCTTCAAAATTCACTGACTTTGGTATGCCTCTCAAGTGATGACATATCCTCTTTATCGAAGTCACCTTTGTAGGTTTTCAACTCTGATAACCCTGCTTAGTTCAAGCCACTCTTTTAGGTTTTCAACTTGAACTCTCTTTTTTTTTCTTTTTTAGCTCAAGTTGCCCTTTTGAGTTTTCAACTTGAACTTTTTTTTTTGCTCAAATCGCCCTTTTGGGTTTTCAACTTGAACTTTTTTTTGAGCTCAAGCAAAGTATTTTTTTCATGGCATCAAAATTTATGGGATTAGGAAGATCATTTCCATCCATTTCTGACAAAATTAAGGTTTTTCCCAAAAAAGCCATTTTCATAATGTATGGTCCTTCCCAATTTAGAATCCACTTCCCCTAATCATCATGTTGACTTTAGAGAATTCTTTTCAATACCAGCTTACCTTCTCAAAATTGATGAGATCTGACTTTTTATCATGAGCTCTCATCATTCTTTTTTGGTATAATTGGCCATGGCAAAGTGTTGCTAATCTTTTTTTCTCAATGAAGTTTAATTACTCATACCATTCTTGAATCCATTCAGCTTATTCTAACCTCATTTCTCTTAAGACCCTCAAAGATAGGATTTCTACTTTTACTGGCAATACAGCTTCCATTTCATAAACTAAGGAAAATAGAGTTGCCTCAGTGGAAGCATGTATGAATGTTTGGTAAGCATGCAGAGCAAAAGATAATTTCTCATGCCAGTCCTTATATGTTTTGAAGACACCCAATTTGGTCCAAGCCCGGATCAATTGGGCCTTGTCCAAATGGGTAAGCCCATTTTTTTTATTATTATATTTTATATTTTTCTTTTATTATTATTATTATTATTATTATTATTTTTATATATATTTTTCTTTTATTTTTATTTTATGTATTTATTATTTATTTATTTATTATTACTATTTATTAATATATATATCCTTATTATTATAATTACTATTTTTTTCTATTTTCTTTTCTTTTGCTTTCTTTTCTGTTAATATTTATATATATATTTATCTGATTATATATTATAATTTATCCATTATTTATTTTAGGTTATCTATTAATATTATTATTTATCTGATTATTATTATTTTTTTAAATTATCTATTAACATTTTTTTTTTCTTTTTTTGGCTGAAATTTGGAGAATCCTACCGTGATTGGGGTTTAATCAGAGTCCATATTGGATTCAATAATTGAATCCCAATCCAAAGAGGAGTTGAGATTGATCAGAAACTCTTCTGATCAATCCCTATAAAAGGACCCACGGATCAAAGGAAAAAAACATAGGAAAAGAGTTACTGGCTGAGAGAAAAGACAGATATAGAGAAGATTTAAAAGCTAAAAAGGTTTTGGTGCATTTAGAATAGCTCTAGGAATCGGTAGGAATTTTTGAAGAATTTTTGCGAATTTTTTTTCTGAAAATTTTTGGAAAATTTCCAGATTTTGGTTGAATTTTTCGACGAAGGTTGAATTTTTTTACCACTATTCCGATCAAGTTTGAAGTTTTCGACCAACTTCCTAGTTTCCTGCAACCGTTTCTAGAAATCAATCAAGTTTTCGATAAACTTTTGATGAAAGACCCAGATTTCGACGAAACTTTTCAGAATCCGATGACCATTCAACCGGAGTTCTTAGGGTTTTTAGAGAGAAGAGAGAGAAGAGAAAAGAAGAGAGAGAGAAAGAAGAAGGGTTCTGCTGAAAAAATAAAAAAATGACGTTGTTTCTGCATTAAGTAACCCAGAGGATCCGCACGTTTTGTCAAGATCCGACCCGACCCGAGCGTTGACCCGTTGTTCGACCCGCAGTGCGAATCATTTTTTGATCTGAGCTGAGCGGCAGTGCGAGCCATTTTTCTTCCTTAAGCCGAGTCGAGCTGAACCGTTTTCAGGTTTTTTTTTTCATTTTATTTTGTATATATTATTATTATTATTTATTGGTTAGATTAGATTTGTTTAATATTTTTTATTTTTATTTATTTTCCTTTATTTTTATTTTTTATTTTTATTTTTATTCAAAAAAAATATTTTTGAGGAAAAGTTGAAAGTATCAATTTCCCTTAGAAATAAATTTTCAAAAAAGGTTTTTTTTTATGAAAAGTTAAAAGTATCAATTTTCCTCGAAATTAAAGTTTTCAAAAAATATTTTTGAGAAAAAGTTGAAAATATCAATTTTCCTCGAAGTTAAAGTTTCAAAAAAATATTTTTAGGGAAAAGTTGAAAGTATCAATTTTCCTTAGAAATAAATTTTCAAAAAAGGTTTTTTTTTTAGGAAAAGTTGAAAGTATCAATTTTCCTCAAAATTAAGGTTTCCAAAAAATATTTTTAAGGAAAAGTTGAAAGAATCAATTTTTCTTAAAAAATAAATTCTCAAGAAAAGTTTTTTTGAGGAAAAGTTGAAAGTATCAATTTTCCCTTGTATAAAAGCGATCATTTTTCTTTTCTTTTTTTATTTCTTTGGATTTTTTTTAATGTTAAATAATCCGACGATGGAGCTTCTGCAAGTGAAACAATAGTTTTCTTGCATACTCTTGAGGTGAGGGGGTTTTCTCAATTTTTTGCTAAAAGTATTAGAGTCAATTGAGAATAATTTCCAACAACTAATTACTTGGTAAAATTTTAAGGCTTGGATAACACAAAATTAAGCTGGTACCATCTTTGATGGGCGTTGTGAGGGTGCTATAACCTTTCTAACATGTAACCGAACTCTCGAACCCTGTTCTGATTAGTAGACCTGAACCTATTCTTGTAGGGACCCTTAAACTTAGGTGTTCCCAAAAAAGATAAATTCCTTAGGTGACAAATCGCACCTAAATAAAAAAATATTGGTGGCGACTCCTGCAAGTTAATATCTAGCGATAGATCTCCAGATCTAGACGTTATGACATGTTTCAGTCATCTTTTTCAAAATCTATTTTATATTCTTATTAATAGCCTCTACTGTCCTATTCATTTTTGAATGATATGGAGTGAAATTATGATGCTTAATTTTGAGCTAAGCACATATTCTTGCATCATTTTACTGTTTAGGTTCTTTGATTATTTGAGATGGTCTTTTCTGGGAACCCATATCTACATATTATTTATCTCTTGATCAACTTGCAAACTACTGATCAAGTTATAATTGTGAAGGAAGCTGCTTTGAACCATTTAGTGAAAAAGTCAATCATAAAAATGAATCTATTCCCATTTGATGCCTTTAGGGTGATTGGACCAATGACATCCATCCCTTATATAAAAAATAGCTAAGGTGGTGCCATAACATAAAAAGCGGTGGTTAGATTATGAATCTTATTGGTATAAGTCTGGCATTTATGACACTTTTGACCAATAATAGCTAGCTTTTATAATTTATCTTGCCATCATATATTTATTTATATGTGCTCCACATATGCCATCATGGACCTCCCCAATGATCTTTTTAGCCTCAGAGGTGCCCATACAACACAATAATACTTGATCTCTATTTTTTTATACAAAACCTACCTATCTAAGAAGAATCCCATAACTAGTCTTCTCAAGACTCTTTTGTAATTCTCTATTGCTTGGTTTAGGTACTACTGATTTTTTAGATATCTCATAAAGTCACAATACCAGGGATTTTTATTTTTTTTCCCTTTCCAAACTAACGTAATGCATTAACGTATCCCTGACATCTAACTTGATGGATTAAATTTTAGCAGTATTACCAATTTGCACCATTGCAACCAATGTGGCTAAGGCATTTGCAATATGAATTTCTTCATGAGGCAAAATGTTCAAACTTGACAATCTCAAATTGCTTGCACAATTCTAAGATGTATTTATGATAAGGGATAAGTTTTGAGTCCTTTGTTTCCCATTCTCCTTTTAATTAATATATAACTAAGGCTGAATCCCTGAACATCTTTAATACTTTAATTTTTTTTATCCAAAGCAGCATGCAATTCGATAACACGACCTCATATTCAGCCACATTGTTAGTGTAGTTGAAGTTTAACCTTGATGTAATAGGGTAGTATTGTTTTATTAGAGATATTAAAACTACTTCAATCTTATACCCATGGCATTAGCAACCCCATCGAAATACGTCCTTCATGACTTTTCATCACCATTTTCTTCTTCTAGTTCTGAGATAGATATTAAGTTTTTATTCGAAAAATCAAGTTTTATGGGTTCATAATCGTCAACAACCTAGTTCATGAGAAATTCGGTAATGGCACTTTCTTTGATCGCCTTTTGACTCGCATACACTATCTCATACTTTGAAAGTATTACTTTCCATCTTGTGATTCTTCCTGACAATTATGGCTTCTCAAATATGTACTTGATTGGGTCTAATTTAGCTATGAGCTAAGTTGTGTGGTACAACATATAATGCTTAAGTTTTTTAGCCATCCAAGTGAAGGCATAATACATTTTCTCTAATGATGAATATTTAGACTCATACTCTATAAACTTCTTACTCAGATAGTAAATAACTCTTTCTTTTTTGCCAGATTCATACTGCTATCCCAGTACACATCATATTGACTTCTTATGCACTATTATGTATAGAATCAATGGCTTTCTCAAAACAGGTGGCATTAATATTAGAGGGTTTGATAAGCATTGTTTAACCTTATTCCATCACCTAGGTTGTTCTTTGAGAGAAGTTTAAAGATAGGGTTATAGACATTGAATTTTATCTGAGACACTTTTCAACATGAATAATTCAGGGTTCATTTGTTAACATAGGCCAATAACATTTAGGAGGATTATTTACAACCCATAAAGGGCTCACAAATTTGCTTATTCAAAAATCCAAAGTCAACTCAAGTCAAAATCGATCAAATAAAGTCAAAATTATACAAAACTTAGTTAAAATAGATAAAAGCTTGGGTCAAATCTAAAAAGTCAAAATCTAATTGAAATCAATGTGGTTTAAAACTGAATTTGGGATTTTTCAAACACTAAAATTTTTAGGGTGCCCTGAAAAGGGCAAAATTACCAAACTACCCTTATAAAGGGTATTCCCATAATTTGACCTCTTCGAGTTTGAATTTTCATGAAATGCTCTAGATCTTAATTTTATAATATTTTATGATTTTTGGTGCATTTAAAATCATAGCCATACCCTAATAATGATGAAATTACCAAAATACCCTTATAAGCGTATTTTTGTAATTTAGTTTTTTCAAGCTTAGATTTTCGTGAAACTTTCTAGACTTCAATTTTATAATATTTAATGGTATTTTCATAATTTAGCTTTTTCAAGCTTGGATTTTCATAAAACTTTTTAGACTTCAATTTTGTAATATTTTATGATTTTTAGTGAGTTTGAAACCATAATAGTACCCAAAAAGTGTGAAATTATCAAAATATCATTTAAGGGGTATTTTTATAATTTGGCCTTCTTAAGATGAAAATTTTACAAAACTTTTCAGGTTTTAATTTCATAATATTTCATAATTTTTGGTGCATCTAAAATCATAGCATTACCTCAAGAAGTGTAAAATTACTAAAATATCCTTATAGGAGTATTTTCATAATTTGGCTTTTCCGAGCTCAGAATTTGGCTTCCTTTTATCTTTGACATGATGGTTACTCGATGGTCTAAGGAAAATAATAAAAAATGTAGATAAAGAAAAATAATAATAAATTTTGATTAGGGGGTTAGAATATTTAAACATCTTTTTGCATAATTATTTTAGCTTGATGATCATGTTTGTTTTTAGATTATGCCAAGGTTTTGAATGTCTAATTCTTTTGTGCATGTATTAGCTTTTAAATTAATTTGTTTATATCTTGAATGCATTTATGTATCTTAATTGCTATTTGCATTTCAAAGATTTTTGTTTACAAATAGTAATAATAGTTTTATGCTAAAATATAATTAGTGATGTATAAAAAAAATTTTAATTAATTTTTGGAAATTATAAAAATGAGCTTGTTTCGAAAGTTTGCTTAGATGTAGGAGATTTTTAGCGGGGTTCGTAAAAATCTTAAAATTCAAACCTGAGCTTACCTAAAAACTCAAACTCTTTTAAATTTATAAGAATTTGCAAGAAAAGCCTTTGTGAAGTAATTTGTTCCCGACTGCTGCGTAGATGTTGGGGTATTTAGGAAATTTTATTTCATTATGGATTCTCATATTTCCATGGCTTAAAAATAAATTTGTTTTGTTAAAATCTTGGTTATAAAAATACAATAATACTAATTATTAGACGAGATTTTTAAATATAAAAATTCACACCCAAACTCTAGCTAGATGTTAAAGAGTCCATGTGGTTTCTTTATATTTGAAATCTTGATTCTTTAATTCTCACTTAATCATCATTTTTTGCATATGTTTTATTTTAAGCTAATGTCTTCATTTATAATCCATACGTCTATGTTTGTTTAGTTATTGTTGTTTAATATTAATTATATTATTGTATTTTCATTTTTTTATCACATAATAGTTTTCTTAAAATTTTAAATTTTTAAAAATTTGCATGAAAACTTTTTATGAAATAATATGTTCCTGAATGTTGCCTAGATGTTGGGGTATTCAAAAAATTTTATTTCGTTGAGAATTTTCATACATTTCTGTTACTCAAAATAAATTTATCAAATTAACTAATAATAGTAATGGGACGAGATTTTTAAATATAAAAATTCGCACCCAAACTCTTCCTAAATGTTGGAGAGTTTAGATGATTTCTTTATATTTGAAAACTTGATTCCAAAATTCACTTAATCATTACTTTGCATATATTTCGTTCTTAAATTAATGTTTTTCGTTTATAATGCATATATATATATATGTTTGCTATAGTAATGGATGTTTAACATTAATTATATTATATTTAGTTTTTTACCACATCATAATTTTTCTTAAAATTTTTAGTTTTGAACAAATAAAATTAAAATTGCATTGTACGAAATATAATTGATTGATACTCTACCTAGATGTTAAAAAAGTTATCAATAATTATTATTTACAAAGAATGTTATTTTATTATTTTTTAGAAGGAATGTTATGATAAATCTTAAATGGAAAGACTATTTTCGAATTCTACCTTTATGTCAGAAAGTTCACGGATATTTCTTTAATTTAAAGATTTTTTAAATATTCCTCAATAAAAGATTTCTTAAAACTAATTTTATTTCTTATAAACAAAGGAAATTATAATTAAATTTCATATAAAAAATCATTTTTATCCAAAATTATATATAGCGTATAATTAATTTGTACTGATTTTATGGGCATTGCGGGTGTGCTAATCTTTTCCTACATGTAATTGACTCTGGAATCCAATCTATTTTCGTGAACCAAAATTATCTATTTGATAAAACTTTAAACCAGTTTTATTGTTTTATTAAAAAGATAGAATTTTTTGGTGGCCAAGCACACCCTAAAAAAGATTGGTGGTGACTCCTTGTGTTTATCATGACTATTTAAATTTTTATGTCTAGTAATCGAGTCTTTGAATTGTTATGTTATAACATGGGTCCCATTTGAAAATAAGTTGGGAAATGAATCAAGAAATGTAGTTTAATCTACCTAAGAAACCTTCAACCTCCTTTAGTTTATTTGGTAGTGATAAGTTCTGAATGGCCCAAATCTTGTTTGGGTCAACTTTTATTCCCCTCTAACTAACTAGAAAACCCAATAATTTCATTGACTTGGCTCCTAATAGACATTTGGATGGATTCAACTTGAACTAAAACTTTCTTAACCTCTCAAACAATTTCTTGAGGTTAGCTACATGATCCTCTCCATTTTGAGATTTGGTGATCATATCATCCTCATATATCTCAATCTCTTTATGCATCATATCATGGAAGAGTGTCACCATAGCTATTTAATAGGTTACCCTAACATTTTTTCAATCCAAAGGGTATAACCTTATAGCAAAAGGTTCCCCACATAGTTGCAAATGTGGTCTTTTCTAATGTCATCTTAAGCCATCTTTATTTGATTATAGTAGTAGAATCCATCCATAAAAGAGAACACTACAAGTCAGGCCATATTGTCCACCAATGTATCAATATGGGACAGAAGAAAGTTATCTTTCGGACTAGCCCTGTTCAAGTCATGATAATCTACATACATTCATACCTTTTCATCTTTCTTCAAAATAAGAACTATATTAGCCACTCATTCAGGATATTTGGCCACTTGCAGAAAACCTATATCAAATTTTAGTTTTACCTCTTCTTTAATTTTCAACATTTTTGGTTTCATTCTTTTTAACTTTTGTTGGATTGGCTTACATTCAGGCTTTAGGGGTAGCCTATGTTTTACTATTTCAATGCTGAGCCCAGGCATATCTTGATAGGACTAAGCAAATACATCTACAAATTCTTGAAACAGATCCTCTAATCATCGCCTATCAACAACTGAGAGCAAGGTACCAATCTTAACTTCTATTTTATTTTTGACATCACCTAGATTAATCAGTTCAATAACTTCTTGATGAGGCTTAATGGATTTATTTTCTTACTCAATTAATCTTATTAAGTCTAGAGGAAAAGTGTATTCTTCATATTCCTCTTTAGTGTCAAGTTCATTAGTATTAATTGAATTTTCAAAATTAAATCCCTGATCATTGTCATGATTATCTTCATAGTCATTTTGGGACTTGAAATTGAATGAAATAGGAAATATAGGCAAAATGCTTTGATGGAAAAATGGATTGAATAGAAAAAATGGATAAAATGCATGCTCCTATCTTTTATTGAAATAATGAAAAATAAAAGACCCAAACATAAGAAATTATCCCAATGCTTTTAGGCATAAGCATTTAGAAATTGTAATTACATTGAAAAAAATTAGAGATAGTAGGCATTTGGATGACACTCGAATTCTTTAACTCATAGTCTGGTGGGCATGGGTAAACCAACACTTATTCTTTTTGGCTATCATCACCTACCATTTGAATAGGTAGCTAAGCAAAAGCTTCTTCCCACCTTGGTTTTCTCCGATATTCTTCTCAGTTCTCGAGTATATATATCCTTCAAGAGTAAATATTTCATTTAAATGGAGAACAACCATCGACCCATTTCTTGAACTATTTCTGTTATCTCACATTTCTTCCATCTCACAACTCAGACCAAGTCTTCTATTTTTATTTTCAATCTTTGGTGTTTCTTTTAACCCTTGTAGACTTTTGACCAAACCAAATCCAATATTCCAACCCTTGTTAATCATATGATTGATCATAATTTTGTTGAACTGAAATCCTTTGCCTATTACATTGATAGGTTCAAAAAATCAATAAAAGCATTCTAATAATTGTTCTGCTACTTTTATATATGGGGTATTTGTAAGCTAAGTTACTAGCAAATCTTCTTTCTTGGCCATAATCATTAATTAACCTTTCATATTGAATTTGATCTTTTGATGTAAGGTGGAAGGAATAGCACCTGCCATATGAATCCATGGTCTTCTTAGTAAGCAATTGTAGAGAGATATCCATGACTTGAAACTTTATGTTGAAAATAGATAGCCTAATTTGCATGGGTAACTCAATGTCTCCCAATACTTTACATCTAATCCCATCAAATGCTCAGACCACCATATGATTGCTTTGTGTGTAGGACATATCATAGGGTAATTTGGTCAGAGTAGACATAGGTGTGACATTAATAGCGGATCCATTATCAATAAAGACTTTGGCTATTATGTGGCTTTTACATTTAACAATGATATGCAAAGCCTTGGTACTTCCTTGAACCTCAGGTGAAATCTCATTATCACTGAAGGATATGTAATGTGGTCTCACTAAATTCCTTGCCAAGTGGTTTACATATTCCACAGTAATGTTGTGTGCTACATAACCCTGATTCAACACCTTCAACAAGGCATTGTGAAATGGTTCTAAGTTTAGTAAAAGTGATAGCAAAGAGATTCTAGTTGGCATTTTGTTCAATTACTCTACTACAAAGTATTCATTATGCTTCACCAACTTTAAAAACTCGCAAGCTTCTTTTTTTGTCATAGACTTTAGGATTAATTCAGGTTCAATTTTTTTTATCCCCTTATCCTTTTTTTTTCTCCAAGGTCTTTTGGGTATAACATCTTTCACTTCTAGTTATGCCACCTACACCATTATATTGGCAGTCTTAGATTTAGGCATAGTTTCTTCTTGCCTCTGAACTATTACTTCACAGCCATACTTTTAATGTATAGCTTTCTCATTTTTGTAGGTGAATGGGCTTGGGACTTTGAAAATTACTAGTTTGGGAACAAACTTATTCCCAATTGATTTTGACTTTTCATCGTAATGGATGGTGATAGGCTTTGGCACCTATTTATCTACTATGGCTACTTCAATTTTGTTTAAGGCTTCTAACTTTCATACAATTTTATTTAGTAAGAATCCATTAATTTTTGTACCTTATCATGAAACTGCAAGCATGTTTCAAAGAAGTGCAATTCGTAATAGAATCACCAGTCACCCCATAATGGTAGTCACAGTGGATAGTGGAATCATACCATTTGGAATAAGAAAGTTTAAGCTGTTTAACAGGGATGAGAACAATCAAGTGATTTTTGTAAAGCTTTTGTTAGAGTTTTATGTAGCTTATAAGAATAAAATCAAACTTAGGTCTTTCTTATGTTCGTGATTCTTGCACACTGCTTGTCGGGATAGTTAGATAAATCGAGGGCTTTGTTGTGGTTGAGTAAGAAGGTCATGTAATTGGTTGGTAGGGTGAAGCAAAAGCATGATTCACCGTATGGTGATACATGGGATAGGTTGGTTGAGGGTAGTTTTTGAATTGCTACGCTTCGAAACTCATAACTTGAGTCTTGCTTTTTTTCTTTTTAGGTATTTTTTTATAGCAGAAAACTCTCTTCTTTCAAGTTTGTCATTTTTTATAGCATTTTCAATGATTTCTCCCAAGATCGCCATATCAACAAAATTCTTGGTCACGTTTCTTATCATCTTCTCATAATATGTTGACTTTAGAGTGCCTACAAATAGCACTGTTGTTTTTCTTTATTAATAGAGGTCGCACTTGAACCATGACATTTCACCATTTTAGACATACTTTTTGAAAGACTCAGATACTTTTTTCTTCATTTCTTGCAATGAAAGGTGATCATGAGTCATATTTATGATATGATGATATTGATTGATAAAAGATCGAGTCAAATCCTTCCACGACCTTATGCAAGTTTTGTCCAATTGAACATACCACTTTATAGTAGACCTGGTTGAACTATCTTGGAAAACATGCACGAACAGCTTTTCATTACTAGCATGTGTTATTATCTTATGATAGTACATTATGACATGTGTAATAAGACACTTAGTATTGTCATATTTTTCAAACTCTAGCACTTTGAATTTCGGGGGTATCATTATGTCTAGTACTAAACAAAACCCCACAGCATCCATGGATCCATAAAAATCAATGCCTTTTACAGCTCATAGTCTTTCCTCAAGCATACTTATGGTTTGTTCAGTCTTAGAGTCTTTTAAGGATGTAATCATTTGCAACTTCACTTTTTCTTTTGCCTCATCTAAAATGGGGATTGAATGGGCTCAACTGCCTTTTTGGTGAAGATAGGATTGGTATAACTCTAAACATTTTCTTGATTGGGTGCACAAGGCATTCTCGGGTAGTTATAATTTAGAAACGTGATTTGTTGTGGCTAAAAGCTTGAAGCGTTTTGGGTTTGATATAGATTGAAACCTAGAGAATACAATGACTCAGTAACTTCATATGAGATATCTTCTTCTACTGCTTTTTCTTTGTTTATCTTTTCTAGAGCTTCAAGGATCTTACTTAGCTTCCCCTCAATTACCTCTTGAGCTTTTTCCAATCTTTCAAAATAGTTTGCATTATCTTGCTCTATCTTTTTGGCTCTAGCCTAGGTGTTATAATAATGTTAAGCTATTCTTGTACCTTAGTACTATAATTTAAAATTAGTGATGATGATATGATGATGAATAAATATGATGCGATGAATAAAAATGAAAGATAGAAGAAAAAATATTTACCCTTTTAAAGATTTCAACAAAAGTGAACTTTCATTTATTTCATAAAAATCTGTTTTACATTAAGTTTAATATTTTCCCTCTGTAAAAGCACTTAACTAGCTCGTACTGATCCTTAGTTTTCTCAATAAAGTTTGGCAATCACTATCTATACTCTCTTGCTGGTATGATCAAAGCTTTCAATGTCTCAGCCTCTTTCACTATTTCTTCTGAAAATCTGTTTTACATCAAGTTTAATATTTTCCCTCTATAAAAGCACTTAACTAGCTCGTACTGATCCTTAGTTTCCTCAATAAAGTTTAGCAATCACTATCCATGCTCTCTTGTTGGCATGATCAAAGCTTTCAATGTCTCAGCCTCTTTCATTATTTCTTCTGCTTTAAGCACTGCCTTACCTATCTGGGTTGTAAAATGCTCTACGTATCTTTGTCTTCCCAACCATTCTCTTTTGTCTAACCACGCCTAATAGGATAATTCTTTATTTTTTTTATAAGTGCCATGATGTGATTTCTTTGTTCATTTAACTTTTGCTTCAGTATTTGGATGTCCTCTTGAGCACTTCATTTTCATGCTAGATTTCAACATAATCATCCTCTATTTAGAAACATTCTCTCTTCAACTTTTCATTCTCATAAATCAAATATGTATTGTTTATTTCTTTGGCTTGCACCTATATGCGTAACCTCTTGTATTCCTGTCGTATCTCCATTAGTTCCTTAAGGGTATCATCCCGTTCTCTGATAACTTTTTAAGTCTTGTTGCATTCCTTACAATCTTGTGGACTTCAATCTCTAACTTTTCCACTTTGTCTTTTCATTGTTCCTTTTCTTCCTAAAACCTTAGAATTTCTAGTTTTTGTTTCTCTTTCTCTACTTTATGTTCCTTCCTTGTAAGTTTTGACTTTAAAAGCACCTTACCCATCTCTTGGTTCACTAACTGGCAATGATCCTTGAACATAGGCGTAACCTCTTTGCTTCTTTTGGCTCTCTAAATTAAATATCCTTGAGTAACTCTATCAGTAAATGATCCAGGGTTCGCCCTCTTGGGCTTATTTCAGGCCTTGATTATGTTGTCAATTCTTTGAAAAATTCTAGGCTCTCCATATAAATAGTCAACTTGGCTAAGCTTGTATGTCATGGGAATAAACTATTCAGTTTCATACTGTCTTTTTACTATCAATAGTGCATAACTTGTTGGCCCTCATAAGCCTAAGAGTGGAACCCCCTATCTCATCTTCATATTGATACAACATAGGTTCTCGATTCATCCATGGAGCAAACTATTTCACTTAACAAGCTGTGAGCTTCTATCGTAGACACTCTTATTCTTTTTGGGTCTTTGCTTCTAGCGATTCACTCTTATTGAACTCCTTAAGTAGATTTCAATTGTAAAAATAAAATTTGAAAAAAAAACTATTCTTACATTCGAAATGACTCTTCATCTATAGATACAATAGTGGTGTGCATATCAGAAAATGTGCTTTGTCATTCTACCTATAAAAGTTTAGAGATCTGATGGTTTCTGCCAATTTAGCTGGTGAAGGATTACACCCATTTTCAATTTGTACAAATAAATCCACCATTTCTATCTCTATGTGGCCTAAAACCCTAATCATCATTTGGATGTTTGATAATGAAATCTTGGAGAAACTTTCATGGAATACCCTTATGCTCATTTCTTTCTTGAATATATAAAACTATGAGTTCCTTTTCCACCCTTAAAATATGAACCAACTTCTTGTGATTCCTTGATTTATGCTTTTTCACATACACTCTATCTGGAAACTAAAGATGCATACCCACCAAAGTCAAATACTTATCTATTATTGGTACCAAATCGACTTCATTAAAGATAAAACAACGAAAGGAAGGATCCCAAAACTATACCATTGCCTTAATGAGTGAGTTTTCAACCTTTATTGATAAAAGGTGTGCAATATGCCCAAACTTCTGACAAAAAGTTTGTTGCCTTGAAGTAACCATGCTATTCCATATATCTAATAGGCTTTTCACATCATTTTGTTTGAGAAGCAAACGAACTTCCTTTGGTAATGTAGAGACAGAACCGAGTGGTAAACAATCCCCTTTTTCTTGCTGCCTCTTTTCTAACTCTATCTTCAAATCTATGGGCGAGTCACATTCGAAGAGTTTAGACGAGGCATAAACTTGAATTTCTATGGGTTCCATGAAAACTTTTGTTGAAAGTATTTTCAAGGTAGGAATCATATGCAATATGCATGTATGTTTATAAATATGCACAAAAAGAAAAGAAATAAAAGAATACAAGAAAATCGGTTAGTCATCTCAATAGAAAATACAGAACAAACACTATAAAGCAAGTATAATAACAACATGACCCTAAATTTTGGATTAACTATAAAGGGTCAAAAGACATGGCTTTACCTATGGTTAGGCTCTTAAAGTTAACTATATGTGGTTTGGACCATTTCTAAAAGGTTCCTAAATTATTCATTACATCATTGTCCATTACAGACTAGTAAAGCACCTCGATCCTTGCCCACCATAGGCTACAAACGAAAAGGATTCAATCTGAGTAAGAGTTTTTCGCAGATGGAAACATGAAATCTCACAAAGTTATAGGTACTTCACTTATTTCAAAGGAATAGAGCTCGAGTGGAAAGCTTATGTTATGCACATGCAAATGAATGATAGATATATGCAATAAATAAATGAATAACTAAACAAATATAAGAAAGAAAAAGAAAGAAAAAAATCTCAAATTTATTAAGCAAGGCTTAGATAATAAGAAATCATTTACTGGCCTGACTTTCAATTTCATAGTAGAGTTACCAAACTGTCATAACGTATAGATCCATAGACCTACCATTAGATATGATTTCTAGGAGTCGCCATAAATCTTTTTTGTTTATGTGTGATTAATCACTTGATTGAATCTTTCCTATTTAAAGAGAAATCCTAAGATTGATTTTGGTATTTTCAAATAGTAGATTCTAACTCATGAAACTAGATTAGGTTCGAGAGTACAGTTACGTGTGAGGAAGGTTATAGCATTTCCACAGTGCCCATTCAAAGGATGGTTCCAATTTGATTTTAAATTATCTAAGCCTTAAACATGTTTATAATTTACCAAAATATTTATATTGAAAATTGATCTTAAGATTACTCCAATAGTTTGGTAGTAATTTAAGATAATTTTCTCACCTTATGAGTAGTCATGGAGACTAGTATGCCACCTTGAAAAGGCTCCATTGTTGGTTTTATAAATATATTTTATTCAAAAAAATTAGTAAAATCCTCAAATAGTTTAGTAAGATTTACTTTGATGTAGATTTCCTAATAGTTTAGTGAGATTTTATTATAAAAATATGTAATTTTATTTATTTTTTTGATAAACTCATTAAATATTTCAATAGTTTGGTAGACTTGATTTAAGAAGTAAATCCTTCAATAGTTTGGTAGGATAAAATGCAAAACTTTATTAAAATATTTTTCATTTGAAAATTGATTTATGAAATTTTTCAATAGTTTGGTAGATTCTATAAAGTTTAAATTCTTGAGAAATACTTCAATAATTTAGTAGGATTTATGAATTTATTTGAAAAAAAGTTTTTTTTATCTTTTTATATTCTTTTCCAAAAATAATAGAAAGAGTCTTTACAAAATATTTAATAAATAATAAATTACTTAATAAAATAAAAAAATTAGTAAAATAAAATTATAATAAAAAACCTTAAAATATAAACTTAAAATATAAGATAAATAAAATCAAAATCAAAAAATTAAAATAAAACGAAATAAAGAAAACCTACGATTGGGTCAAGTCGATTCACAGACGATGCGCAGATCCTACTTTGGTTCACACAGATCCTGGGCGCTTAGAAATGACGTCGTATTAGGATGGTATAAAAAGGTCAAGGTTTGATCTTTTCTCAATTTCCCCAATCGTTTCTCTTTCTAACTCTAAAAATCCTTTGCCTTCCCTCTAAAAAGACCAACAACACCCACAAAAAATTGGACAACTTCGTCGGTTTCTAGAAAAGTCACTGAATCCCACCAAAGAATCCAAATTCTATAAAAAAATTCAATGAAAAATTCAATCCTTAAACTCAAAACCCAAATTTTTTCAAAACTTTTAAAAAATTTCCAAATTTTTCCCAGAAAATTCAGTCTAAACTAAAAACCCGAACCTTTAATCCAAAAACCAAAATTCAGTCTAAACCAAAATCTTCAACCTTAATCCAAGCACTTCAAACCTAAACCAAAAACCCGAACCCTTCTTAATCATAGAATCTTGAATCTAGAACCTGTAAAACTAAAATCTCATAAACACACTACTTAGAAAATTTTTTTAGAATTTTAAACACAAAGCCTTTTCTCCCAAAAATCCACCGTGTCCTGTTTTTTGGAATATTGTCCAATTTATAAGCTGCTTTGGGTAGCAATTTGGGAAATGGACAGAACTAATCCATGCTTGAATCCTGGGATTGGATTATGCCCAAACAGAATCAATCCAAACCTAAATCATGGAACTTGATCTTGTTCAACGTGATTTTAGGCCTAGATCTTGTGAATTTATCTGAGTTGAATCCTAGTTTTATGTGAATTTGACCCTTCTATCTAGCATATTCAATTTCCTTGTTCAATCACCTTATTCAACCATCAATTAAAAAAAAAGAAAGAAAACAAAACAAAAATAAAAATAAAAAATAAAGCTAATAATAATATAATATAATATAATACTAGTAATAACAACAATAATAGCAATAATAACAATAATAATACAAATAACAAAAAAATAATAATAGTAATAAAATAATTGACCCCAACTGGTCCCAAACACAGATGGGGGTCTACAAGAAATGTATAAAAAAAGGAAATTGCAACATAAATAATAAAACATTAACAAAAAATAAAGTGCAACAAATTAACTAGCTATTTTTCTTACATTTGAAATTCATCATTGTAGAAAATTATTAACTTGACAAAAAAAATACTGATCTTTATGGTTTATTATATTTAATTAAATATAATATAGAAAACATTAGGTCTTATATACTTTAAATATTTTATGTATTGTATTTATATATTAGATAAAACATTGGGGCTTAATGATAGAATAACTAAGGAATTTGGCAATTCATTATGTATTTTGTTTGAAATCATATAAGGTTAAACAATTCATCAAATTACAATATAAGATAAACAATGTCTATGCATCTAAACGAAGTTTAGCATGCAAATATCAATAATAAAGATTCAACAATGACGAATATCATAATCAATCATGTAAGTTATCAACTTGCAAAAATTCAAAAAGGAAATCAAAATAAAAAATTTCAAAATATCTTCAAGGTGAACTCTTTCATCATTGTTTGGAAAATATTTGTAGCAAATTGAGCAGTGTAAACACCTAATTTTGTCTGGACAAAATCTAACCATTTATGAAGTGCTTTAAATTTTGACCCAGTTCAAATATAATATTTCTTTAATTTTGATAAGTTTCTAACATTGAAATTGAGACCAATTTGACCCAAATACCCCAAAGTAAACTTTGGTCAACATTAGTCAAATGAAGTCAAACATAGTCAAAATTAATCAAACTTGATCAAAATGGATAGAACCTAAGTCAACATTCAAAATCATAACAAAATTAGATTCAATATGGTTTAAAATTGATATTTGTCATTTTTAAAGCACTAAAAAGTTTAATTAAACTACGAGAAATGTAAAATTACTAAAATAATGTTATAAGTATTTTCATAATTTGACTTTTTTAAAGTCAGATTTTTATGAAAACTTCTAGATTATAATGAATGTTTTTAATAATTTTTGATGTATTAAAAACCTAGATCACACATTGGGAGGTGTGAAATTACAAAAATACCCTTAAGGGTATTTTTGTAATTTGACCTTCCCAAGGTTAGAATTTCATCAAACTCTCTAATATCATGATTTGATATTATTTGATGAATTTTAGAATTTTGAAAACCTTGATTGTGTCTTGAGAGATGTGAAATTACCAAAATGCCTTTTAGATGTAATTTTGTAATTTGATCTTTTCTAGGTCAGTTTTTCATGAAAACTTTTCAGATTATGTTTTTATAATATTTGATGATTTCTGATGCATTTGAAATCACAACAATACCTTGAGAGGTGTGAAATTACCAAAATACCCCTTAAGCGTAATTTCATAATTTTTACTTTTCGAAGGTCAGATTTTCAAAAAAAATTTCAAATCTTAATTTCATAATATTTCATTATTTTTGGTGCCTTAAAATCCAAAAAATGAATCCAAGAACATTGATTTCCAAGAAAATGGTCTAAAGACCAAAAACTTTGTATTATGAGTAAAATGATCTTTTCACTTGCTTTTAATGGTTGTAAAAATCTAATCTTTTGTAGTAAACATTCCAGACCATAGGATCAGCTAGAGAGGTGGATCCAAGGGTGAAAGGTGGTTCCTTAGAAAGAAAACAATGGAGGATTTTTGGTTTTTGGATGAACTTCTAGTCCAAGGGTTGGTATTTAATCTTGGAAGTTTTTTTCTTCTTCATAAAGAGGCTAGTTCACATTGGAGAATAGAGAAGAATAAAGTTGGAAAAGCATAGATAATATGGGAGAAGAAGAAAGGAAAAACTTGAAAGAAAATAGAGGAAAAAAAAAAGAAAGAATTTTTTTTTTTTAAGTTTGCTAGCTTGGAGGTATAATCTTACTACTTTTTTCGTCTTGCATTCCTTGCATTTTGATCATATTTCATAGCATTTTAGTATTGATTCTCTTCATTTTTATTTTTTCTAAAAAATTTTTATAGTTATTTGTGTTTTTAATTCCAAGTTTAATCCAAGCACTCGAACAACTACTCCATAGTTGGATTTGGGTTAAAGGATTAAAGAAAGCAAAACAACTCCATCATTAAAAACCAAGTTGGAGGTTTGGCCAAACCTCTTCGGGAACTTGGTAATGTTTTACTTGCATTAAATGTTGGTTATGAATGTTAAATGACTAATTTACTTGTGTTTTATATAAATTTTGCTTGGTTGATGACATATAATGGTGTTGGGCTCATGCTCTAGTTGTTCATATTTTCTTTGTTATTTTAGCTTGTTTTATATTTGATAAATTTCTTCTTATGGTAAAAATATTTTTATGTGATGATTTCGAAGTAAATAATGCATGTTTAACTTGAATAAAAGTGAAGATTACATGATAAAAGTACCATAAAGGTTTGGCCATGATGATGCATGGTGTGACCGAACCTTGTTCATCATTTTCTGGCTAATTGTTAATTTGGTTCATGTGTTAGGTTATGTATTTATTATGATTTTCATGATTTTGAGGTGTTGAATCAAATTTTCAATGAAAAAAATTGTTGTTTAATGGTAGTTTTAGTGATTTTTTATGTTGTTTGGTTTAATTTTTAAAGAAAAAATAATGGAACACTCAACCCAAATTCAATGTTATTTTTCATGTTTGATTTATTTTATTCTTGAAGTTTCTTGCACAACATATTTGTAATTTAATTTTGTAAATACTTTGGTTTATAATTACTTTTCAATCTCATGTTTTTGTCACACACATTCATTAATGGCATTTTTGTAATTTGTTTTTGTCACATGTCCATTTCCATGAAACCCTAAATTCTAAACCCTAAACCTAAATCCTAAACTCCAAAATCTAAATCCTAAACCCTCAACCTAAACTTAAAACCCTAAAATCCTAAAATCCTAAACCCCAAACTCTAAACCCTAACCTAGACCTTAAACCAATACAAACCCTAAAATCAATTCTCAAGCCCTAAAACTAATCATGCATTTGCATTTATTTTACCTTGTCATCACATGCATTTTTATATTGTCATGCATTCATACTTTGTTATTCATGTTATATTGTCCTACATTTATGACATTATAATGTTCATGCATTTTATACAAATGTTTTCAAAAATATTTTAAATAAGATAATATCTCAATTAAATATAGTTATCGAGATTTGGCCTAACTATAAGGGAACTCTTGATAATTATTATTTACGCGAGGTGTTATTTTAGTTTTAGTGGGGCATTTGAAAACTTTTAAATTAGAAATATTTTTTAAGCTCTACCTAATTATAGGAGAGTAAAAGAGGTGTTTCACTATTTAAGGAATTTTCATCTTGATTTAAAAAAAAGGTTTTATTTTTAAAATTTGATTTGTTCTTGTTTAAAAAAAAAATGAAAAGAAATTAATTTTAAATATTAAGAAAAATAAGACCATTTTTATCAAAATGAAAGGATAACATACATTCAATCAGTACCATCTTCGATGGGTATTGTGGGGGTGCTAATCCTTCCCTATGCATAACCAACTCTTAGACCTAAACTCTAAATTCACAAACCGTAAATTTATTCTTTTTATAAAATTTTAAACCCATTTTAAATGCTTTATTAAAAGAACAAAAGTTTTAGGTGGCCAATCTGTTATAATGTATTGGTCTGGAGACTCGATTGCTAGAAATAAAAATTTAAGATCGTGAAAAAACATGGGGAGTCATCACTAATTTTTGTTAGAATGTGATTAGTCACCAAAAAATTTATCTTTTTAATAAAACAAGTTTAGAGCTTTATTAAAAAGACAATTTAGGTCTATGGAAATAAGATTTAGTTCAAAAGTTGGTTATGTGTGAAGAAATATTAACACCCCGCAACGCTTATAAAATTGATACCAATTAATTATGCGCTATTGGAAATTCTGGATAAAAATGGTTTTTTTATACAAAATTTAATTATGATTCCTTTTATCTTTTAGAAAAAAAATTAATTTTAAAAAAAATCTTTATTTAGGAGTATTATGAAAATTTTAGATTAAAGAAATACCTTCAAATTCCCTGACATAAATGCAAAATTTAAAGATAGTATTTTCATCTAAAATTTATTGCAACAGTCCTTTTAAAAATAATAAAATAAAATTTTTTGTAAATAATAATTATTGATAACTCTCCAACATCTAGGTAAAGTACTAACAATTATATTTTATGAAAGGCTATTTTATTTTTATTTGTTTAAAACTAAACAATTTTTAAAAAAACTTTCTATGCAGTAAAAAATGAAAAACAATACAATTAATATCAAACATCAATAATTAAAACAGACATTTATATGCATTATAAATGTGCACATTAATCTAAAAACAATACATATGCAGATGATGATAAAATATAAATTTACGAATCAGGTTTTTAAATATAAAAAGACCATCTGGCGTCTCCAACCTCTTGGTAAAGTTTAAGTGTGATTATTTATATTTAAAATCTCGCTTTATTGTTTATTCATTCTTTATTCTTTATTAAAAATTTTATTTTAAGTTATGGAATATATATTAAAATTCTTAATGAAATAGAATTTTCTAAATATTTTATCATCCAGGCAATATTCAAGAGTAGATTGTTTCATAAAAAAATTTTCATATAAATCCTTAAAAATTTTGGGATGATAAAATATGAATTTACAAATCAGATTTTCAAATATAAAGAGACCACCTGATCTCTCCAACCTCTAGGCAGAGTTTAGGTGTGACTATTTATATTTAAAATCTCATTTTATTGTTTATTCATTTCTTATTTTTTATTAAAAATTTTATTTTAAGTTATGGAAATATATATGAAAATTTTTAATGAAATAAGATTTTTTAAATACTCCATCATCTAGGCAACATTCTGGAACAGATTATTTAATAAAAAAAATTTTCATATAAATCCTTAAAAATTTTAGGATGATTTTGAAGTTTTGAAACTTTAGGGTTTAGGCCTTCATTTTGGGTTGGATCTAAGATTTCGGGATTTTGCTTAAAGCTAAGTGATTCACCTAGGGTTTAGGGTTTTACCTAAGGTTTTAGGTTTTACCTAGGGCTCTCGGGTTTCACCAAAAGTTTTGGTTTTACCTAAGAGTTTCAGAGTTTGGATTTTAGGTTTAGGCTTTTAATTTTAAAGTTTCAATTTCAATAATTTGATTTTAAGGTTTTGGTTAGGATTTTAATTTTAAAGTTTTATTTTATCAATTTACGAGTTTCTCTAAAAATCTTCAATATTTAGGTAGACTTTCAGAACAAACTCGATTTTTATAATTTTTCTAAAAATAAATTTTTATATTTTTTCCTTATTTTATTTTTAATAAAATTTTATTTTTTTATTATTTATTTTTCTTTTCATAAAAATTTCATTATTATTATTTATTATTATTATTTAAGTTTATGTTGCTTAATGTTTTAAAATCTTCTTTTCTTTTTTTAAGAAAAATCAAATTTTTTTTACTAAGATATAATTCTCCAACAGCTAGGCGAAATTAATCTTTTAAAAATTCAATTTTAAATCCTTCCAACATCTAGGCTGAGATTTTTTAAATTTACTTTTATCATATTTTTAGTTTTTATATTTATTATTATTTATTATTTTTATTTTGTTTTGCACAAATCTAAAATGTATGAAAAATAAATTGTATAAAAAATAAACTACCACATAAAAATTATATATAAAAAAATAAGAAAAGAAAAAAAAATGAGCATAAAAATTTACCCATCATGAAAATTAAAATTGCATGAGATTTAAATTGCAATTAAATTTAAACAACATAAAAGAAATATGCATGGACTTGAACAATATGGAACATACATGAGAATAAACCTTGAAATAAAATATAAAAGACAAAGACAAACAACCCTTAATAATCATCATGCAAAAGGAACCAATGAATGTGAAATATGTGTACTACTTTAAATTCTTCCATGAGCAAATAAACAAACAATTGACATGCTCCTAGATGAATTTGAAAGACCCTTTTCCTTTTTGTTTTCCAGCCCACTTCTTGTTCCTCATTTTTCAAGTCATTTTAGCCCCTAAACAATATGAAATATTATAGCCTTTACGCCCTCTTTGTTTTTTATTTGCTGAGAAAAAAATTTTTCCTTTTTCATAGATGGAACATGACATTGTGACAAGCTTTTCAAGTCAAGACAATATTTGAGAGGAACCTAGGAACTCTTTGACAAGCAAATGAAGAAAAATAAAACTAAAACCTCTAGCATATAGAAACCTCAGAAAAGAAAACACTAGTCATATATATCAAAACAATCTATTCATTTAAAAAGAAAAGGAAAGTAGTAAGATTACCTGCTAGTCATCTCTTCTTTTGGTTTCTTCTTGTTTACTTAGTTTTTCTTTCTTTGCCGCAAATTGCTTCCTCTATTTTGGTTTCACGTTCATTTCATTTTCCGGTTCCCTCTTCCTTTCATCTTCTCCTTTTTCTACTTGTATTTTCTGCTGCCCTCCTTCTTCACGTTTGGTTCTTCCCGTTTGCCAGTTTGTGTGTGTGTGTCTATATATATATATATATATATATATATATATATATATATATATATATATATTGCGTTTCCTGCTACTGCTTGTCTTGCTGCCTAGTTTCTTTCCTGTTCTGCTTTCTAGTTCACGTGCTGCTTGCTGCGTCTTTTTCCTCTGTTACGCGCCCAGTCCTCATTTCTGTTTTGCTCTTCTCTTGTTGTTCCTCTCGCGTTTTTCTATTTTCCTTCCAGGTTTTTTGGTTTCCTTTCCTCCTCCTTTTTTCCCTCTTCCTTTTTCCAGTTTCACTACCAGGGTTGTCTTCGCTACAGGTTTTCTTTTTCACGTTCGACTTTCAGGTTTTTCTTCTTTATCCCTGCACCTCCCATGCACCCTTTTGTTTCTCTTCCCCACGCCTGGTACTGCTTCTCTTTTCTTTATTTTTAGTTTTGCCATTTTTCTTTTCTGCTCCGGTTACCTTCCCAGTGCATGTCTTCTTCTGTTTTTTCAGTTTTGTTTCCTCCTTTTTCCTCTAGCAAGAAGTTTTTTTCCTTCCTTTTCCACTTTGCCTTTCTCCATTGCCCTCTCCCCTTTGGCTCACGCAGCTTGCCGCCTGTCTCTCTGTTCGCTTCCTCGCCTCGTTCTTCCGTTCTTTATTCATGCCTAATCCTCCTTTTTTATGTTTTCCCCTTTTTTCTTCCCAACCTTCACCCCCGTCAACTGCTTAGCTCTCCTCTCTTTTCTTCCCTCATATCTTCCCCTTTTAGTAAGTTCTGCACCTCTCCAATACCCCACGTACCAAGCCATGTCATTCATTTTTCAGTTTCCCCTTTTTGGCAGCAACCCCCCCCGCGTTATGCCTCCGTGCAGTTTATTGAGTTCGCGTCCAAGCCATTTCAGTTTCATTCATTTTCATTTTTTTTGCCTCGTCATTTTTTTTTTTAAGCTTTATTATTTATTGATATATTTACTATTATTTTATTATTATTTGGCTTTTTCTTTTAGGTTTTATAAGGGTGGCCTTAGCCATTTGGGTCATATTTGGAGCTTTGAAATGGTCTTTTATTGGATCATTTTAGGCCTTTAGATTACTTTAAAAGTGGGTGAGCTAAAAAAATTAAAGATCAAGTCCAATTATAAAAATAAGCTTAGATTATAAAAAAAAATATATCGAACAAAATTTGATGTTTACACAATCACATATTAATAAAAGATTGATAATAATTATTTGTTTTGTTTTTATCAAAAATTCTTATTAGCAACCATTTTCAAATTTTCCTATTCATCTGGTTTTCAAGTCATCTATCCCCAATCTCGAGATGTCACAGCAAGCAACGAATGCTACTACCAAACATAACCTACCAATCCCCTTCACCAAACACAAATCAAGCAATAGCTATTCACTATCACCAATTAAGGAAAAATAACAAAAAACAAGAAAGAAACAATCTTTTAACCTAAGATACAATAGAGAGCCCATCCCCGATTATTATTATTCTTTTGGGTAGGCATAGGACTCAATCCAAAGTCCAAACCTAACATATATTTTCCTCTTTGCGAAAGTGGTAACCCTTCTTGCGTCGATTAATTCCTTACCACCTTCATCACGAAAAGCTCTCCTTATTAGTCATCGAAACCTCCAATTGAGTTCTTGTACAGAAATTCTCTATGGATTTTTATGTTACTAGAGCACTTCCCATTCCATCACTATCCCTCCTTTAAAGTCACTCGTCGGTTGAGTTTTTTCGCTTAAAGATCTAAATGAATTGTCACTTTCACAACCAAACATAATCTATAACTATAAGAAAATTTTGATAAAATAAGCCAAAATTTTGATTAAAATTTTCTATTTAAAACCATGAAATATTGAAAGAGAGAAGAAAAAAAAAGGAGGCAAGAATAGCCAACAACGACCGGTAGTCTTAACATTATCTGCTCCTTTTTCCTTCATGGCACACCATTTATTTCTCTCCCATGTTCTCGTTTGCCCTTTCTTTTCTGCAATTTTTCCTAATTTTTTCCTTTTCATCTATTTTTTAAATCAAACTCACCTTATTTAAAGGGCGGAGAGAGAGAGAGAGAGAGAGAGAGAGAGAGAAAGTTAGACGTTGTTGATGTGAAAGATTATTATAGGAGATTGATAGGTAGGTAAAAGAAAATAAGTTTCTCGACTTCTTTCAATTTTTTTAATTCAAATAAATTAAGAATCCAAAAATACCCCTTAACATATTTTTTAGACATTCCTCTAATAGACAATGGGGATTGTTATTATGTATTGTTATAGATCGTTAAATATATAAATAAATAATTAAAAAGTATTGTATTATGTTGTTCATTTAAAATAGAGTTAATGTTATGAATGATTTTTAAATTATAATAAAATATTTAATATGATATTTGAATTACAAATAATTATTTGTATATCATATATTATTATTTAAAATTAATCACATTAAAAATAAATATTACATTAAAAAATAAATTCATAATTTATATATTACATTAAAAATTTTTAAAATTTAAATATCATATTAAATGTTTTATTATAATTTAAAAACCAATCATGATATTAACTCTTTTAAATATTTGTAAACACTAGAAACAACCTGCGTTTTGTCATCGGATTAAAATTTTGTATTTATAATTAACAATATTCATGAAGAAGTTAATAAATCAATGAGTATAGATTTATTTATAATTTTTTAATAAAAATAATTATAAATACTTTATTTAGTTCAGGATAATTCAAGCCCAATTATTGAATTATTTTTATTTTTATTTCTTATTTTATCCTTTTATTTTTACTTTTATTGTACTTATTTATGTATATATATTTATTATTTAAATTTTTTTATTATCTTTAATTATTTGGTCATTGAGCTCTATTCTGCTTATCTTTTTTTTTTTTTCTAATTGTCTGGAAAAATAAAAAAATTCGAAGTTTGAAATTTGGGTAGGGATATTTCTTATCAGGACAATTTTGAGATAGGGATTAGTTTTAGTGATGTTCTTAATCTTAAAAAAGATCTAAATCAAGCTAGAATTCTTCCAGTTTTCCCTTATAAATAATGTCGCAATTAACAGAGAAACACAATCACAACCACTGGACAACAGTTGTAGAGAAAAGCAGTCCGCCTAAAAACTACTATCAACCACAAGAACCCACATTTACCTAGCTTCCTCATCACATCAAATACCCAAAACCAATTGCCCTAATCCATAACCTAGCAGCATAAAACCACTAATAATCAGTAGCCAAAATTCCCTAGCAACCAACAATTATCAAAACCAAAATTACAAATTGCCAGACTCATACCCAGAAAAATTATCATAGGTAACCAAAATCAGAGCCAATAACCGAAGCGAACATCACAATAGCCTTGCACTATCGAAACCTGGCCCTGCCACCATCAATCATCGCGATTGGCCACCTATAAGCCACGCTGCAACAAAATAAAAAACCAAGCGGATGCGGGTGACAAACAGAGAAGAACTACGAGCTTTTGGTGTAAAGATTTTCATGAATCTCTAAACATAAACAAGAAGAAGAATCAACAGAGAGAATGATAAAAGGAATAAAGGGAAACACCTCCAGTAGCTGTAGTGGTCCGTGGTGGTCATCATAGTTTCGAAAATGAAAACCCATGAGTTTGAAGAGCAGGGAAAAGAGACTAACATACGTAAAGATTAGCTTGATCGAACAGTGGCCGATGGCAAAGGCGACTTACAACGGTTTATGATGCATGTTGGTTGGAGAGCTTTTGAGGCTCTTTGAGTGGCGAGAAGTAAGAAGGCAATGAAAAGAAGAATGGGGAGGTGTACGACAGCTGTGGCGGTGAATGGTCACCTTTTTCTTGGAGGATGTGATGCCTATTCATCTTTTTAGTGAGAGCGACAAAGAAATCGATTTGAAGAGAGAGAAAAGTGAAGTGAAAAATGAAAGAAAAAGAAGAAGAATGAGATTTTATACAATATCTAAAATGAAACCATTTTGGGATAAAGGAACCAAGTGCCTTTTGACACGATTTAAGGCTTTGCATGATGACCCATGGGCAACCAATTCAACCGTTAATGTTGGTTTTAGTCGTTTTTGGGCCAAAAGCCAGCTTTTAAGCCAATTTCATCTTTAAAGCCAAGCCGAGTCGCAATTGACTAGTTTTTGACCAGCTTTATTTTTGGTATTCTTTTATGATTTATTGATTGTTTATTTGTTTAAATTAAAATTGTGCTTAGAATAAAAGTAAATATTTTTTTATAAAAATCTTATCAATATATCGAAGGGTTTATTATTTTTTTACAAATTTAAAAATAAAATTTTATCAATATATTAAAAAATTTTATGAATTTTTAATAAGAATTAAATTTTAAAAAAATAAAAAAAATAAAAAAAATCTTATCAACATATTGGAGGGTTGTGATTTTATTTTAAGAAAAAAAAAAGGTTTTACAACAATTAGAGAACCTTATGATTTTTAATAAAAATTAAGTTTAAAAAAATAATTTTTATATAATCTTATAAACATATTAGAAGATATTTTTTGTTTTGGTTTTTGGATTTTGACCTTTCGATGATAGAATTAGTAAGAGCTTTGCAAAGCAATTTCTATGTAAATTATTAGGTGAAAAAATCCTTTCTAAATTTTATCAACATGTTGAAGAATTTATATAAGAATTTTCAATATCAAGATTCTAAATTCCTTTTAATGATGAGTAAAGTTTTTTATAAATTTAAATAAACCCAACGACGAAGACTCTTTAAAGTATCATGATGTGAGGGAATGTCCTTGAATTATTACTAACATATTAGAGTAATTTAAGTATAATTTTCAATATTAAATTATCTAGTGAAATTTTGAAGCTTGGATAATACGAAATTAAGTTGGTACCATCCTTTAGATAAGCTTTAAGAGTGTGCTATAATCTTTCTTACACGTAACTATATTTTTAAATCTAATTTTGATTTTGTAGACATAAATCTACATTTTAAAGATACCTAAGTTAAACTTGAAACTTCTCTTTAAAATAGGACAAATTTAGTTAGGTGGCCAATTATACCTTTAATAAAAAATAGGTGGCAAGTTTTCTTGTTGTGTCTAGCAAAATGTTAATAGATTTATACGTTATGATAATTTAGTAACTCTGCTGGGGATAGCCGAGAGTCAAGCTAGTAAATAGATTTATGTTATCCAACCTTAATGTTTTCCTTAAAAAGATTTTTTTGTTATTTACTTTAGAAGCTTTTAAATATTTTACCATTCATATGCATATGCATAATATGAGCTGTATTCCTGAGCTCTGTCTTTTAAAAGAGAGTAAAATACTTATATCCTCATGAGATTTCATGTCTCTGCTTGGGCTAGCAAAACATTCTCGCTCAAATCGAATCATTTCTTTTTGTAGCCTATTATAGGTAAGGATTTGAATGTCTTACTAGTCTGTGATAGACAGTGATGTGATTAAACAATTTGGGAACTTTTTAGATTGTGAACATCCTAACCAAGTATATAGTGAACTTAAAAAACTCAACCTTAATGTAAAGTTATGTCAATCCCTCATGTAAGGCATGTCTTTATGTTGATATTGTATTTATTGGTATTTCTGAATTTTTTTTTATTTTGTAAAAATAAAAGTTTTTTTTTTTTAAGAAATGAGTATGTTACTTCAAAAAGGGAAATGTGAGATTTTGAGTGGATTTTTTTTTTTAATTTTTACATCACATATTTTTGTTTCTTTACATACATGTATTTATACACATCATTAATGTACAAGCATCATTTCGCTTATCTATATATATCAAAGAAAGATGTGGATCAGGGGCAATTTTGCCTTTTTGTTTATTTTAATTGAGAATGAATCTTGTTTCATTATATACATCATTTGATTTGGTCTTCTCAATTTTGTATATAATCTTGAATATGAATCTTTAAGTTACATTTTATAGTGGAAACATATGTTTGTACATATTTTTTATAAAAATATTTTTGTATATTATTTTGTTTGTTTAAGGCAATCTTTGTTTCCTTTTACTTTTTTACATAATTGAAAATGAATTAATTGTACATACATCTCTTCATCCATGAGAACATTCTGTTTGTACATCATTTTGCTCTATTTAGGATTGCACATAGTCCAATTGGAAGAAAATTATGCATTACATAGATGCATTTGTACATACATATATATATTTCATATATGTAAACATCATTGTACTTACATTATTTTGGGGCAATTTCATTTTCCCCTATCTCATATATGGTGTTATAGGAAATGAATTTTCATTTTTCACTATGTATTGTATACATGTAATTATAAATATCTTCTTCTGATATATATAAAACATTTTTGTATGTTTATTATTTCATTTATTTAAGACAATATATTTTTTGTACATAGTCTAGAATAAACTCTTGTTTTATTTGTTTGAAAAAACTTTTTAAGCAATGTAACCTGTTATCTCGAATTGAAAAAGATTTGTAAATACTGAAGTTATTTTCCTTCATCTTTTGAGTTTAGGCATGTTTGACAATGAAGATCCACATGATATTTTCTATGATTAAAGAAAATGATTTTTTATAAAAATCTTGAAGGAACTGGTGATTACTGTCAAGAATGAATATACCCAGTCATTTCACTAGCTCATGTTGAGAACCACATCAATTAGATAACTTGACTTTCTAATTTTCGTAAATCTCCTTTTTGCTTATTAAGACCATGACTTCATTAAAGCTATGACCAATAAAATGGATGATTAATTTACAAAATTATTTTTGAAATTTGTTTAAAAGTCAATACATGTGGCACTTTTTGAAAGATTCTAATGTTGTGGCAATTTGATAAGTGTTGAGGCTATTTCAAATACATCAATACCAAAGTTCATTCATAAAATCCAATTTCTTTAATTCCTTCATTGGGATAAATTACTAAAAGATCATATTTTCTTGATATCTTTGATCAATATCTTAACCTATTCAATTTTTTGTTATTTTTTCGAAAATGTTCTTTGTCACATCTTGGAGCAAATTCGCCAAAGAACCAAATTCTCCGATGTCCACAATACCTTTTGTTTCAACATTTTGATTTGTGCGACATTCATTGTCATTGAACAAAGATTGCATGGACAATCTAAGTGGACTTCAAAATAAAGATTGTTACAATGGGCCTTCACTTGATTTAAAAGTTGAGATGGTGTAGTTTAAGTGTGAATTATGAACAAAAAGGAAAAAATGAAAAGAAATAGTTGATAAAAGAGGAAAAAAGAAAAAAAAAAGAGTTGATCAAAAGGAAATGAGGAAAAAAATATTGAAAAAAAAAGTTTTATCATGCATGCGACACATTTGACTGAATCCAAAATCTCATCTCTAAGGAATTGCTCTTTAATGGTGAGGACACCTAATTTTGTCCGTGGTATTCTGTAGTTTTAATCCGAGCTTGTTTTTGTAATTACATCTTGATTATCACTTTTCGAGTCTATTATATGGTCTTTTTTTAAATGCTCTTGTAAGGTCCGAATAAATGCCCAAAGTGACTTAGTAAAAAACCTAATCAAAGATTCCTTTTTAAAGCCCACTAACGACCAATTGTTAGCCATTAAAGAAAAAAAAATTAATTAATTAATTATAAAATATAAAATATAAAAAATAAAAATAAAAATATAATAGTAAATATAATAATAAAATAGTAATAAATAATAAAAAATAAAAATGAAATAAAAAAATAAAAAATGAAATGGGCTTGGCCCAAAATTAAATAAAAAGTCGAAATGGCGTAAGTGATCCAAATGGCATAAGTTTAGGCCCCAAAAGAAAATTTTTTTCATGGCCCGAGAGTTTCATTTTAAGGCCCAAACTATGACCTAAAGAAGAAAGCTCATGTGTAAAAGGGGGGAATCATGCATGAAACTGACATGCACAGGTTAGTAAATAAGCAAAAAAAAAAAAACATGCATGAAATTAGCTTGCAAAGGGACACATGAAAACATGAGAAAATTGCATGCATGCCGTGTAAACGGCAAGACGGAAAAACAGCTTTATGGTTTAAAGGAGGAGAATGTGGGAAGCCGAAATTGCAAGCAAAAAGAAATTGGTAGCAGTATACCAGAAGGAATGTGGGCGGCCAAAAAAAGGCCAAAAACTGAAACAAAAAACTGAAAGGCAAAAAAAGGAAGGAACAGAAACGGGAGCAAGCAGCAGAAAACGCGAAACAAAGGAAGCAGAAAAAATGTAAAAGAAAAATGGGCAAGGAAACAACGAAAAAAAGGGAAGAGAAAGGAACCAAAAACTGGGCGTGCACCAGGAAAAGGCAGTAGAAAGCAAAAAAAAATCAATAGAAAATGCAAAAAAAAAAAAAAACTGAGTGAAAAAAACGCTGAGAAGAAAAGGAACAGAACGGACAGCAAAAAAAAAAAAAAAAAAAAGCTGAAATAGAAAGGATGAAAGAGGCGTGAGCAAGAAAAGAAAGAGGGATTCAACAGTAGAAAAACCAACCAAAACAAAATAAGGAAAACCTGCAGCAGACGAAAAGAGCAGGGAGAGAGAAGAATGCCAACAGCGGCAAAGGAAAATTGAAAGGAAGAAAGTAGCAGAAAAATTGGCCAGCTGGACATGTAGTAGCAGCAAAGAAGCAGTAGCAAAACAAACAAGAAAGAGGAAGGAGCATTCGGAATAAAAAAATAATAATAAAACAGATAACAAAGGGAAGAAGGGCCACAAAAGTAGGTAACATTCTTATACTTTTTTTTTACGTGAAAGCTTTCTCTTTCTTTTTTTTTTTTTTTTCTCTTATGCATTGTATTCTTCATGATAGTTGATAGGAACTTTATGTTTCCCTATTCTTAATGTAAAACTGAATGGAAGTTTCAGTAAAAATAAATCAATGAAGAAAATTATATAAAAGTCAGAAAACTGGTTGGGAAAAGATCTTGCTTTGGTCTTAAAAACAACTTACAAAATAAAGGAAGGAAATGGATGGGTATGGGGGCATTAAGGTTTTTTTTTCTCCATGTCTTCTGGTTTGAAGCTTCATTTTTTGCCGTATGTAGCTTGTGGGGAAGGCATTTCAATCAGTTTTCATGTCCTTTGCACAATCACAAACTGGAAGCTCTCTAGCTGTTTGGTTCTTGGCTGTTTAGCTCGCTTCACTTTGTATTTTCTTGTTTTAAATTTCGTTCAAACCTTTCTTTAATTGGTTTTAGTAATTACTTAGCTTAGCAAAATTTCCCTTAAGCAAATTCTGGTATATAGGCTTGAAATTTGAAAGTTTGTAAATGTTGTTTATTAGACGCAATTTCGGTTAGCTTTTGTTTTATTAAATTTTCATGTAGTTTTTGTTTTTTTTTTCTTTAAAATTTTTATAAGCTTTTCCTTATATGCTCATAGAGTTGTTAACTTCAATTCTTTATAATTTGAAAGCCAAATTCATTATGAAAACTAGAGTAAAAAAAAAAAAATTAAGACAGAATGGTTTGCTTGCTACTGGATCTTCGATTTTGCTCATTTTGGTTTTTGATAAGTAATGTTCGTGTTCATTATACTTCATATAATTTACATCACTTAGAACTGAAATTTCTAACAATTCATTTTTATTTAGTCAAGTTTATGCAACTTTAACATATTTTTTTAACTTTCATGTAATTCTAAATAATAATAAATAATGATAGTAATAATAATAATGTAGAGGATAATAAAAATATAAAGAAGGTTTAACTATAATTAAAATTTTTTTAAAAAAATAAAAAACCTACCTAGAAGTTGGAGAGATTCAAAATCGAATCTTAAAAGGGTTTAATTCCACCTAAATGTTAGGGAATTAAATTTTATTAAAAAGGATTTGAATTTAAAAGAAAATAATAATTATGGAATGTTAAAATATAAATAAATAATAAAATAAAAATATTAGGTAAAAAACTTAAGGCGCATGAATGTTTACATGGTCTTTTTACATCATATTGTCATTAATTTTATTATTACTATTGTTATTTTGCTTGCCATCATATAATTATTTTGGCTTATGTTTGATTTAGATTGGTTAATGATATTATAATTGTATTAGTTTTTTTTAATTGGCATGCC
Organism: Durio zibethinus; assembly: GCF_002303985.1. The sequence goes on along the minus strand of NW_019167938.1, from coordinate 19,551,000 downwards.
TATGTTATCTTTGATCATATTTATGCATTTTAATAGTTATTTACATTTAAAAAAATTTCCTAAAAAATAATAATGGAAAATAATAAAAAATTTTTGAAATCTCTGCCTAAATACTGGAGAGAATTAAAAAACATATTTTAAAAAAATAATTTCATCTAGATATTAAGAAATTATTAGATAATAAAAATGAAGGTAAATAAATAATAATTTTAATAAAAATAAAATATAAAACTATAAAAATTTATTTTTTAAAGAAATTATAAAAAAATGAGCTTGCTTCGAAAGTTTGCTTAGATATTGGATTTTTTTAAAGAGGTTTGTAAATTTATGAATCCTAAAACGAAACTCTAGATGAAACCCTAAAACCTTATATGAAACCTTAAATCTTAGGTGGAACTTGAAACTCTAAATGAAATCCTGAAGCCTTAGTTGATATTCTAAATAAAACCTTAAAATCTTAATCCACTCAAACCCTAAGACTATCTTGAAATTCAAGGTTTTATGTGAAAAATTTTTATGAAATAATTTGTTCCTAAGTACCACCTATATGATAAGGTCTTGAAACCCTAAACTCTAAACGAAATCGCAAAGCCTTAGCTGAAATCCTAAATGAAACCTTAAAATCTTATTCCACTCAAAACCTCGTGACTATCTTGAAATTCAAGGTTTTATGTGAAAAATCTTTGGTAAAATGATTTGTTTTCGAATGCTGTTTAAATAATGAGGTATTTAGAAAATTTTATTTCACTAAGAATTTTCATATAATTTCTTATTTTAAAATAATAAAATTAAATAAAAATAAAAAATGGTATATTAAATATAAATAGTTACACTCAAAATTTATCTAGAAGTTGGAGAGTCATAGTGGTCTCTTTATAATTAAGAATCTGATCTCAAATTCGTATTTCATCATCATTTAAGACACATATTTACATTTATAGTTGCATATATTGCTTATATATGTTTATTTTAATTATTGATGTTTTTGGGTAGCTATATAATTATTTAATTATTTTTTAAAAATTTAATATTAATTTAAAAATATGTAAATAAATAAATAATAAATTTAAAATAATATTTTGGGGAATATAATTTTTGGTATTTTGCCTAGATGTTGAAGATTCTACAATAATTATCATTTTTAAATAATATTATTTTTATTTTTAAAGAAATGTTGTGATAAATCTTAGACGAAAATGATTGTCTTTGAATTCTACCTATATGTTAGAGAATTTTAAGGTATTTCTTTAATTTAGAGATTTTTATAGCATTTCTAAATAAAGATTTTTAATTGATTTTATTTCTTAAAACTTAAGGGAATTATAATTAAATTTTATATAAAAACCATTTTTATCAAAACTTAAAAATAGCGCATGATTAATTGCTACCAATTTTATGGACATTGTGAGAGTGCTAATCTTTTCTTATACGTAATCGACTCTCAAACTTAATCCCATTTTCATAGATTAAAGTTATTTTTTAATAAATTTTAAATCCATTTTATTATATTATTAAAAAAGTAAAATTTTCAGGTGGCCAATCACACCTTAAAAAATGATTGGTGGTGACTTTCATGTTTTTACAATTTAAAATTTTTATATCTAGCGATCAAATCCCCAAACCAATATGTTAAGACAAATGAAAGTATCCATATTTGAAAAGATAAATGGCCATTTTTCATTGTTCCTTTCACAAAATAAGAAATCATCCAAACTTATAAATAGCACATGATTAATTGCTACCAATTTTATGGATATTGTGAGGATGCTAATCTTTTCACATACGTAATCAACTCCCAAAACCAATCATGTTTTCGTAGACCAAAGTTATCTTTGTAATAAACTTTAAATCCATTTTATTGTTTTATTAAAAAGGTAAAATTTTTGGGTAGCCAATCACATCTTAAAAAAAATTTGATGGCAACTTTTGTATTTTTATGATTTTAAATTTTTACATCTAGCGATCGAGTCCCTAGACCGATACGTTATGACAAATGGAAGTATCCATATTTGAAAAGATAAATTGTCATTTTCAATTATTCCTTTCACAAAATAGGAAATCATCCAAACTTATAAATAGCACATGATTAATTGCTACCAATTTTATGGACATTGTGAAGATCTCGAACCCAATCCTGTTTTTATAAACCAAAATTATCTTTGTAATAAACTTTAAATCTATTTTATTGTTTTATTAAAAAAGTAAAATTTTTAAGTGATCAATCACATCTTAAAAAAGATTGATGGCAACTCTCGTGTTTTTACAATTTAAAATTTTTAAGTCTAGTGATCGAGTCTCTGGATCGATACATTATGATAAATGAAAGTATCCATATTTGAAATGATAAATGGTCATTTTTCATTATTCCTTTCATAAAATAAGAAACCATCCATTTACTTACCTTTTTAAGCTTGTTGATTTTTTTTCTTTCTGAACCTTAACCAAGCATCACCTACCACATTGAAGGGAAAGTTTAAAAAGGGATGATCTAACAAGATGGCATTAGATATTATGTTAAGTGCTAAGAAAAATGTTTTATGTTAAAGGGCAAGTTTGAAGTTAACTGAGTTCTAAGATTTTGAACTTATCTTGTCAAAAATGAAAGCATGCGAGAAAACAAATGAGAATAGAAAAAAAGTAAAAAAAAAATGAAAAGAAAAAATAACATGTTTGGGAAGTGGAAATGACAAATATCCTTATGGAATAACATGATCATTGGTTTGATCACCTTTAAACACATTTTTAGGCCTGTTGTTCTTTCTTTCTGAACCCTAAACCATGGCCTGCATTACGTCCTTCAAAAAGTCCATTTTGATCATATATGGATACCTAAGTTGAAGAGTTTGATCCTCAGAAAATCATTTCTATTTTATTTTGGATGAGTTTTAAGTTTTCAAATGCATGGTAAAACAATTCAAAAAAAAAAAAGAGAAAAAAAAAAAAAAGAAAGAATGGAGCTCTAGGGTGAAAACCTGAAATTGGCAGTTTAAAACAAAATTAAGAGCAATTCATGTATGACACTAAGGCAAAATAAGAAGCCGTTGAAAGAGATGGAGTTTAAATGAATTTAAGATCAGTTGAATTTTGAAAAGTTGTTATGAATTTGAACCTTTTCTTTTTTCCAAAAAATTTGAGCCTATCATACGTAGTCTGATATTTGTTAGAATGTCACATATTAAAAACCTTCAAATGGTGCCAAAATGAATTATGCTTTTAAAGAAAACTTTAATTTGTGATCCTTGGTTAAGAAGTATTGATTTTCTCTTCTTATCCTATGGCATGGTCAACTTTGATAACCAAGATCTTGATGTACCAAACCATTTGATCATTTGGGAATGACCAAATTATGATTTACCCTATTCTTTCTTAGTAATAATTATTAGTTTTCAAGAGATTTGATCATATGTTTTAAAACAAAAGTAAAGAACTAATTCATTTTCATTTTGATCGAGAAAAATAAGTTATGTGAGGTAATTTTCTATTATCATTCTATAAGCTTAGGATAAGAATATCAATGTTTTGTAGAAATGAAGTTCTAATGACCTTTTTGGGGCAATTATTACTACATTCTTTTGTAAGTTTTGAAGAAAAAAAAACTTAAATTTGAGTTGTTACATTGTGATGAATGAATAATTGATGATTTTAAGATCGATAAGAGTGATTTTCTAAGGTAATGAAATTTTTTATTTTGATAATTGCTTTTGCATAATGGTATAAACATGCATTTGCATCATATAGTAAACATTTGAATCATGGATGTGCACTTGTATCATTTAATGAGAATCTAAATTGTTGTATTTGTATCATTTAGAAAGCATTTCCATTATTAGCATGGCACTCATTTTATACAAAATTTTGGCTTTGATGATAGATTGAAAATTTTCATGAGAAATTTTTTTTAGCTTTTTGAGGAAAGCCTTTTAAGATAAGATTGTGAATCCTTAAAGGAAGAAATTAGTTTATAAGGAAAACGTTTAGAATTTTAAAGTTGTGGAGCATTTTGAATGAGTATTTTCAATGTTGAGAATGATTTGTAAGACCTTCAAACATAATCTCTAAGAATTTTCAAATAAGAGTTTTTGAGTTTTAAATGAAAATCTTTAAATTTTGGATGTAAATCTCTGAAGTTTTTAAATAAGAATCTTTGAAATTTTGGATGTGAAACCCTAAATTTTTCGAATGTGAATCTTTGAACTCGAATGTGAACATTTGAATTTTTAGATGTGAATCTTTAAAATTTCTCGAATGTTAATCTTTGAAATCAAATCAGAATCTTTGAAATTTTGGATGAAACCCTAAAATTTTTTAATGAGAACCTTTGGATGTGAAACACTAAAGTTTTTTGAATGAGAATATTTGAAATCTTATAAGTGAAACCCTAAAGCTTTTCAAATGAAAATCTTTTACTTTTGGGTGTGAATCTCTAGAATTTTCAAATGTGAATCTTTGAATGTTGGATATGAGCTTTGAAATTTTGATGTGAATCCTTAAATTGAACTTTGGATGTGAATCGTTCGTATCTAAATCATTGATCCTTGCAAACCGAAAAAATTCTTAGGAATTTTGAGTTTTTACGAATCTGAAAATCTTATGAATCTTTGAGTCTAGCGAATTTTTAAATTCTTATGAATCTGAATCCTTACAGACCTGAGACCTTACAAATTTGAAAACCTTACGAATGTTTAAAATCTTGTGAAATTGAAAATTCTTACGAAGTTAAAATTCTTACGAAACTAAAAATCTTACGAATTTGAATTCTTGAGAATTTGAATCCTTATGAATATGAAAGTTCTTGTGAATTTGAAAATTTTAGCAAATCTAAAAATTTTTGCAAATCTAAAAATTCTTGTGAAACTAAAAATTCTTGCTAATCTAAAATTTCTTGCAAATATAAATCCTTGTTAATCTGAAATTTTTACGAATCTCCTATTCTTGCAAATTTAAATTCTTTTGAATCTGAATGATTGCGAATCCAATTCTTATGAGTTTGAAAATGTTTGTGAATCTAAATCTTGCGAATATTTGAAGTATGAATCTTTAAACTCAAATTGAGAATCTTTTGAGTTTCAATGTGTATTTCAAATTTTTGAATTATAAAATTTTGGAATGCTTCAAATTATGAATTTTTGAAGTTTTAAAATTTTATAATTATTGTCAAGTTACACCCGAACGTAAAAGATGTTTATGTCTTTGCCCTTGAGTGCCAACTAATCTAGACTTAAAAACTTTATTGGTGCCAGATAATATAGGCTTAAAACTAGATACCAGATAAATTGGGCTTAAATCTTCATTAGTGCTAGGTAAATTTGGCTTAAATCTTCATTAGGTGCCAACTAAACTGAGGTTAAATCTTTTCATGAATGCTAGATAAACTAAGCATAACTTTTATTGGTGTCAGCTAAACTAAGCTTAAAACCTGCCAGAAAAACTAGGCTTAAATCTTCATTGATGCCAGTCAAACTAGGCTTAAGACTTTATCGATGTAAGATAATCTGGGCTTAAAACCTAGGTGCCAACTAAACTTGGCTTAAATTCTTGCGAATTGGCGATCCTTATAAGAAATGAAATCGATGAAAATTTTCTTTCCAAATATATTGAATAATTTAGCACACTGAGGGTTTTTATTTATTCAAAAAGGTTTCTCCACCTGAAAGGGATAGAAAAACATATACTTTTTTCGTTCAGGTTCATAAATGAAATATAAGTTTTTTCAAAAACATGAATCCTTTGAAAACCAAACATGTTTAGCACTTCCTTTAGCATTCAAATGTGACATTTTGATATAAGTCAAGGTTAGCTGTAAGGGTTTAAGATTTTGAAAGGTTATTTCAGAATGTGAAAAGGCTAAATTTTTTAAATCAATCATTCCCAAACTTCTAAGAGCTCGATATTTCAAATCTTTAAAAAAGATTTAGCTTATCTTTATTCAACATCTACCACATTTAGTATTATGAGTGACCTTCAAGGTTTGCTTTAGATTGTCTTTTTGTAGGGCTTTCACCTTAGAGCCACATTTTTTTTTTATCTTTTTTTTTATTATTATACCATACACTTAGGAATTCAAACTTATCTAAAAAAGGATAATGGTTCAAACAAAAAATTAAAAAATAAGAAAGACTAAAAGGTTCATAGGTTTCATGATCATTTTTCTAAAAGAAGCTTTTTAATTTTTAAGCATCCATGCTTGATCCAATATAGACTTTTCATGGGATGTAACACAAGCCAAGGTTCAAGGTTTTAAAAGAAAGGGATAGATAGGCCCAAAATAAATGTCTAAGAGTAATGAAAACTAAAGATCATTTTTTCATTTGAAAAATTCATTTTGAGGTATATTCCCTATCATTCTTTTATACTTTCCACCCATTCATTCATTTTATTTCATTTCATTTTTCCTTTTTTCTTTCTTTCTTTCATTCTTTTTTCTTTTTATACTTCCACTTTTTCTTTTCATTTTTCTCGAGTAAATTCAAAATTTGGAAACTTTTATATTTGGCCTTTACCCCAACTTATGGGATTCCATTTGGACAACACCATTCTTAACCTTTAATTGTGCCTTTTTTTACCTCCCAATGTGAAGGGTGATATTTAGTTAGAGTTTATTTATGAAAGAATTTAATCAGGTTTAAAGGGGTAGAAAGAAACAAATTTTTATATTTATGAAGCGATAATGAAAAATGGTCATTTGTTATTTCAAACATGATCACTTAAATTAAAGAGTAGATCCCTTTGAGAAACTAAACTTAAAGAAAGGATTTCATTTCAAAAGGTTTTTTTTCATGAGAATTATTGGCTTTCTTGACTTTTTTTTATGGCTTTTTCATTTTGGTTTTTTCTTTAAAATTCTGAATTTGTCAGAACTTTGTTTGAATTTATTCAAATTTCTTAAGTTCATGATATCAAAACTATTTTCTTTATCTTTTTTCTTTTTTTTAATGTTTTTTTGTGTTTTTTTTATATAACCCTTATAACTCATACCTAAATTCACTTTGCCAGTAATGTATTTCATGAAAGATGCCTCATTTTAACAAACCATCTTTAATTAAAGTTATTGTAAGAATGGTTCACGCGGAATGAATGAAAAAATGGTCATGTGAAATAAACATATTTAAAGTGTTAAATGATTCATGTTACTCCACAATAAAGAACGAATGGGCTAATCATAACTCAAGTTCCATTAAAGGCAATGATGTTTTTTTTCTTTAATCAACATGTCTCCTAAGACAATGGACCAGGCTAATTTTAGGGGAAAGAATTGAAATATTGGTAAGTTTAAGGTAATTTTATTGACCTTAGGTAAGCTTTGAGTTTAAAAATTTTTGGAGCTATAGTGTGACATTGGCACATCAAATTATCACATCTGAATTCTTAAAAATGTCATACATGTCTAATTTTCTAGGAATCCAAAATTTTTTCTTTTTTAAATTAGATGTTTCATTGTTCATTGCCTTGAAAAAGAATATCACCCTTCGATATCATAACATTATCATAACATTGTTCAAATTAATGGCTTTTGAAGGGTCACAGCTATGGATGGAATCAACTAAAAGGCTTAAGAAATGGTGCTTAAGTATATGAAAATTTCCTAATAGTGAGTGCCTACTCTTTCAAGACTCAAAACTTTCTTTTTTTTTCTTTTTTTTTTATAACTTTGTGACTTAACTATATGGGACTTTATTCAAATCTAACATTTTTGTCCTTTTCACTAATTTTCTTTCAAAGAAAAACCTACAAGTCTAGACTTTAAAAGAAACCAAAAAAACCTTAAATGACAATATAAATCCATAAAACACTATGATGCACGATGTCCACTCATGCAATGCAAACATTCAGACTTGACCCAACAATTTATATTCTTAATAGTACCCTTAAGATGACACTCAAAGTTACAAAAATAAAAGTTCCCCACTTGAAGCGTCAACTTTAGCATCATTGACCCTCAATTCTAATACTATCAATAAATAATTCTTTAAATTTTACGATATCTGCATCGATCAAAGCCTAAACTATATCTTTGAAAACAATACAATTTTTTATGGAATATCTTTTGACTCCATCATGGAATTCACACTTAACATTAAGATCATACCATTTTGGGTAGGAAAGCTTTTTAGGTCTTATAAGAACAATAGAGATCATATGATTTTTGACAAGTAAGGTGAAAAACTCAGCGTAAGACATTAGAAGTGAATGATACATCTTAATTCTCTTTCTCTTACAACTTTGTAAATAGCTTGGGTTGATTTTTTGTTCTATTGATATTTATGGTGAAGAAATTGAAACATAAGGATAGAATGATTAAGGAAAATTAGTGACCTACGATGTTAGTTGGGAACAATACAGTAACCATTTAGAATAATCATCCACCAAATCTTCATGTATCATGGTGAGGTTTTTTAGATTTAGTTGAAGGCTAAAATAACATCAAACAATTCTTCTTAACATGTATATGATGGCTTAACAATGCCATTAAGTTTGTTGAGGGAGATTTTACCTATGTACGACAAATAAGGAAGCTATATGTGTAGGGTGGTGAAACTGAATTGTTCATGGCTTCACATGTTCTAAGTCTTTGTCTATGTGTGTTTTTTAGCATCGTATAAAAAGATTTTTATTTTCTTGGCCGAGAGAGCCTAATTCATAGAATTGTGAATGATACCATATGCACAAGTATTTTTCTCCTAGTGTATACTAGCATTGAAAAGAACCTTTTTGAGATGTCTTGCATGGCAGAATTTTTTTTTTTGCTTTTCCTTTTTTAAGTCAATAAATGAATAAATATATCTATAATTGATGATTACAGGATGCCAATCACAATCTACATATATGACAAAGATGCTAGTGGTTTGATTACGATTGTAGAGTATGGCCAAGAATATGGGACGAAAAATCCCATAAGAGTTCTTTATCATAGTTTTGGTTATTATGATGCATTATAGATGCCTGAAAGAAAGCCTAGTAAATAAAAACTTTAGCTTTTGATTTTGATAGTAAATAAATATTAGTATTCAATTTTTAGAGCATATGGATGTAATTACATATTTGTATCATCAATGTCAAACATGTAACTATTTTAATTGCAAATGATTATTCAATATTTTTTCTTTGTTTAACAAAATAAATCACTTTTCATTCCATTTCATACTCAATCATCACTTTACCAACTCCATTAACATTGAAGCTAAGTGGTAACTGAATATTTGCATAAGATGAATAGTTGACAATGTTGAAAGTTATGCCATGAAAATTTTGTCCAAGTTAAATTGAACAAGAATGTTGCAATGTCGACAAGTTTATTTCTCTATTTAACATGATAATTTTTAATCTCGGCATGTGGATCTCATACGACTTTATTAAGGTTAAAACCTACACTAATGTTACCAAAAAAATTATTTTTTGGTGAATGCTTTGGATCCGATTTAAGTTTGCTTGATTTTTATGTTTTCATACAAAAAAATTGACAATTTTATTCCATAAATATTGCTTTGGATGAACGAAAAAGCATACTTTTTTTTTTCCTTGTTGATAGCAAAAATGCTATTACCATATCTTTTTGGCTAAAATTTAAATTAGGTATATTGGGCTATGTTAGTGCTCTCAGCACTTAAGTTCTTTTTGAATCTTTGAAAACTGCACTATCTTGCATTTTCATTCTTTTACTTTCACCTTTGATCTGTAAAAGAACCAAAAATGATAAAATGAAAAAGTTTTAATATTATCATATCAAATTGAATGGCAAATACTATATATGCTAAAATTAATTTTGACATATTTCATTTTGTTTAAAATTATGATTTCTTGACTAATCTTTTAAAAACAACATCTTGAAATGAGAGAAATGATTTATATAGAAAAAAATTCTATACTGCTTTTACTACATGCTTTAATAAAGACTAATGAGTTGCGAATGTTTTAATGATGGAATATGTGTAGGTTTTTTTTTATTACTGACATGTGATTTAATTTAGTATGAGCTAAAATCCATTTTAATCTACTGATTTTAGCATTTCTTTATTTGATAGGATTTTTGGTTGTACTAGTTTGAATTGTGACTCTGGTGAGCCAAAATGGTGAAAAAGAATAATCTTTTAGTTTTTATGGACAAGTTGATAGATGGTGATTCTGTTGAAAGGATGATTTTTAAGGTATTGTAATGAACGACATAAGTTAGCCAACGAGAGTTCACATTTTTCATATTGTTGTTCACTTTTTTTTTGAATGACTACACATTGGGTTTTCTTTCATATTATCTTTTTGCATGTGTTTATCAATTTTCTTTGATTTTTCAACTTTTTTTCCCATATTACTCTCAAGACTACAAAAAATTTTTTGGCTTTTTGTGCGGGTGATTAAATAAAACATGCTATACTATTTCTATTCCTTATTTTATTATGTTTTTCTTTTGTAAACATTTACATATAGGTTTTCACTTTGGCAAATTTATTATCATGAAATTGGTGGGATTCATTTGGTTTTTGTTTTGTTTTAATCTATTTGTAATTTTTTTTATTTTTTGGATATGGTTTATTTCAAATTCAATGTTTTTTTTATATGGTTTATTTCATATTGAATGGTTATGGATGTACTATAAAGTTCTATTGTGTGAAGAACATCAACTATCGTAACATACTACATATTTTCAATAGAAGCAAATAGTATATTACTATAAGGTTCTTGCTTTACATTGCAAATTGCATATCTAAGATGTTATTTTTAATATAATTAAATGGTATATAGATACTACACATATGAGATTGCTTTGGATTAGTAATTAGAGATTACAACATTTTTAGTTCACTAAGTTGAGCTTATTTAGTTATGATTGGACATTTTTTATCAAACAATTAGAAATGAGAAGTTTACCAAAAAATATTTTAATTTATTTTTATTAAGGCTAATTGATTAAGCTGTTGTATGCTTCTAAGTTTTTTTGCACAAAAATATGTTAGTGCTTATGTTGTAACTTTTAATTCAAACTTGCATTTTATTTTAAAACCATGGAATAGTGATTTTGGTTACTAATTTCTTTCACTGCAGACAATTTCAAGTTCCACATCAAGTGAAAAAAAGAGTAGCTTTAATTCAAAATAGAGAATATTTGAAATATTTAGTCATAAATGTTAACTCTCTTAAATGATTACTTTATATTAACTATACATATTACTCAAACTTTTAATTCAAATAAATATCAATTTAATAAAATACAAAAAATTATTATAACAAATTGGGCGAAACCAGGCCTCTTTACTAATGAATATAACAAAAAGCCACTTGAATGGGTTGTGGCTTCTTTTTTTCACACATATTTTTCTCTTTTTCTTCGTACGTTTCATTCTTTTGTTTTCTTTAATTAATTATAAATGATTTTTAAAAATGATTTTATTAAATTTTACTAAGATACATATAGTTTAAGTTCATTGTACATATTTTTTGTTAAATGTACATAAGTTTAATTTTATATTAATTTCAAACCCCAAAATATTTTGTGATAAAAATTCATTATTTGTTTTTTTAAAGGTTTTAAAATCTTATATTTAAAAATAAGATCCAAGGAATGTTAAAAATCTTTTATACTTATAATAATTTTAAGTTTTTCACAAATAATTATTTGCAATATTTTTATAGTTTTAGTAAAAAAATTTTAATTTGCATTTTAAAGAAAGTATAAGTTGTACATATAAGTTAATATTACATGTAAGTGATAAGATGTAAATATTACTAGCATACGTATAAATGTAAAAATCTGATAAACTTGTTATTTATAAGTATTACTAGGGTTAAGATGGTAAAATTAATTTTCTTATCACTAATTTTGTAACTTGATATTTACTTTCTACTAAATATTTTTTGCCCTGGTAGTAACTAATAAATATTGTGTTCCCAACACCTCAATTTCTAATTCTCCCTAAATAAAATTTAACACAATGATAGTGATGGGTAGAGTAGATTGTCCAATTCGGTTGTAGTTGTTATTCTAATTATGGGGGTGGGTCGTTGTTTGGACCTTTGGACTAAAGGAGTTTAATGAAGCTTGAAATTAGTAGAGAGGATAGATAGCCCCAGACTTAGCTTCTAGCATAGGATGAACCTCAAGATTCACCATCCTATGTTGTTTAACAAGGTTACATCCAAAGCACTAGTAATTGTCATTTTTTAGCCTATTTTTTTACTGAGAGTTTTGGGACTTACACTACACAACTTCTGAAAAAGATTCATCAACCTTTTTTTTTCTATGCATTTCTTAGCTTTCAGAATTACGATCAAAGATATTTCATTTTAAATGAGGATACATCATATATGTTTCTAATTCCTACAAGATCTATGATTATTAGGGATATATCCTTCAATTTTTCTCCATAAAGGGGGTGATCATTTAATGAGCATTATGGCACTAGCTATGACATGAAGGCTATGTATTGCTTGAATTCTAGAGATATATGATAGAATCATGTAGCCTAATTGATCTACATCTTACACTAACCCTCAATATGAAAATGCTTTATATATAATCTAGTGATAAAAGAATTAATTTAGAATTTATATGCACAATTTACATATTTTGAGTTCATTTATTAGGGTTTTTTTTTTATTTTTAAATTGAAATCTAAAAATAATTGAATAGGTTGCAAATACTAAAATTTGAATATCAAACTTGTTGATTATTTGTTATTATATATGTTAACTTTGAAACCATATTAATATTATATATACTTATATATATGTCTAACCTAAACTAATTACAGGTTAACTATGAGAAGATTAATTATACATCATGTTTACACCTGTTATGTTGGGATGATATTGTTCAGGCAAATGTGAATCTATAATGTTTACTAAGTTATATCACTCCTGAAAATTGTATTGAAAAATTCAATAAACCTGTTTTTTGACTCATTCCATGTCAAAAGGAATGTGTATTTACAGGTCTTGGGTATATAAAATTAAGGTTATATCAATTAAAACACATGATTAATTCAACCTATATTTTCCTATTTCTTTTTTTTTCAAAAGAAAAAGCTGCAGCCTTCAGCAAATATGGAATAAGCTAACTGTGACTTTTATAAAATTCCAAAGTAAATATCTAGCTATACTCTATCTGTAGATAAACTTGAGTAAAAATCTTTTGGGATTGAGAGCACAAAAAAAAAATTGGTTAAGGTAGCAAACAACTAATATAATGTTCTCTTCAGTGTTGTACTGACAAGAATAATTAAACAAAAAAAATAGTACATACTAATTGACAGATTTATTGCAATCAAAGTAATCTTAATAAATTATTTGAACAAGATTTTGAATTTATCAGCTTCATATCCTCCCATATTTTTTGTATCAAATATTTTGATTTTTTACTCAAAATAAATCAAATATGCTACCTTATTCTTTTAATTATATTGCATGCTAGATTATGATGAATCATCTACAGCATAGAAACCTATCAAACATATATATATATATATATATACTCATATGAATATTAAATCATCAGTAGGTTAATTCAATCGGTTTAGTTTATTTATCTAAATGCTATTCCTACAAAAAAAAACTGACTAAGCCCGTTTCTGAATTCATGCCAATGTTAATCCAATATTTTAAAAGGAGGAGAAAATTCATAGTTTTTTGTATTCTTAGCTTCAAATTTGATATAAAAACTTAATTAACTAATCCATAGATTGATTTAAGACAAAAGATCAAAGAAAAAAAATCCACCATTAAAGCCATTTAGAGGTTCAACCAAACATGGATCCATCGTGGCCGAACCTCATTTTGGTTATCTTTGATGATTTTCTTGCTTCTAAATAATGTTTATGATAATTAGATAATTAGTTTACTTGTTTTTTTGCCTAAATTTTGATTAGTTAATGGTGTATGTTTGGTGTTTGGCTAATGTTCTTATTTTTATGGATTTCTTACTATTTTAGTTTGTTACATGTTTGATAAGAAAATTTTTGTGATTAAAATGTTTCTATATGATGAATAACTTGACGTTTGATGCATGTTTGAGTTGAATAGGATTAAAGCATGGTTGTGTTCTACCTTAGGAAGGTTGGTCCAAGCCATTCCCATGCTTGGTTGAATCCTCTAAGCTTGTTCATGGCTAAATGTTGGTTCATTCCTCATTGCTTGCTTGTGTTCTTGCATGATTCTTCAAGGTTTTAATGTGTTAGATTAAATTTTCCATGAATAAAATGTTAGTTTAGTAGGTTGTTTGGTGATTTTTGTGTTTACTTGCTTGAATTTCAAAAAAAAAAAAAAATGACGGAACATGTCTTGAAAGTTTAAAAATGCCAAATTTTAAACCTCAAATCCAAACCCTCGTAACCCTAAACCACCCATAAAACCCTAAACCATCTTTTAAATCCTAATTCAAATCTCAAACTCTAAACCAAACCGCAAACCCCAATCCAAATTCTAAACCCTAAATCAAACCCTAACTTAAATCCTAAACCTACCCCAAACCCTAAAACCAACCTTAACCCCATTCATGCATTTACATCACATTTTATTATGTTACATACATTCAAAAATTGTCATGCATTCATACTTTGTCATTCATGTTTTATTGTCATGCATTTGTCATATAATTAATAAGTTCATGCATATCATACATTTGTTTTCAAATATGAGTTTTGAAAAAGAAAAAATATTTTTAAATAAGATAATATCTCAAGTAAATATAGTCATTGAGATCTAATCTAAATATAGGGAGATTTTTAGTGGTTATTATTTATGCGATGTGTTATTGCAATTTTATGAGGCAATTTGAAAACCTTTTATCTCAATTTTATGGGGCAATTTGAAAACCTTTAAGTTAAAAATATTTTTGAAACTCTATTTAAATATAAGTAAAGAAGGTGTTTTGATACTTAAAGTGTTTTCATTTTGATCCAAGATAAAATAGTTTTGTTTTTAAAAAAATGATTTGTCTTTAAAAAAAGAATTTTTCAAAGTTTGCGATAAATAACTGAAAAAATGAATTAATTTTTAAACATTAAAATATGATCATTTATCAAAATCTAAAGATAACATGCAATCAATTGAAACTATTTTCAACGAACGTTATAAGAGTGTTAATCTTTTCCTATGCATAACTAACTCTTGAACTAAAATTCTTATTTCATAAACCTCAAAATGTTTTTTTTAGAAAACTTTAAACCTATTTTAAATGTTTTATTAAAAAAATAAATTTTGAGTAGCTAATCACAACCTAAAAAATATTGATGATGACTTCTCTTTATTTTGATTTTTATCAAAAATGCTTTTTTTAAGCCCCTTTTTTCTTCACTCCCCATCATCCTGCAGATGGGCACTTCCCAATCCCAAAATGTTTCAACAACATTTATAAAAAAAAAAAAAGGAAAAAGCCACTAAATATGCAACATTTGCAGTGTTTTTATTTAAAACACCACTATATTCACTACTTTTTTAATTAAAATGACGCTAAATACTAAAAAAAACAACATGTTTCATTTTAAGATAAATTTTATAAGATTATATTTTCAAAATAATAAAATTAAATAATTTTTTTACAATGATTTAAATTTTAAATTTAGTGACATTTTATTCTTCAAACACCGCTATATATTTCATATTTCTTATCTTTATACCTAATAAAATTAAAAAACAATTCATACTAATTAGTAGAGAATGAAAGTATGAGAAATGAAGGTCTGCAAGGCCCAACTTTTGCAATTTCTGGCAAAAGAACATTTTTAGATTACTTATATCCTAAATTTTGCTCTCCTGATTATAGAACAATAATTAACTGACATGTTCATCACATTTGAAACATTGAAGCATACTTAAAATTAGAAATAAACCTTCCAAATTTGATATCAATAAATTGACAATATCATGATTCATAAGTACTAACATTGGCAAAATTCAATAGCAATGCCATTTGTCATTGTCTACAAGCTGTTAAAAAATCAGATAACCATCAAAGGTAGATTGCAACTTGATACCAATCCCATTACAAATAGAAAACTATAAGGTTTGACATCTAAATCAAAATTTTTTATTGAAAGGATCTAAGGATGGTGGTTTCCGCCTGATATATGGTCGACATTAAGAACTATATCAAGAGAAAAAAAAAATATGACTATAGATGATAACAATGAAATTTATATATAAAAAATCAATGGGTTCTGAAATATGTCTTGGTTATAAATTACATGCTGGGTAATCTTAATAGCCTCATTTATTGACCAATCATAATCACCTGCAAAATCATAAGAAACTATATTAGCTTTGATAAAAGCATTTACATTTACCCAGCATTTGAATGTTAATAATGCCAACACAAGTCAGTTTAAATTTATAAATCCTAGAGTTGAGATTAATACTGCCAGTATTTATGACTAAAAAGTAGAAAGCAAAAACCATCAGAAAACTTGGATATCTTGTAATTAACACAATAAAAATCTAGTAAAAAGAGGCATGTTGGACTTTAAAGCTCCTTACCAAATGCGTAAGTGACAAGTTTTCTGTCACAAAGGGAGCGTTCTGGAGAAATCCCATCAACAACCAAGAAGTTATTAAGAAGAAGTGCTTGTCTATGTTATTTTTTCAATAAAAAAAATAACTTCTCTATCCTCTAAGCAAAAGAAAGAATCAGATTAAGAGAGATTTTACTTTAAGATAAGGGTACAGTTCTAAAGTGCTGCTTAATGACAATAAGAAACTTTTAGGTACCTTGTGTTCCTTTTCAATCTCAGAAAGCATGTCATTATTTAACTTCTTCCCTAGTGAAGCCTCTATTCTATTTTTACTAGCAAAAAGTTTCTCCTGCAGTAGCAAAAGGACAAGATAATGTAATAATAGATCAAATAAAAACTAAAGAAACTTTGTATTTTTAGCAAATAGCAACCAATTTTCAAGTCCTATATGCAAAAATGAGTCTCTTCATCAACAGTAGGTGAATGGAATATCTTTCCCTTTCAAAGTTCCATATGACAATAAACTTTACATGAATGACCATATAATAACAGACATGATTAATTTCCAAACATCACTAAAGCTTATGCTAATGACAATAATCTAAGATTATAACTTGAAGGGCAAAGCAAGCTATTCAGAAAGACTAGACTAATTATCTCAAACAGAACCATTTTGTTATGATCCCTTCTTCAAAAAAATGCTAAGATAACACACTGAGAACTTCAGTATTGCTGACATGCATGGATCAGAACCAGACGATGGCATATTCAACTATAGACATATAATCTAACAAGAATCCTCACCTATTATATAAACAAGAATGAAATTTTTCAGTGAATTTCATACAAGCAAGGTAGTAACTCATCAACTTAAATTTCTTATAGATCAGAATGTTATCATCATTATGTTTGTTATTGCCTTCAAATAAGGCAACAAGAGATGAGGGGAGAATAAGGAGACATAGTAAACATGCCTGAAAATAGCATCTAGTAAAATCATCTGTGACCTGTTTCCTACCTAAATCTAACGTTAGAAGTAAGAAGAATCACAAACATACTCTTCTGAAGCCCTTGCTAACAACTGCACACCTAGTGCCCTACTCCATAAAGTTAAAACCATACTTTAAACCATCATCCATCTCTGATAACTATTTCTTAGCTCCAGTGAAATCCAAACTTCAATTCAAGGTTAGTAGGTTCAAAAATTTTCAATCTAAATTAAAATGACTTGTGTCATGGCTTTTGAAATAACAATTCCTCAACAATAATTTTGTCGCACAATTACAACTCCAAACTAAAATCTAAAATGTAAAAAATGTTCTTTCATCATCACTTATCAGCAATGTTTTAAGAGAAATAAATTTATGTCAAGCTAAAAAAAATAAAAAGAATAATTGGCCTATTAGTTCAATTGATTAGAGCATCATGAAGGTTGCAGGTACAAGACCTGCATACTAAATATCAATACAAATTTTTAACACAGAAACTTTTTCACTAAACCAAAAAAATTCTAAATAAATAAATAAATATGTAGTGATTCAATTCAAATGTTAGACAACATCATTTCAAAACCAGCAGTATGCCCTGATCCAATTAATTAAACAACAGCAAGATTGTAATTATTGCTTATATATCCACCCTCTTTGTCATAAACAGATAGCTTCAGAAGTTTATTAGTAATGATATTTTGCAAAACTACATACAGTGATCACCGATTCTAGTGCACATGAAAATCAATTTTGTTTTCTTCTTTTCATTAAATGGTCAAAGAAAAGGATCTATTTTACAAAAATGTGTATGTGAACTTAATTCAAGTTCAAATCATCAAAGAGACCACCAAAATGGCTCCATTCAGCTTTATTTAAAGTTTTCATATCTATAATGCAAGATGAAATATTCAGACATCTCCAAGTATTGAGTAAATTGAAATCTTGAGTTTGACAAGATCATAACATAAAAGAACAACATTTCATAGATAGATTACTCCATTATAGGTGACTCTACAAGAAAAATTAGACACATTCCTTGTATCAAGTCAAGTATGGCAAGTTCATTTTCAGAACTATCAAATACAAATACAAAGTTAAGAGTAGCAAAATGCTTGTACATAAGGTGACTACCCTACAATCAGAGTTCAAAAACAATTAAATAGAGTTCTACAACAAGCAGAGGTAAAAGAAAAATGTGGAAGTTATTAATAAAGTTCAAACAATAAGTTTAAATCAAGAGGAGAAAGTTACAAAAATTAATAGGTTTCTAACCTTAAATGAAAAGGAAATAAAAATTTAAATTAGTAATCAAGAAAAATAGAAAATAAAAGAAATTATCGGACCAAAAATTACTTCTGCCTCTATGAAATTGCTTCCGTTCTTAACTCCACTGCATAAGACTATTAAAAGATCAAACTCAAAAATGAAATCACAAATCACAACTTTACTGAAGTTAATTAGTAATGACCTTTGGACCGTCAATTCCAAATCATAATCAAAATGAGGAAAGAGACTAATTTTAGTGAATACATGTTTTGAAATGATGTTGATGGAGAAGATGACAACGATTGAATTGACAGATAAAAAACAAGAAATGCAGAGGCTTAATAGAGAGCATGAAGTCCATTTAGAAAAACACAAATTGTAAGAACATAGTGATTCGACAATACCTAGCTAAACAAATTGAAAAAATTGTAGCAGAGGAAATTGTAGCGACGTTGACATTGATGGTAACGATTGTGGTAGAGATTGATAGTGTCGATGGTGGTGGAGATTTCAGACAAATTTGAAAGAGAAGTTCGTTGGTGGAGAACGGTGAGAGTGAGAGAGATTTCAAAAAATTGGTAGTGAGATTCATGGGGATAAAAGCAAAAAAAAAAGAGAAAGTGGATTCAAAGGGTAAAAGTTAAGAGGTGAGAGTTGGCTAAAAATGCCCTTAAAAGTTTAAGTTATTATATTAAGTTTGTAAAATAAAAAAAAAAATTATTGACACTTTTATAAACTCACAATTTTAGTACCAAAAAATTAAGAACTTTTTAGTGTATATGCACATTTAAAACAAAAATTTTAAGATTAAAGTGTGATAAATTTTGTTATAAATAAAAAATTAAAATATATTTTATATGAAAATAAGAAAAAAATTATAAAAAATTATAAAAATTAAAATTATAAAAAATATAATAAAAAATTTAGGTATCACACAAATAAAAAAGCTAGTTATGCATATATGTTGGATGGTTTTTTACTACCTTTGAACCAACAAAAAATCATCTCCAATCACCGGAGAAAAAGTAAATTAAATTTCGTAGCACTAACAATCACTCAAAAAAATTTTTACCAAACAATTAAACTTAAAATAATAAATAAAATCTTACATCTTAAACTGAAATTGGAGCTACAAGTGTGCTTATGGTTTTATTATTAGTATTATTATTTTGTTAAATTCTGGAAATTTGTACAATAAAGAAAAATAATATTTAATGTTGTTGTGAATAACAAAACATTGTTAATCTTTTTTTTTTTAATGAAAAACATGTCGATCTTTTGGACAAAGCTTTTTTCTTCCCACTAACAAAAGCGTGAAAACCAGATTGGACCCTACATCTTTATAGAAGGACCACCTTCAGGCTTCAGCTCTGCTTGCCAGAATCCCTTCACACTTTTTCTACCATGTCTCATACAGAAGGGCAGTACAAAATCGCTCACAAACACGAATACATTAAATCATCAAAACTTCCGTTGTTTAGAAGTTCTTAATTCAAGTACACTTTTTTTTAACGTGGTACATTTAGTTAAATTAATCATCATAATGAACCCATTAATTCCTCATAAATAAATAAGCAGTCAAAAATTGCAGAAATGTTGAATTTCATGGAACTTGATCAAAAGCCATAAAAACTAGATCAGCATTATTCAAAGATTCATGAAAGATAGTACACGGAACACCAACAAAACCAAAAGTAAGGAAATTTCAAAGCATATGACAATAGACAAAATTAATGGCAAACTAAAACATAAAAGGAAAACTCAAGGTGGAGATTGAGTAGTGAACCCAATCTGTTCCATAAGCTTAGCCAACTTAACATGCTTACTACTCCAAGCTTCCATTAGCTTAGCTTCTTTGGTCTCGGCATCTCTCTGTAAAACATTCAACTGCTCTTTATACTCACTCTCAATCCTCCCAAGAAACGCCATCTCCTCTTCTCTTAAGCACCGTATCTTTGCCTCTATCTCCTCCATCTTTTCTCTCCTTTTTCTTGCCTTCTCTGACTCCAGTTGCTGCTCCAACCTGCTCAGCCTCCATGTTGCTTCCTTCTTATGTTGCATCCAGTTTTGCCTCCCTTCCTCCAACTCCTTACAGTATTGCACCAGGGTACAAACTTGACCCGGTATGAACCGGGTCAAGTCTGGGTCAAGAGCCGGCTCTCCGGGGGAAAGAGACAAGCTTACGGACGGGGATGGGGTGGTTGATGAAGTCGAAGATGACAATGAAGAAGTGGTGTGATTGTGATTCATCCAGAGTGGCAAAACAACAGAAGAGGACGTCGTGGCAGTCCCAGAACTTCCCGAGCCGAGTGAGAGAACGGGGTCAGGGTCGGGTAGTGAAATGGTGGGAGGCATAATGGGAGATAAGTTCATGGTGGAATAAGTGGCAAGAAACTTGTTATTTGGTTGAACGTATTTCTCAGCAAAGGTTTCGAGAATGTGATCGTATTGACCTGGGGATGAAGATACAGCTGGAGTAATTACACTACTACTACCTTCGGGGGAAAATTCTTTCCGGCCTTGTTTCTTCTGCAATTGTTTGAGCTGTTTTTCTTTGAAAACCTCCCACCACTTGCCAAGTCTTTTGGCTGTACGGCCAGGGACTTCGCTGGCTATTTTCTTCCACTTGTTACCGTACTTGGCTTGAAGGGAGATGACTAGGGATTGCTCTTCTGGGGTTAAGGACCCTTTTTTGATGCCTGGTTTGAGATAGTTTTTCCAACGTTCCAGGCAGGATTTTGGGTCACGGTTAAGAGGTTTTCCCATGCGTTGGGAAATAAGGTTCCATTCTTTAGGGCCATATTGTTTGACATAGGATTTGAGGAGCGCGTCTTCTTCTGGTTGCCAACGTTGACGCTCTTTCATTTGAAGATCATCATGCCCTTAAGAAAGAGAAGAAAAGAAGGGAAACTTTGTTGTTGGTGGTATGGAGAATGCTGGCTTTTTTTTTTTTTTTTTAAATATTTTGAAGAAAGAGGACTTGTAGCAGAAGTTGAAGGGGAAGACAAGGGTTGGATTATGTGGGATTTAAGAAAGGAATTGGAATTGGCATTTAAGAAAGGAATCGGAAGCAATCAAAGTTGATTATGAGGTGAAGCAAGGGAAAGAGAGTGGAGATCTGTATGTGCAAATAGGAGTTGTTAACGCGCCTTTTTGGAACGTGTTAACACGCTTTTGAAGGAATTGTTGAGTCTGGGTGGGGTAGGAATGGCAAAGAAATGGTGGGGGAAATGAGAGAGAAAGAGAGAGAAAAGGCTGGGAGTGGGCAGCAGCGAGGAGTCAGAATCGGTGTACAAGACTGGACGGGGACAGACACAGAGCCCCAACTCTTTATAGTTTTGTGTGGTACAGAGGGATTAGAATGATGCCAAGTGAAAAAAAAAAATATGGAACATGTAAAACGATAAAAGTGAAATTATTGAATTGGAAAAACAGACAAAATCAACTGTGAAATGACATACTACAATTATTGAAGGAAATATATGGTCTCACATTGCCTCCACGTTAGGGAATGGTTGGTTTTATTTTTATTTAGTATTTCTTTTTCCGTATTGGTTTTTGAAGGATACTTGGATTTCCTTACAGCTCTTGCTCTTGTTAGTTTTTGTTGGATTGTGACAACCATTGTTCATTGGTCACAAAAAGAAGGGAAGAGAAAAATCGTACTGGAGTTGAGATATTTACTGTTTATGCTCTACCTCTGCAAACTCTTAATTTGCCTTTTTTGTTAGTAAAAAATTTAAGATTTTACGTGTTAAAATATTTTTTAAAAATAACGAAAAGTTTTTTTATTTTTAGTAAGTTTAATAATTTTAAATTTAATATAATATAAAAATATTAAAAGTAATATAATTTAAAATTTTAATAAAAATTATATAAATTTAATAAAAATTAAAAAATACAGTTTATTTTTAATACAACAAAATTAATTATAATATAATTATTTTATATTTTATACATATAAAATACAAAATAAATATGATATAAATGCACCAAGAGCCAAATTTTCTTTCAAGACTCATTAGCAGTTTATGAAAATAGTAAAATACTAACTTATGAAAAAAAAAAAAAAAAGAACGAAAAAGAAAAAGAAAAAAAATGGAAGACAAGAGAGTGTGAAAGACGCAGCAGCTTGGGTGTGGGGGATGAAAAAGAAGAGGCGTAGCATTGAGCACAAAAAGACCAGTCGACGCATTTCTCGGATCTGTTGGATGGGGCTTTGTTTGTCTTTGGTTGGCATATTTGTCTATGTCTATCTATTTGCCTCACTCGAGGCCCTTCTAAAAAATTGCTTCAGCTTTTTTGTTATATTTTTTTATCAGCATAAAAACTAACAAATTGTAATGGAGAATGCTAGGGGCCAATGTTGTTTAAATTAAGGGAGAAAATACAATATTATATAGTGTTAAACAAAAATATCTATGTATCATATATATTCTGTCAATTTGATATTTAAATAAATAAAATTATTAATTTAATAATTTAACTTTTATTTTATCATTTAATTTGGTACCTTATATTAATATTATTAATTAATTTGTTGATGTAATAAAATATTTAATAAAATAATAACACATGTCAAACAAAAACTAATCAAACTTTTAATTTTATAGTATACAATATTATAAACTTTTAGTTTCAAACTTTTATATGTTATTCAATTCATTCTTAAATTTTTCAAAAATGGTTGCAATTTAATTTAAAAATTAGAAATGAAATTTTATGAAGATAATCTATCATTATACTATCTATACCATTCATTAAAAATTATATCATAATCTTCTAAAGGGTTAAATGTTGCTATGTCACGAGCTGTTTACTCGCCAAGAGCCCAAGTGACATTTTTTGTTTTTTAACTTTTTTTTAAAAAATCATTTTCTATTTATCTGTATAATTATAATTATAATAAAATTAAAAAATAAAAGGAGATGAGTAGAAGAAAGAAGTGATCCTTAAGCTTTTAATCTAATGATTAAAAATACTTAAAGAAACATAAAAAAATCTGATTTCAACCAAATCTTTTTTTTTTTTCTTTTTTATACTAAAATTTTATCATTTTAATATAGCTAAAAAAAAGTGTTTTTTTTTTTTTTAAAAAAGAAGATGATCTCATTAATTCAAAGAGGACATTTCCTGTAATACAATGTCGTTTATAGCTTCTGGATATCCACCATTCCAGATCATGGACCCTACCATTTCTACTGCCATTTTTGCCAGAATGTGAGCCGCGCCATTTGTTTCACGGTGAGTATGAGTGCAAGACAATTCTGCAACACGGGCGACCTTTATCCTTACGTCCATCACTCGATTTTCTACTACAGAAAAATTCCTCCCTTGGGCCTGTGTCATCTAAGCAATAAGCCCAGGGCATCTCCTTCCGTTATAACTCTTCAGAACCTCATTATGCATGCATATTCTCTTAGCCGAAAAGGTCCCAATCTAATTACACCAATAAAAATATAATTGAACAATTAATCAATAAAAAAAAAATTTAACATAATTCAATCCAATCAACTTATATCTACAGATGAGAAAAAAAATCTACTAATTGTAAAGAATCATAAATATACAACAAATCATATCAGCCACATCAATACCTATAAACACTATCAATCTCTTCTAATCATATGAAATATTCTTAACTTAAACAAACACAAACCTATATACACTCATGTACCCATATTTATGCGGATAATCTTGGTCATCTCTAGTCCACTCACATGCACCATCCTTTTGTGGACCTTTTCAATCTCTTCTAGGACACTCATAAATATACACACCTATAAGATGTAAATCTTCAATACTCTTATGGAGTGTCTATCCCATAAAATCTTACAACTCTCTTACATATTTTTCTTATACCTAATCCTATAAAGACTTCATCTATTTATAGTCATACAAACTTACTTATTAAAAATTCATTTTCTCTTAGAATTCTTTTTCTGTAAGTCAAAGTTACTTATTAAGAATCTATTTTCTCTTAAAATTATTCTTCTGCAAGTCTTTTTATTCATCAAGCAATATCTAACTAATCCCAAATAAATCTGTAATGGGATTTGAGTCACTATTTTCAATAATTTTCACCTTGACTCAAATTTCATCAAATTATTTGTCTTCATGTTAGATATGCTTAGCTCTATTTGTAATGAAAGTCTCACAATCATCTTATCTCGTGTGTATTCATGCTTCACGTAAATCAATCCTTAATCCTCCAAACATGAACTTAAACTCTTTTTTTGAATCGAGCTCCTCTAGGCTTACTTTTTCTCATGTCTTGAACATTCAACTTTTTTTATGTCTTAAACTCAAGCTCTGATATCACTTATTAGACTAAAAAATCTAAATCCAATCACACCAACGAAAGCATAATTGAATAATCGATCAATCATATAGGAGACAACAATTTAATATAGTTCGATTCAATCAACTTACATCCATAAATAAGAAAAAAGATCCACTGGTTGTAGAAAATTATAAGTATACAACAAATCATATCAGCTACATCAATACCCATAGACACTCTCAATCTTTTCTAGTCTCATAGAGTATTCTTAACCTAAACAAACACGAACCCATATACATTCATGCATCCATATCTAGGTGAACCATCTCAGTTTCCTCTAGTTCACTCACATGCACCATACCTATGTGAACCCTCTCAATCTTCTTTAGTCCACTCATAAACATACGCACCCTTATGGGGTGTGTATCCTATAACACCCTACAACTCTGTTGTCATAACGATTTTATGTCCAGGAGAACTCGATCGCTAGACTTGGTAAAAATTTTCGGAGTTGCCACTAATCTTTTTTATAAGGTGTGATTGGCCACTGAAAATATCATCTTTTAGTAAAAATCTTAAAATTAATTAAAACTTACTTAAAGAAGTTTAGGTTTGTGAAATCAAGACTAGGTTCGAGAGTATGGTTATGAGTGAGGAAAGTATTAACACCCTCATGTCGCCCATTCAAAGAACAATACCATTTAAACATGCATAATCTTATAATTTTGATAACGTGGTCTTTTTTTATTTAAGTTTAATTTTCTAAAATTTATTTTAAAACATTTTTCTCTATTACAAAATTAACATTATTATTATTATTATTTCGTATTCTATAAATTTTTCAATGCTTTGGTGAAATTTATAGAAAATCATTATTTAGAAAATATTTTAAGAAAATTAACCATTCACAAAATTCTCGAAACTTCGTCATAAGATTTTAATTATTTGTTTTAAAAAAGGATTTTAGGAACATCCTGACTTTTTGGTGAGTTCCTAAAATTTATAAAATAAATTTTGAACAAGTTTTAAAATTATCTTAATTTTGGCAAGATCTTAAATAAAATCATTTTTTATAGTTAAAGGAATTAATTAATTAATCGTTATTATGATTATTTTTAAAAATTTTATTATTTATTCTTTAATTATATTTTTTTTATAAAAAAAAAATTTAGATTATCCCAACTCATCGATGAAATCTAAATATTAATCTTTTATTTAAAGAAAATCAAACTCTTTCAATTATATATATATATTTAAAAATTCAAGATATCAATTATTATTAATTTTATTTTTTATTAAATTTTTTACATTTTTAAATCAATCTTTATTTTAGATAAAATAATTTTGGATTATCCCAGCTCTGTAGTGAAATCCAAAAAATTATTTTTAGTTGCAATAATTAAAGAAAACTAAACTCTTTTAGCTTTCTCTAAAAATTACATTTAAAAGATTCATTTAAACAAATGATTTTTTTATTTATCAATTTTTATTTATTTTTTAACAAAAATTATTTTTTAAAATTATCCCAATACTTTGGTAAAATTTAAATAATATTTTTGCTTGTAATAAAATTTATTTGCTTAAAGTAGTTATTATTATTATATTTTTTTATTTATATTTTTTAGGTCCTTATTTTATTTCAGTTTCATTTTTTATTCTATTTATTTATTTGTTTTTAAAAAATTATTACCAGTAATAATATAAAATAATAATAATAATAATAATAATAATAATAATAACATCATAAAAAAATTAAAAAATAACATAAAAATCAACATAAAAAATATAAATATAAATATAAAACGAAAACTAAAAAGAAAAAGAAAAGAAAAAACCTGAAAAACGGGTTAGGTTGGCGCGTGAGTCAACGTGCGAATCTTGCGCGGGTCGGCCTTAGTCTAGACGCCCAAAACAACGTCGTTTTAAGGTGCCTATAAAAAGCCTATTTTAGCTTTTTTCTTTATTTTTTTCCTTTCTCTCTCTACCCCAGAGCCTCTCTCTTTAAAATCCAAGCACCCTTCGCCGGCTGCCGTGCACCGATGGCTGAAAATTTCAACCAGTCTCGAAAAATTTTAAAATTTTCAGATTCCGACGATGAACCCAAATTTTGGTCACCGAAAAATTTAAACGATCGTCGAAAATTTTGAAAGGTTGCCGAAAAGTTCAAACGGTTGTTGAAAATTTTAAAATTTTCCAGATTTCGACAACCTAAAAAATTTTAAAAAATTTTAAAAAATTCTCTAGTGATCTTTTTCACTTTCTAAGCACCTTTCCAAGCCCAGATTTTTCAAAAAAAATCTACAACTTCCTAGATTGAGAATTTCATTCTCGAGAATTTTTTTTTGTTTGTTATTTTTTTTTATATTGTATGTGTTTCCTCTTATTGTTCTTCTTTTTGTTTTTGTGTCCATTCCTCGCAGAGATTAGCTCTATTTATAGAGCTTCTGAGATTCAAGATCCCATATCTTTTGGGATCATTTTATGGAAAATTTAGGTGTCTATCCAGTGACTTTTGCTCATCGAATTTCATGCTGCTATATTAGGCAGTGTCAGAAAAAAATTTGGATCATTCTAGCAGCTTGATTTCGATTGCCAGAGTTGAAATCAAATACTTTTTTTTTAATTTTTTTTAAAGATTAATAATAATAATAATAATAATAATAATAATAATAATAATTATATAATAATAAAAAAAAGAACAAAATCGGTGCCTACAGCTACCCCTCTTTGCTATTTCTGAGAATCAGGAATAAAGCAAAGACAAAAAGACACCAATTTTGTTCAGGTAAACACATACAAAAAATGAAACATTGAACATAAAGTTTTTTTTTTTGAAAGAAAATTTGAAAGGCTCCTATAAACAGAAGCTATAAAACTTTAAATTCAAAAAGCTCCTCTTACTAGATGCACAAACTTTAAATTCAAAAGCTCCTTTAACCAAAGGCAACAAACTTTAAATTTAAAAGGCTCCTTTCACAAAAAGCAACAAACTTTAAATCCAAAAGCTCCTTTAACCAAAGGCAACAAACTTTGAATTCTAAAAGCTCCTTTAACCAAAGATAACAAACTTTAAATGTTAAAACGCTCATTTAACCAGAGGCAACAAACTTTAAATGGCTCATTTAACCAAAGGCAACAAACTTTAAATTAAAGATCTGAGAGGATTTATAGATTATGCCATTTGGTCTTACAAATCATGCCTAATTTTGATAGAGTCCTCTGACCAGAGGCTCTTAAAATTAAAAAAACTCCTCTGACCAGAGGCAAGAAACTTTAAATGTTAAAAAGCTCCACTCACCAGAGGTAACAAACTTTAAATTCAAAAGGCTCCTCTGACCAGAGGCAACAAACTTTAAATGTTAAAAAGCTCCTTTAACCAAAGACAACAAACTTTAAATGTTAAAAGGCTCATCTGACTAGAGGCAACGAACTTTAAATGGCTCATTTAACCAAAGGCAACAAACTTTAAATTAAAGATCTGAGAGGCAATGGTATTTGAAAGATTTCTCTAAACAAAAGGTTCACATCTTTTCTGCTTTTGACTTTTTTTTGTTAGTCTTAGATTGTCTTAGACCCATACATCTGTCGTGTCACATGAATACGTGAATGACATTTTCATGTTTTTACAATGCCATGCAATAAATAATGATCATGATGCGAATGCACTTATTATGCAAATGAAAAGACCATATTCTTTCTCTTTTTTTTTTCGTTGTCATTTTTCTTTAATCTTAAAAATATTTTCAAAGTTTGTTTCCTTTCTTCTTTTCTTGAATCCTATGCATTCCAACGGTTGATTAAGTTCAATTAACAAAGATTTCTCTTCATATTCTATGTTCCATGTCAACCACTTTATGACTCACAAACCACTCTTCTCATTGGCCTTTGTTCTTTAATATTTTGCATATCACTTTAAATCTCCTTCAAAATAATGTGTGTGTCTTTTATGGTCATTTTTATTCTTTCATCATCTTTTGAATTTTATGATAATTATAACACATTGCACATTTTTCTTTTTAACGAGAGGGATAAAAAGAAAGATAAATAAAGAGGTATTTTATTCGAAAAAAAGAAGAAGTGTTTCATGTATTATCAAAAAAGATATAACAAGGACAATAAGTAATCACATAACAAATATTCAGATCATCATAAACTAATTCATCATGGATTCTTTTTTGAAGACTCTTAATTGGTGCCCTTGACTTTTTGAAAATGTAGCATACCAAACTAGCCCAAAACTATTAAGATTTTCTAACACATATTGAGAATTGAGCCATTCCATTCACTTTTCCTTTTTATTTTTATCTAAACTGCCATTTCAGGTTTTCAACTCAGGCATCTTTTAAATTCATTTTGCTTTTTTTTTTATTTTTTTAAGCATAATGCTTTTTTACTACATTGGCATTAACTGGATTTGGCAGATCATCTCCATCCATTTTTACCAAGATTAGTGCCCCACCAAAAAAAGCTTTTTTCATCACATAAGATCCTTCCCAATTAGAAGCCCATTTTCCTCGAGGATCCTATTGGTTAGGAAGAATCTTTTTCAATGCTAACTTTCCCTCTCGAAATTGTCGTGGGTGAACTTTCTTGTCATGAACTCACATCATTCTTCTTTGATACAGTTGGCCATGGTAAAGTGCAGCTAATCTTTTTTCTTCAATGAGATTCAATTGTTCATATCGAGTGTGAACCCACTCAGCTTTTTCTAACTCAACTTCTATAAGAATACGCAGGAAAGGAATTTCAACTTCAATGGGCAACACTGCCTCTATCCCATATACTAATGAAAATGGTATAGCTCTTGTAGATGTACGTATCAAAGTTTGATAAGCATGTAATGCAAATGGTAGCTTTTCATACCAATATTTATACACATCTGTCATCTTTTTAATAATTCTCTTTATGTTTTTATTGGTCGCTTCAACTGTCCTATTCATCTTTGGACGATAAGGTGCTGATTTATGGTGTTTGATTTTAAACTGAGCACAGACCTTAGTCATCATTTTATTATTCAAATTAAGAGCATTATTCGAAATGATCCTTTCTAGAAGGCCATATCGACATATGATCTCTTTCTTGATGAACTTACAAACCATCATTTTTGTCACTTTGGCATATGAAGCCATTTCTACCCACTTTGTGAAGTAATCAATTACCACTAAAATGAATCGATGTCCATTTGAGGCTTTTGGTGTAATGGGCCCTATCACATCCATTCTTTATATAGAGAAAGGCCAAAGTGTTGACATAACATGCAAAGATGTTGGAGGAACTTGAATCTTGTCTGCATAAATTTGATATTTATGATATTTTTTAGCATACTTAATGCAATCTTTTTTCATTGTCAACTAATAGTATCCTGCTCTCATTATTTATTTAGTCATCATGTGACCATTTGTATGAGTTTCACAAACACCTCAATGAATTCCTTCTAGTAATTTTTTGGCTTCAGCAGTATTCACACATCTCAATAGTGTTTACTCTCGACTTCTCTTATATAAAATTTTTTCATCTAGAAAGAAACTCATTGCTAACCTTTTCAACGTTCTCTTATCATTCTCTGATATGTGTTCTAGGTATTATTGATATTTAACATATTGTAATATGTCAAAATACCATGGTTTTCCATCAACTCCTTCTTCAACATTTGCATAGTGAATTAGTTTCTCTCGTAAGCTCAATTTGATTGGTTGGATTTCAACATTTTCACTTAATTTGAACATTACTGCTAATGTAGCAAATGTATCAGCCATCTAATTCTCTTCTCAAGGTAAATAATGAAACCAAATATTCTTAAATTTTTTAATTAATTCTAATATGTACTTTTGGTATAAAATCAATTTTGAGTCTCTGGTTTCTCATTTTCCTTACAATTGGTATATGACCAAGGTAGAGTCTTTATAAACTTTTAAAGTATAAGCCTTTTTTTCAAGAGCAGCTTGAAGAACCAGAACACATGTTTCATATTCTGTCATATTATTAGTGCAATCAAATTTTAGTTTCATAGTGATTGGGTAGTAATCTCCTTCTGGAGATATCAAAACTACTCCAATACCATGCCCTAAAGCATTTAATGCACCATCAAAATATGTCTTCCATATATCTTCATTATGCTCTTCTTTATCGATGTGCAATACAGACATTAAGTCTTCATCTGAAAAATCAAATGTCATAGGCACATAATCTTCATGAGCGAGTTCTGTAAGAAATTCAGCAATAGCACTTCCTTTGATTACCTTTTGAGATACATATACAATGTCATATTCAGAAAGTAATACTTGCCATCTTGCTATTCTTTTCGACAATGAAGGTTTTTCAAAGATGTACTTGATGGGATCTAATTTTGCCATGAGCCAAGTGGTATGATACAACATGTATTGTCTGAGATGACGAGCTATCCAAGCTAATGTACAACACATCTTTTTTAATGGTGAATACTTTGACTAGTAATCGGTAAGCTTTTTGCTTAGGTAATAAATGGTCTATTTTTTCCTTCCTGTTTCATCATGTTGTCTTAAAATACATCCCATTAATTTTTCATGCATCATTAAATACAGGATAAAAGGTCTTCTAGGGACAGACGACATTAATACTAGCGGGTTTAATAGGTATTCTTTAACTTTTTCAAATGTCATTTGACAATCTTCATCCCATTCTTCTGACTCGTGCTTTTGAAAAATCTTAAATATAGGATCATATTTGACTGTAAGTTGAGAAATGAAATGAGCAATATAATTCAATCTTCCTAAAAATCCCTTACTTCTTTTTGCGTGAGCGGATGTGGTAGCTCTTGAATGGCACATATCTTATCTGGTTCCAATTCTATTCCTCTTTTATTGATAATAAATCCCAGTAATTTTTTTGAGGTTACACCAAAAGTGCATTTAACTAAAATGAGCTTGAGCTAAAACTTTCTTAATCTTTCAAATAGCTTTATGAGATTAGTCAAATGATTTTTTTACTTCACGGGATTTAGCAATCATGTCATCTACATACACCTTTATTTCTTTGTGCATCATATCATGGAATATAGTTACCATGGCTCTTTGATAAGTTGTCCTAGCATTTTTCAAACCAAAGGGTATAACTTTATAGCAAAATGTTCCCTATACTATTACAAAAGTAGTCTTTTCCTTATCTTCTTGTGCCATTTTAATTTGATAATAGTCTAAAAATCCATCCATGAATGACAATAGAGAATGCCTAGTGGTATTGTCCACTAAAGTGTCAATATGAGGTAATGAAAAATGATCTTTTAAACTTTTTTTATTCAAATCTCGATAATCAACAAGCATTCTCACTTTGGCATCTTTTTTGGGTATTGGGACTATATTTGCAACCCATTCAAAATATTTGACCACTTCTAAGAATCTCACATCAAATTGTTTTTTCACTTCTTCTTTTATTTTCAACAATATTTCAGGTTTCATCATTCTCAACTTCTATTTAATTGGTTTGCACTCAGGCTTCAACGGTAGCTTATGCATTATAATTTTTGTATCCAACCCTGACATATCTTGATACGACCAAGCAAATACATCTATATATTCATGTAGTAACTTTATCAATTCTTACTTTATTGGTGATGACATTGAAGTACCAATCTTAACCTCTTTTTTAGTTTCTTCATCCCTCAAATTAATAACTTCAATGGCTTCTTGATGAGGCATGATTTGCTTCTCTTCTTATTCTACTAATCTCAATAATTTTTAGGATATTACATGGTCTTCCACATTCTTTTCATCATCGAGTTCACCAATATAAACAAAATTTTCAAAATCAAATCTTGGAATATTGTTATGATGATCTTCATATTCATTATTCAAATACCTAAAAATAAGTGAAATTGACGAAATGTAGAAAGATGTATAGTAATGTAGGGAATTAAAATTAAAGAGGTAAAAGAAATAGACAAATGTGATACACTTGTCATTTATTCAATTGAAAATGAGGAAACAAACACACATAAAACATTTAATGCTTTTAACAAAAGCATTTAGATTAGGTTCAACACATTACTTTGGAGAAAATTTAAAAACAACAGGTAGCTCCTTAACATGCCAATTTTTCAGTTATGCACCAAAAAGAGTAAGATAAACCTATAGACAGCTTGTATCTTCGTTTTTCTTTTCTTCACCCACCATTTGTATAAAAAATTCAACGAAGATATCATTCAATGATGGTGTAAACTCTTTTTTATGTTGCCTGCTACATCTGGATAGATATAACTAGCTGGGATGAAAGTCACGTAAATGAAAAGAAAATATAGGCTTTTGGTTTCTACTTTTTACCCCAAAAAATGAGCCAACCTTTTTTCTCTTTTTTTCTCTATGAACTTCATTCTTTCTTTTCAAGTTGGCTTGTACCCCAACCCAAATCGATCATCTTTCTTAGGCATTATCCATGGTCGTTGTATCCCTTACAAGTCAGCCCACACTTGTTGTCTTTTCTCTATCACTTCTTTAAGTGCCATCTTGAAAGCTTTGGATAGACATGGAATAGACACTTTTGATCTTTCACTTACATAAGTTGCATTAATGAATTCAAAAGATCTGAAAAAACATTTTGAAGCTTTATCAGTTGCTTCAACATATAATATGGTAAAAGGTTTAGTCACCAATAGGTCTTCTTTACCAGCAATAATGACTACATTTTCATCAATTATGAATTTTACCTTCTGATGCAGAGTGAAAGAAACAGCTCCTGCCATGTGACTTCATGGTCTTCCAAAAAGATAACTATAGAAAAAAGCGATATCTATGACTTGAAAGACTATATCAAAATTACATGGTCCAATTTAGATTGGTAGCTCAATATTGTCTATCACTTCAATACGAGTCCCATCAAAAGCTCTCATTATCATATGACTCATTTTCATGTAAAACATGTTAACTGGTAATCTAGATAGTGTAGTCATAGGCATGACATTCAAAGAAGATCCATTATCAATGAGCACTTTTGCGAGTGTATGATCCTTGTATCTTATAGAGATATGTAAGGCCTTAGCATCACCTCTACCACCATATGGAATTTCATTCCACTAAATGATATATAAATTTCCACTGTGATGTTTCTCACTATACGATCAAGTTTCTCCATTGATATATTATGAGCTATATAAGCCTCGTTAAGTATTTTGAGTAAAGCATTTTTATGAGACTAAGAATTTAACAGTAACGAAAGCATAAAAATTTGAGTTGGTAAGCAATTTAATCATTCTCCCACACTATATTCACTGTGTTTAATAAGCTTTAAAAACTCACAGGCCTCTTTTTCTATAATCAAATTTTTACATTCTTTATCTAAGACTGAGGTTGAGTAAGTCTCTTGATCGTTGGATGATTTATCTTTTTTTTTTTAAGCTAGTTTCCCTTTTTTTTGCTTTTTTTTTTTCGTGCTCTCTCAAGTGCTTCTAGGGTATAGCATGGCCCACTTCAAGTTATACCTCCAATGTCAGTTACGTTTGATGTACTTGTATCACATGAGCCATATTGAAGAGAACCATTATCCAAACCTTGTGACAAGATATTACAATTATATTTCCAAGGGACTCCCATATCTGATTTGTACAAGAATAGGTTAGGGACCTCAATTGTCATTTTTGGCATAGTTGTACAAACTGGTTCGCCAATTTTAGCACTTAAATTTTTATCATAAAAGATTGTGACATGCTCAAAATTTATGTGAACTGGCTTATTAACCTTAGCACTCGATTTCTCTTTATAGAAGATGGTAATAGGCTTAAAATTCATTCAGTAAGGCCTACTTTTAGATGAGTCTTCAATCATAACATTCATTGAACTTTTTTCATGTTTTTCATAAAATTCAACCAAGAAAGAATCCATCATTCTCTGTAACTCCTATCAAAATGCTTTACAATCTTGAAGTGAATGACCAACCATCCTCATATAGAATTCATAAGTGTAATCTGAATTATATGAAAATTTTCCATCATCTGAGTTTTCAGGTATTGGATGAATCATATTTGTTTTCACAAGGGTAGTAAATATTTCATCCATAAGGGTTCTGATCTCGCTTACTTCTCTTTTAATATTATGAGTTGTTTCACTATTTAAAGCATTTATTGATCTTCTATCATGATTAGGTAATGGATTGGCCTCCACACTTAGTCTGAACTTAGTTATGAAATTTAAAATTTCATCATCAATCAAGCTTTGCACCCTACGTTTGAAAGTTGTACAATTTTCCAAGGAGTGACCCTAAATTTCATAATGATAGTCACATGAAGCTTTAGGATCATACCATTTTGGATATGGAGGTTTCAAAGGCTTTATTGGCTGTCGATCCACTAAATGTTTTTGGAATAACCGAGGGAACAATTTCTTGTATGTCATAGGAATTGGATCAAATCATTATTGCTCTCGATTTTTTTGAGGTTCCATTCGATTAAAATCTATGGTATTTGCCTGAAGGGAAGGTCGTGGTGAAGGTGCTCGAGGGTGAACATTGGCTTGGAAAGTAGGTGTCTAGGTTTGCATTGGTTGGTAATGGCATGGGTTTTAGGAAATATTAAAAATGATTAGGTAAAAAAATTGGTATACAGGATATAAATGGTATGGGATAAAAGGGCTTAGTTTTGGTTTTTCAATGGTGACAGCTTGCACTTCTGCTTCTTTTTTCTTGGATAGTCCTCATTTCTTTCTTTCTATTTTTAATGGCATTTTCTATTATATCTCCCATAATCACCATATCAGCAAAGTTTTTCATGGTATAACCAATGAGCTTGTCATAGTATAATGCTTGAAGAGTATTGATGAACAAAATAGTTATTTTTTTCTTGGTGGGAGAAGGTTGAACCTGAACAGTAACATCTCACCATCCTGGGCATATTCTTTAAAATTTTCATTAAATTTCATTTTCATGTTTTGCAAGGACAGTCTATCTAGAGCCATATCTGTAACATGCTTGTATTGAGTAATAAATTCTTTAGCCAGATCTTTTTATGAATGAATATGACTCCTGTCTAATTGAATATACCATCTAGCAGTAAATCCAGTAAGACTATCTTGAAAACAATGGATAAGTAACTTTTCATTGTTTGTATGCCCAGTCATTCTTTGACAGAACATAGTGATATGTGCCTGAGGACATTTTGTTCCATCATATTTTTTAAATTTTGGTACTTTAAACTTTGGTGGGATTACTAAATCTGAAACCAAACTGAGTTCACTAGCATCAATTTTGCCAAAAATATTTACACCTTTAACAGCTCGTAGCCTTTCTTTCAATATATCTAACTTTTGCTATGCCTTTGTATTCTCAGATTATTTTGGCAAGCCTTTCTTTAGTTTTTCATGTTCTCTTGGGCCATCTAAATCTAGGACCATAATGGGTTTAACATAACTTGCTCCAATGTTTAAACCAACATATCCTTGACTACGTGGTTAAACTGTGAAGGGAGGTAAATTAAATTGAGCATGTGGCTACCTTTCAGATTGTGTCATTTGTGGGTGCATTTTATGAGAGGTTTGAGCATAGGGTGGAGTAAACCCTGGTGAATACAATGGATCTTTCCTATCACTAGTATTTTCTTAGGTTTGAGGCTTTTTTTTAGTAGTTACTTCTTCAGCTACCTTATTTTTTTGTCATTTTCCTTATCATGTCCACCATTATAGCCATTTCTTTTCAAGTCTCTTCTTGAGTCCTAGTCATTTGTTCTATCAACTCATGTTAAAACCTAATCATTTGCTCATGCATATCAAATTGAGCTTTTTCTATTTTTTTTATTTTAGATGCTTGCTTGCTTTCTATGGTTTTGACTTGTGAGTGAGTGTTGTAATGATGACGAGTGGTCTAATCTATGTTTTCTCGATGGCTTAACTATCCTTGCACCTGATTGAGTTAAAAGAAACTTTTTGAGATTTGTTATTTTAAGGTCTCTTTCTTTTAGTCACGATGCATTTTTTTAAAAAATGAAACACACATATGATGCACGAATGTATGAATGCAAAAGATGTGCTTATTATATATCCAATATTTGCAAAAGATTTTAAGTCTAAACTTGAACCACCATATCATAACTTCACATTATCCTTACTAAATACTTTTTTCATTACAATATTAAAATTTTCAAAAGAAACGCCTCACATGTTTGTACTGCTCATAAGCATTCTTTAAAAAATTGGTCAAGCATTGGCTATGCTATCCTAGGTAAACCTTTTCTTTCACTTGTTTAGCTTCTTAGGCCATGTCTCTTATTTTGAAGTTGACTTCTCTTATCTGTTCTACTAGGCGAGTGGTTTGAAATTTTTTCAACTGATATTTTTTTTCCAATACTGTGCTTTATGTTCAAATTGATCTCGTTCCTCTCTTAAAACTTGAATGGCTTCACATCGATAATGCATTTGCTATTTCAAGTCATCTACGAGACCTTGTAGTACCTTTTTTTTTCCACGGATAGACTAAGTTCTTTTTCCTTAGATAATAATTAGACCGAAGCTGTTTTGCATTTTTTTTGGATTTTTCAAGCTCTGTAGTCATTATGGCGATGGACTTATGCTAGCTTTCAGAGATTTTTTCTTGTTCTCTTTCAAGCCTTCGAGATTTTACTTCACTCTTATCAATCTTATCTTTCCACTCATTAATCTCATGCTGAAGCCTTTTTTTTCAAGCTCTTATATTTCTTTTTTTTTCTTCAAATTTAGGCTTCATAATCTTCATATCTTCAAGAATCTTTTCATAATGGGTGTCTTTTTAGTGGCATGGTTTGTTTTCTTTAGGACCAACTTTGCTTATGACCCGTTGATTTCTTTATATCGATATTCAGGTGTGGCTTTGTTTGTATATCCCTCATGATCTACTCTCCGAGTCTGCTTTTACTTTCTGATAATCTCTTTTATCTTTCCTAGAAATCCTGATTCCTCAAAAGAGAATTTCAATTCTTGAAGCCCGTGAGTAATTGAGACAAATTGCTTTGACCCTAATTGTCGATGAACCAGTACCGGATCATAGCCTATACCTTTCCACAATCCTAAAAATAGAACCCATGGCTTGTCACCACATTTGTATAACATGGCTTCTCATGGCATCCATAGAGCTCTTCATATAACTTGAGCACTAGTGAGATCTTGCAAAATCAATACCCATTCTTTCTTGGTCTTTGATTCTGGCCACTCAACATTGTAGCATTCTTCAATTGGCCTATTTTTATTACTATAAGTAGGATAAAATTTACCCATAAGATGTTGAAGATGATTTTTTACCCAAATGTAGAGTAACTGTACACATCGTATGAAGCATCATTCTCTTTTTCGGTAATGATTCAATGATCTAAAGGTCTCTATCAGTATAAAAGGAACAAGATTGATTTTATTATCCATCTGCTCAAGAAAGTCAATCACTGATACCTCAATGTGCCCTAGGACCTTTTAAAAGATGATCAAGCCATAAATTACCAAAGTTATCATTCTCATGCCTCATTCATCCTGTAAGTGTTTGATGATGTAATAATGTAAGATTTTCACGGGATGCAAGCATTTTTACCTTTTGTTTGGATATACGAGTTCACATTCTGAATGGGGACCTCCATCATATATGCGAGTTTCTTTTGAGATCCAAGTTTTTGATCTTGCCAATAGATTTTGTTTGGATTGGAAAGATGCAACCATAATAATGTAGTATATTCTTCGATCATCGGGGTCATATCTATTTCATTGAATATGAAACATCTGTATGCAAGATCTCAAAATTGAACTAAAGCTTTTATCAATTGATTTTTCATAGGCACCTCAAGCAGTGAAGCAAAATGATGATATTTTTCCTTGAAAGCCATCTTCCTAGAAGTTGTTACACAGCACCAGATCTTGACCAACTCAGAAATATCAGTTTGTTGAAGTCCTAACTTGATTTCTTCAGGCAAAATTTCTTGTTCAGATTTTTTCAAACAATTTCCCATTCTATTTTAAGCTTCTAATGATAGAGTTATCACCACATTGATCTCTTCACACACAATGAGCTTCGAAGCTGAGAACATCATAATGGTGTTTCCGAAGCAAGACTAAAAATCTTCTTACTAATATTCGCATATTGAGAAGCACATCCCATATGCAAGTGTTTATGATGATGCATGATCATTAAACAAAAGAAAAACAAAACAAAATAGGGTTAGTAATCACATTAAAATAAATATTCCCTCATGTGTCCTAATTTAGGGTATAATAAAAAATGGTATAGCCCTATCTAAGGTTGGTTTCTTAAGGTTCACTATATGCATGGTTTGGTAATTAACATAGGCTAAAAAAGTTCCCAAATTGATCCTCACTGTCGCCCACTTTGGACTAGTAAGGCCCCCAATCCTCACCCATAATAGGCTATCGATGAAAATGGTTCAATTTGAATGGAAGTATTTTGCTAGCCCAAGCGGAGGTATTCTACTCCCTCATAAAAAGGAATATATTTGAGAGCTCAGGTATAAAGTTCATGCATGAATGCAAATGTGCACGTGTGTGAGGGAATGTAACAAATAAAATTAACAATATAATTAGCAATAATATAAAATAATAACATATCACAACCAAATGAAAAAAAAAATTAATATTTGAGGATGAGATAAGAAATTAAAATTAAATATCGAAAAGACTATGAAATCAAAATTTGGATGACGCATGTTTAATTTTTTTGCTTAACTCTCAGGCATCCCTAGCGGAGTCGCTAAGCTGTTATAACAATTTTATGTCTGGGAGAACTTGATCGCTAGACTTGGTGAAAATTTTTGGGGTCGCCACCAATCTTTTTATAGGGTGTGATTGCCACCCAAAATATCATCTTTTAATAAAAATCTTAAAATTAATTAAAACTTACTAAAAGAAGTTTAGGTCTACGAAATCAAGATTAGGTTTAAAAGTATAATTACAAGTGAGAAAAATATTAGCACCCTTACTCACCCGTTCGAATAACGATACCATTTAAAAATGCATAATCCTATAATTTTGATAACATGATCTGTTTTTTATTTAAGT
The DNA here is from genome assembly GCF_002303985.1 of Durio zibethinus. The sequence goes on along the minus strand of NW_019167938.1, from coordinate 19,511,048 downwards.
TTAATTTCCTAAAATTTATTTTAAAATATTTTTCTCTGTTACAAAATTAGCATTATTATTATTATTATTTCATATTCTATAAATTCTCCAACGCTTTGGTGGAATTTATAGAAAATCATTATTTAGAAAATATTTCAAGAAAATTGACCATTCACAAAATTCTCGAAATTTCGTCATAAGATTTTAATTATTTGTTTTAAAAAGAATTTTAAGAATATTCCGACTCTTTGATGAGTTACCAAAATTTATTAAATAAATTTTAAGATTATCCCGATTCTCCAGTGAAATCTTAAAAAATTTTGAACAAGTTTTAAGATTATCTCAATTTTGGCAAGATCCTAAATAAAATCATTTTTTTATAGTTAAAGGAATTAATTAATTAATCTTTATTATGATTATTTTATAAAATTTTATTATTTATTCTTTAATTATATTTTTTTTATAAAAAAATTTAAATTATTCTGACTCACTGGTGAAATCTAAATATTAATATCTTATTTAACGAAAATCGAATTCTTTCAATTTTCTATATATTTTTTTAAAAAATTCAAGATATCAATTATTATTAATTTTATTTTTTATTATTGTTTTACATTGTTTAAATCAGTCTTTATTTTAATGAAAATAATTTTGGATTATCCCAACTCTATGGTGAAATTCGAAAAATTATTTTTACTTGCAATAATTAAAGAAAACTAAACTCTTTTTACTTTCTCTAAAAATTATATTCAAAATATTCATTTAAACAACTTATTTTTTTATTTATCAATTTTTATTTATTTTTTAGCAAAAGTTATTTTTTAAAATTATCCCAACACTTTGGTGAAATTTAAATAATATTTTTGCTTGTAATAAAATTTATTTCCTTTAAGTAGTTATTATTATTATATTTTTTTATTTATATTTTTTTAGGTCCTTATTTTATTTTAGTTTCATTTTTTATTCTATTTATTTATTTGTTTTTAAATGATTATTACTAGTAATAATATAAAATAATAAAAAAAAATAATAACATCATAAAAAATAACAAATAAAAATAAAAATAAAAATTGAAACAAAAAATAAAAAAAAAAGAAAAAACCTACGAAAGGGGTCTGGTCGATGCGCGGATCTTGCGCAGGTCAAGTTCGGTCTAGACGCCCAAAACGACGTCATTTTAGGGCGCCTATAAAAGGCCTATTTTATCTTTTATCTTTATTTTTTTCCTCCTAGAGCCTCTCTTTCTAAAATCCCAGCACTTCTCGCCAGCCGTCGTAAAATCCAGTTTTGGCCATTCGCTGCCATGCACCGATGGCCAAAAACTTCAATCGGTGTCGAAAAATTCAAAAATTTTCAAATTCCAACGATGAACCTAGATTCCGATCATAAAAAAATTCAAACAGTCATCGAAAAATTCAAATAATTATCAAAAAATTAAAAATTTCTCAGATTCCAGCGACCCAAAAAAATCTTAAAAAATTTTAAATTCCCAGTAATCCTTTTTGCTTTCTAAACACCCTTCACAGCCTAGATTTTTCAAAAAAAACTACAACTTCCTAGATCGAAATTTTCATTATCAAAAAAAAATTTTTTTTGTGTTTGCTATTGGTTTTTTTTTTTATTGTGTGTGTTCCCTCTTATTGTTCTTCTTTTTGTTTTTGTGTTTGTTTCTTGCAGAGATTAGCTCTATTTATAGAGCTTCTGAGATTCAAGATCCCATCTTTTGAAATCCTTTTATGAAAAATTTAAGTGTCTATCCGGTGACTTTTGGTCAACGGATTTCATGTTGTCATGTTAGGCAATGTCATGAAAAAATTTAGACCACTTAGCAGCTTGATTTCAACTGTCAAAATTGAAATCAAAGATTTTTTTTTTACTTTTTTTTCCTTTTGTTTTAAAGATTAATAATAATAATAATAATAAGAATAATAAACAAAACTATTCAATAATAAAAAAAGAAGAACAAAATTGGTGCATGTTATATTTTTTTCTCATGCCTAACCCTATAAAAATTTTACCCGTTTATAACTATATAAACTTGTTTATTTAGAATCTTTTTTCTCTTAAAATTTTTCTTAAAAATTTATTTTCTCTTAAAATTTTTTTTTAAGTCTTTTTATTCATCAAATAATATCTAACAAATCTTAAATAAATTTATTATAAAATTTGAGACACTATATCGACATATTCTGCTGCACGAACTGCTGCCATCCCTTCTATCGTTTCTGATTCTTTAAACCCTGCAACCACACTGTACAATGACCCCAGTACCTCTTCTTTACTATTCCTCGCAATACTACCTATTCTAGCAATCGTCCTAACTTTATTCAATGCCCCATCAAAATTGATCTTCACAGTTTCACCTTGGGGAGCTTACTGCTGTACCATTCGCATAGTTTTCACTATTGGCTTTCATGCGAACGTAAATAATCTTCCATGTACTGGTTCACAAAATCTGCAGTTTGTTGGCCTAATCTCATCACCTTATTCTTCACGGCATAATTTTTGCTTTCCCATATTGCCCAGCAAAGCATGGCAATTTTGCTAAATGACGCCTTACTGTTATGTTGGCCAAACACGTCATCCATTCAGGTATGATTTATGCATGTGTAATCTGCCATGTTTCATTTCATTGTGCTTGATCTCACGCTTCCTTTGTAAAATGACAATCCTTGATGGCATGCATGGAGGTCTCATTTAATCTATTACACCATGTGTAGCTAGCTTGATTAATCATTTCCCAAATTTTCAGAGTGCCAAGGACTGGTAGGTAATCGTGGCACAACCTTCAGGTAAAGACTTTTATTTTGCTTAGTATCACGAGCTGCCAAATCTGGTTCCATACTTGGTTTGTTTCATTAGCAGTTGGTCCTCCTGTGCCTATATCATTCTGGTTGTGAGAAAGTTCCTTCATAACCAACAAATGGTAGCCACTCTTCGCACTATATTCTCCCGACTTTGTGTAATGCCAAACCCATGTATCCGGTTGATCACTATTAGTAATTGGGATAGCCTTTATTTCCATCACTGCGTCTTCAAGAAACACCATATATACTTTTGCTAAATCCCACCTCAAGCTGTCGAGGTCAAGCAAATCCCGTACCAATTCTATCCCTTGTTTGTGGTCTGCATTAGGCATAGGTCTAAAGTTTCTTGTTATTGGAATCCACGGGTCTTGCCAAACCCTAATATTCTCTCCATTGCCCGCACGCCATCTCATTCCTAGCTCCAGTACCTTTTTGCCCTTCCATGTACTTCTCTATATATAGGATGGTGCTTTGCTGAGATCAATATCAAGGAAGTCAGACTTGGGAAATATTTTGCTTTAAGTACCCTATGTATTAAGGATGAGCTGTTTTGTAATAAATGCCACCCTTGTTTAGCAATCATTGATTTGTTAAAAAGCTCCACGTCTCTAAAGCCTATGCCCCCCTCCTTTATTCTAGTGCACATTCTCTTCCAAGCCATCCAGTGAATCCCCCTCTACTCCGAAGATTGTCACCACCAATATCTGCTGATGACCATGTTAATCTCATAACATAGTCCTTCTGGGAACATAAAACATGACATAGCGTATGAGGACATTGACTAGAGCATAGACTTGATGAATACCTCATTTCCCCCTTGTGATAACCATCCGTAGCTCCACTGCCTGATCTTCTTTACCATTTTTTTCACAATTCCTCCAAAGCCTTGCTTTTTCCCCCTACTAACAAACATAGGAAGTCCAAGGTATTTCTGAGGACTAGAAGTGGCTTGTACCCCAAAGGTGTTCTTAACAATCTTCACAACATCTACTCTTGTATTTTTACTGAAAAATAAGCTCGACTTCTCATAGTTGATTTGCTATCCCGAACCTTCTTCGTATACCTTTAGCAAGTCCCTCACATGTTTGCATTCCTTTTAGTCTGTTTTGAAGAAAAAGTAGACTATCATCTACAAAGAATAAATGAGTGATTTGAGGCTTGCACGTACCCCATGTATCAAGCCATCCCATTGGTACCTGGACAGGAGTGCTGATAGATCATCTTTACAAATCAAGAACAGGTAAGGAGAAAGAGAGTCTCCTTGCTAGAGGCCTCATTCTGGGGAGTACTATTAGTCACATGACTATTAATGACCATTTTGTAGGTAACGAAAGTGACACAACTCATAATAATTGACCTCCATCCAAGACCGAAACCTAATTTTTCCATAATGGTATTAAGACAATACCACTCAACCCAGTCATAGGCCTTGCTCATGTCTAACTTAAGAGCTGCCCAGCCAGCCTTGCCCATTCTCTTTCTATTCATGCTATAAAGAAACTCATAAGCAATAATGGCATTATCAGAAATTAAACGCCCAGAGACAAAAGCACTTTATTGTTCGCTAATACAGAGAGGGATTACATTCTTCATTCCATTAGCTAGGGTCTTGGCAATGATTTTATAGATAACATTATAGAGCCTAATAGGCCGGTATTGGGACATTTTCCTAGGATTATTGTTTTTTGGGATGAGAACAATATGGGTATTATTGATATCCTTCAAACAACCATTCCTATTAAGAAAATGTAAACAAAAAGCAGTAACATCCGACCTTACAATATGCCAAAATTTCTTATAAAACAGAGCAGACATACCATCCAGTCCAGGCATTTTATTTAGTTGTATCTGTTTTACTGCATCGTAGATCTCCTCAGCTACAAACTCTGATTGGAGCATATTGTTCATCTCATTTGTAATGCAAGGGGATTGTTTCCAAGATTTTATTAGTAACAGCTGGTTTTTGTGATTTGAACAAGCTGTTAAAGTAATTTATTGCTTGTTCAGCTATCTTCAATTCATCATCATGCCACCCCTCTTCATCTTCCACGCCTTGAATTCTGTTTGTCCTTGCACCTTTTTAATGCTTGAGCATAAAAAAATTTTGTGTTGTAATCCCCATCCTTAAGCCAATTAACCCAGGCCCGCTGTTTCCAGAACAATTCCTCTTGTTCTAAAGCCTTGTTTTGACATGATTTTATTTCTTTCTCCCTGACAAGCATGTCCTCATTGGCCGGTTGTTTTTATAGCTCATAAAGGTCCTTTCTGAGCTTTTCTATATTATTACTTGGGCCATCAAACTTCTTCCTAGTCCAGTTGCACAAACTTTCACGTGTCTTCTTCAGCTTTGCCTTCACATCATAATTTATTTCATCAGCCCAGCAAGATTTCTCTATATCCTTACTTTCGGCTTCAGTGGCCCTCATTGTTTCAAAACTTTTTTTCTTCATTTTTGACAGTCTTTTCCTCGTTGCTTTGGCTCATTCAGTGTCCACCAAGATCAGATAGTGGTTTGAAACTGAGCAAGCCAAGTGTCTTACTAGATAATTTGGGAACTCAGTCATCCAAGATCTGTTTGATACAGCTCTGTTCAATCTTTTTCGTACATATCCTTGTGAGTTATTCCTTGTGAGTTATTGTGCTCACGATTTTATCCTTCAAAAGATACCTAACAAAACGGAGATGGTGTGAACCCTTTTATGGGATTCAAGGTCCGTGACAATTGCACCCCCAGATTAATTACCAATTTCGTATTCCTTCCATCTTTGTCTTAAATGCAGATCCTGTCGTTAAAACCCTTCAGTCCCGACCGTCTTCATCTTTTCCCTGGACGCCTCTGTTTGGTCTCTTATATTGTTGAAAGCCAATATCCATTGGACCACGTAATTACTTGGCATGCTAAGCTCATCACTTGGGCCTTTTGACGTGGGCTTATGCAGTGTTGTTATTGCCCACTTTATTAGGCCTTGGGTTACCACCTTAGATACAAAATTTGACATTCCCTGTATTTTCGCGCTAGGGATATGCTCAGTATCCTTGTTTCTTTCGTCACAAAATGTGCCAAATCCTGTTTTTCATGCACGTGATTACTCCCCAGAGTCCCCACCATATTCAACTTCCTCACAACTCCATTTCGATCATTGGCGTTGGATCGACGTTATGATTGTATGTTTCTCTCCCATTCCCGTTCCTTCTAGCCCCTGCATTTCACTTTTCCCATGACGTGGCTTTGTTTTTAAGCGGTGATGCTCGAAGCCAACTTCCATATTGTCTTGTTGATGAAGATTGTCCCTGTTCTCTCTTCCCATGACTGCATTCATCCTTCCGTAAACGTAACAAAAAATGGGTAATCTCTCGTAGCTTAATCTGCCCCATACCTCCTTTTCGTGCCCTATCCTTTCACAAACGTAACAAAAACTAGGTAGTGTCTCATAACTTAATCTGCCCAATACCTCGTTTTCCTTAGCATATGTGGTTAGTAGCACCGCTCTCCTTAATGGTCTTGTAATATCTACCTCTACTCTAATGCGTAGGAACGAGGCCCAGCCTCCTACATCAAGGGTTGCATTGATAGATTTGAGATTACCTAGGTTTTTCCCAAATATGACTTGCAATTTCCTAGTTTCGCATCTCTAATGGCAGACCATAGACCCAAAAGAGTGCTGTAGTAAAGTTGTAATCCTCCGACTTTAATCCACCATCATATTCCTTGAATAAAATCAGTTGTTTATCAAAACTCCAAGGAGACCCTTCTGTCACTCTTTTCACATCAGCATAATGATAGCACCCAAAATTATGGTGTTTTTACATGCTAAAATTGGTGCTAAAATTTAAAGTTTTTATGGATTTTAGTGCTTTAATGTTATTTTCTTGTTCTTAAGGTCTTGGAAGTGATTTCATGCAAACCATGCAATTCATGAATGTAGGAAGACATTCAGCCATACAAGGGAAGTTAGTAACCGGACCCTATTTGCTCATCACCACTTATTCATGCAATTAAGAAAGAATTTCACATGCATATGGACTCCCTTATTCAACCAAAGCTAGATTCAAGAGGAGTGCTTAATCATTTGAAGAATTCTACTTGCATTAGGACTTGTTCATATGGCCAAGAAAAGAAATTGCATCCATGAAAGATTCTAAAGAGATTTGGCCAATCTATTCTAAGAAGATTACATGCAATTTCAAAAGCACACGTATTCTATCTATGCGGCTACTTCAAATTAAAAAAGAGATTAAACTTTAATGCAACATTTTGAAAAATTTCAAGCTATCATGGACTTTTGCATGATCAGTTAAAGGTGTTTTCATCTAAGAAAAACTCTTTTGATTGTTCTTGGAAGAGTTAAACATGGACAAGGACTCTATTCATTTGAATTACAAGACTTGGGATAAAAAGCAACTACATTATCTTGGAAATCCTACCTTAGTCGAACCTAGGATGAATATGTGATCAAGATGGAAGCTAGCATGATCAAATGGCCAAGTTCTCTTCTACAAGACTCCATTCAGGCAAGGTAATTTGAACATGAAGAATCCATGTGCAGCAAGGCTCTTTAAAGATCATTGTAACCCTCGTCCATTAGCAATTAAGTTGAAATTAAACTCTTGCATTCCATACCTCCTAAGGCCGAACATACCTTTACAAAATAGGAAGGCTGTTCACTTGTATCCCACACGCCACATCCCTCACTTCTTCTTTCCTTTTTTTTTTTTCTTCTGTTAGTTCTTTTCTTTAGTTATTTTTTTGTTTTAATTATTGACTTAGATAATAGATTTGTTAATAACAAAGTTGTTTCATAAATTCTTTTCTTCAATACAAGTAGTATTTCTTTTCAAGATCTATTTTACTCCAAACATTCTTACTTCACTATTTTCAGCAATCATTTTTATTCTTCTAGTTTAATTTGTTTCCATGCAATCTTTGCTTTCTAAGTTCTCTTTTATGCAACATTAGCTTTGGCCATAACTCTGTTTCGTACAAGCTTTTAAGTTTCATGTTACAAATATTGATCCCATTATATCTTTTAATTTCAATAATCTCAAGTTTTCATTATTTTCAAGTTTTCAATTATTTTGTTAGATCTCATTTGATAACTTTATTTTTGCTTACCAAATGACAGTTGGTAAAGTTAAGATCTAAGCTTGCATTGTTTTTAATATTTCTTTTCTTGTTTTGCAATCCAATCCTAAATTTTTATTTGTTTAGATATAAAAGCCTAAGATTTCAACTTTGGTACTTGAAAGCTATCCAATATTACAATCTATAATCCCTTGAGAGACAATACTTAAATACTTTCACTTTATTACTTAATCTATGCACTTACAAATATTACAAAATTAGGCAATCACATAAGATAAAAACTTAAAAAGGAAGAGGTTGTCCTGCGTGTCAACAATATCAACCTCTCTTGCCAGCATCCATATTAGCTTTAGTATACTTTTCATGGCCTTCTTGTTGTAGCATCGATTGGTTAGTAGTTTCTCAACCATCCATGCCTTTTTGCCATCAGCCTCTTTCCTTGATCTTTTTGTGTGAGCATCAATACCGACTTTCTCTTCCAAAGAGGAAGTGTTGTTGGCAATTATAAAATCTTCCAAATTTTTTGAAAAAAAATAAATCAAATATCTAATAATAAAAAATATCTAAAAATATATTCAATTCGTCAACAAAAAAGTCGACCTAAAAAATCCTAAGACTAACCAACATATTAAATCTCAACACATATTAAGAAATAAAAATACAACCAAAACAATAATCAATTGAAAAAATAATCTATAAAAAAAATCAACAAAAAAAAACTTATCCAAAAATAACACAAAATTCTTTAAAAAATTTACCAAATCTAGAATTATTTTTTTTTTCAAAAAGAATTGTCTTCTAATTATGAAAAAAGTAAAATTAAAAAAATAAAGATATTATATTTGATATTTTTTAATAAATTTAAAAAAAAAATGACAATCAATCAACACAGATAACCATATAAAAATCTCTAGATATAAGATTTTCAAACTTTTCTTCATTTCTTTAATTCTCACTGAAAAGATTGAGATGAGATTAGATAGATTCTTGAGACTTTATTTATTTATTTTGCTTTGTTCAAAAAAAAAAAAAACCTAAAAAAAGGGTTCATTGATCAAAAGAAAATTTTCAGAAAGGATAAAGGAAGAAATCAGGTGAAGGTATTTGGAAAAAGAAATGAAGCAGATGAAGGGAGAGTAGAACTTTTTGTAGAGAGTATGAAGAGCAGCTGAGAGAAAAAATTAAAGAAGAAAATTGATTAATGTTTATTTTTTAGTTTGTATAAATATGTATATATATATATATATGCATATATCAGGTTTTCAAAACAATACGTTTAAAATGGTAAAAAAAAGGAGGCATCTTAAACCTATCTAACCTGACTCATAGTCAATCAAGACCCAATATTAAACAGTCTTACATCCATAAATTGGGTCAAACCCAATTGTAATTTAGGTACGTACCTCATTTGTTATATTTTATTTTGCTTACGTACTTTGTAATTTTTGTGAATGAATTAAAATTATGAAATTACTTTAAAAAATAAATTTTAATAATATTTACAAAAATAAATTATCAATAAAAATTTGTTTTAAAAATTAATCTATTAAAATTTATTAAAAAAATATTAATTTAATATATATTAGATCATGTAATGAAATACAAATATTTAAAAATAATAAACTGCTTATCAAATTCTCAATTGCAGCTGCAATTATGTTTACATTATTAGTTTATGAATAATGACTTTTAATATATTTAATTTTTATAATTAATAAATATATGGTGACGTTAATATTAATATTAATATTAAAATACATTAAGATAAAGACAAACTAAATATTTTTTAAAAAATGATTATAAAAATTTTACTCTCATTGTTATACACGAACAAAAAATTACAAAAAGGTGAAAAAAAAATCCTTAAATAAAAATTCAATAATCATCCAAACCCTATTGTTTTATAACAACTAATTAAATCATCAAACATTTATTTTCATTAATTAAGCCTTTATCAAACAAAAATTGATTAACTTTCAACACCTATTTCTATCCAATTAAAGATTCAATTGAGTGCAAATATATGTTTAAAGATTCCATTGGGTAAAAACAAATGTTTAAGGGTTTAACTGATCCAAAATAAAAAATTCAAGACTTAATTTATTGTAATAAAATATTAAAGAGTTAAATAATTATTGAATTCTTTTGAAGACCTGTTTTTATTCTTTTGCCATAAAATCATAAAAAAATAAATATTTAAAATAATTATTAATCATAAATTATTAACACTACTATTATAATTTTAAAATTATCTCTATAAAAATAATATTGAAGTATTATGTTAGATCATAAATCTATAATCTAAGTCATTATAAATCTATAATCTAAGTCATTATTATAAACCAAAAGGTTAATATCATGAATAATTCTTAAATTATAGTGAAACATTCAATATGGTACTTGAATTTTAAAAATCTTCAATATAATATTTAAAAAATAAATTTGTTAACTAAAGTGGTAATCACCCTTAACGTAACTAATTTCAAATAATGACATGTGACAGACAAACAAGCCTTCAAATACCACATTAGTTAACCTATTAATAATTTAGGTACCATATTAGAAAGTTTTAAAATTCAGATATAATATTAAATATTTTATTAGGAACCATTCATAACATTAATCATAAACCAAATGAACTTTGATATGGGATTTTAACTAAAACCACATTGACCTTTTGCCTCGGATCCTTATCTCCGATGTCCCTGTTTTCTTTTCTTTGCTTTTTTTTTTCTTTTTTTCCTTTTTTTCCATTTTGCTTTTCCTTTTTTTTTTTTTGAAACATTTGACTTCATTGTTTACAAACTACTTTCTTGAATTCTTAGAATTCTAATTGAAACCTCATTCACTTTTTATCCTGGACTCTCATCTCTGAGGTGCATGTTAGATGCTCTTAATATTAGATATTTTCCTTGAAGTTAGGCTTTTGAAGATATATTGATTTTGGCCCTAGTGTAAAAAATAATCCTTGGTTAAGGTTCCTTTTGGAACAAGAAATTTAACAGGCTTAAATAGGTAACAAGTGAATAATTTTTCTACATGCGAAGGATAAAGCAAAATGATCATTCATCATTTTAAATATGATCACTTAGTTAGAAGAGCAAATTATTTGAAAAAAGATATCAAAGGCTTCTTTTTGTTTTTTTTTTTCTTTATTTTTGTGTTATAACCATCAATCATTTTTGCATGACTGATGCCTTATCTTGTTTTCCACTCCAGGATCCTATAACAGTGAAAATTAGGTTGCATAAGGTGTTCCAAATTTAATTGCACAATTCATAAAAAGGCTCATTTTGGTTCAAAATTGTCTAACATTTTTGGTAAAATGAAAAGAAAAAGTATTAATGCATGAAACAAATTATCTTGGGCGAGAGGAAATTTTGCCTTTTTTAGTCAATGTGCCTTAAGATGTGAAACAAGGGTTACTTGAGAAAAAAAGTTCAGGCATTTTTCGTGTCTATGGTCATTGAAAGAATTTTGATGGTTCAATCATATAAGAAAAATATGACACACATTGAATTACTAATTAAAAATTTGAAAAAATATCTTAATTGATTTTCGAAATTCAAAATGAATTTTTAAATTGCCCTATTTTGTTCATTGCCCAAGCAAATTTATTATCTCAATATGTCAAATAATGACAAGGTTTGCAAGTTGAAATTCATGACCCTTAAAGGATTATGATTGATAAATAAATTTATTCAAAAAAAATTGAAACATGGCAGTAATCATGAAAAGGTATAAAGGTAATATATGAGTTTATTTTTTAATAGTAATCATTGATTATTTTGATATTCTCACCATTTTATAAAATGTATATTTCCCTTTAAAAATGCCTATTTTTTCAAAAGTTCTTTTTTGTTATTATTATTTTGATTTTGAAAATCACTTATATGGGACTTTATTCTCAAATAATTACGAATAAATTCTTTTGAATTTATATCACACAAGAGTTAGCAAACAATATTTACAAATCAACAAAAAACCAAAAATTAAAAGCCATTATTTTTCAGGGCATTTCTCTTTTTATAACTTTTAAGAATTAATTCAAATTTAACAAAATTTTTTATTTTTTCCTATTTTTTTGAAAAAACTCAAAATTTTAAAACTAAAAAGGAATTAAAAATTTCCAATGCAAAAAAATTTATGAGACAATATAATGTACCATGTCCATTCATTCAATGTAAACATTCAGGCGCAATTCAAAATCTACATTCTTAATAGTGATGGTATACAAGTTTACAAAAAAAATCCTCTACTTAGCACTTCAGCTTTAGAATCTTGACCCTCAATTCCACCACTATCAATTATCAAAGCTACCAACCAGTTCTTTAATCTTTGCAAGATTTGCATCGATCAAAGATTGAACCATATCTTTGAAGGCAATGTAATTTTCTATGGAATGTCCTTTAACCCCATCATGGAATTCACATTTAGCACTGAGATCGCACCATTTTGGGTAAAGAGGCTTTCTAGGGGTTACAAGAATAAAAGAAATCATATGACTACCAACAAGCAATAAGAAAAGCTCTGTGTAGGATATTGGAAGTGAATGGTGTATTTTAAATCTTTTTCTTTTGTAGCTTTATGGATGGCCTGAGCTGATCTTTCATTTTGTGAATACCTATGGTGAAGGATTTTGGAAAAGGGACATTTGAACATAAGGATGAAATGGTTAAGGAAAATCATTGGCTTGAGGGGTCAAATTGTAAAGAGGCTGGGGCAAGTGTGGTGACCAATGACCATTCACTAGATTTTCATGTATCATGCTGAGGTTTTCCTCATTTCACCTTTCAATGGTTATTTTTTGAACATGTCTACCAAAAATACCTCCATTCCTTCTATTATGAATATTTGCAATGGCATCCATTATTCTTCCTTTTTTTATCTTATCTTTGATTCTACCTACAATAAATAGTAAATCTATAAAATTTGAAGAGGTGTTACCAATCAATTTATCATAATAAGGAAAAGGAAAAGTATCCACAAATAGAGAATTCATTTTTCTATTAGTGAGGGGTAGTCATACTTGTAACGCTACCTCTTTCCATCTAGCGACATATTCCTTTTAACTTTCATTGAAACTTCTTTTCATGTTTTGAAAGTTAATCTATCTGAGGTTATTTCTAACATGTGCTAATATCGCTTCAAAAATGCTCGAGATAAGTCTTTTCAAGTATAAATTTGGCTTCTTTTCAAATTATAGTACCAATTGGCAACTACCTTTGTCAAACTTTTTTGAAAGATGTGAATAAATAATTGTTCATTATGGGCATACCCAACTATTTTGTTATAATATCGAGTTAAATGTATCTTAGGCCATCTGTTTTCATCGTATTTCTCAAATGTTAAAACCTTGAACTTTGTAGGGATAACTAGGTTAGGAACTAGGTTAAGCTTATGGGCATCAATTTTTCTAAAGAGATCAATTCTTTTTACCACCCTATGTCTCTTTTCCAACAAATTGTACTTGCTTGTAAACTTAGTATTCTCAACTAGTTTTGGCACCCCTTTCAACTTCTCATATTCTTTAGGATCATCCAAGTTGGATATTGTGATAGGATCATAAAGGGTAGCCCAAGGATTGACATATATCTAAATTGGGTTGGCCTAGTACCAGTATAATTACAAGGCTAGTAGTCTATTGATGGTACTTGTGTAGTACGAGGATTCTAAACATAGGGATGTGTGGACCCAAATGGGTACAATGGTTCTTTAACAACAACTTCATCTCTTACCTTAAATATTTCAACAATTCTCTTTCCTTCCGAAAGCCTTGACACTCTCCATTTCAAATCCATGAACTATCTTTCAATATCTTACTATATTTCCTTAACTTTTTCCCTCATATCTTCTTAAGCCTATTCAATATTTTCTATTCCAGTCTTTCGATCTCGCATGTTGTGAACAAAACTAAATCGGCTGAAAAGATGTAGTAAGAAATCAATACCATTAAACCTTTATTATTCAAAAAAACAAGATTATCTTTACTTTTCATGATGATGAATGTGCCTAACAAGATCAGGGATTCATGAGTGGTGTAAAACATTATTAAGATGCATAGATGCTTAGATAATAAACATTTGTATACATACGATGTTTAAGTAACGAAAATCATACCACCTATATTAATGTGTATGTAATGGGATGCAACATCATATAACAATGGTGGTAAGATGTGTTCACATGAAATGAAATCTATTTTATAGAATCATATTATTCATGTATCTACATGTATGAAATATGATGGCATACTACATGAGTAACGAGAGGTATGTATATGATTGATGAAACATACATATATGAAATGCACTAACATACTTTATGAACGGGATACAATGTATGTATAATGCAAATCCAATAAAATTGACACTAACATTTGGGTTTGAGATAAGTGCATGTACTTTTTTTTTTATTTTCAAATTCGAAACATGATAAAAACAACCACAAAAAAGATTAAATGAACTACAAAGGATAAAATTCAAAATCACTACTTTTTTTTTTTTAAACCTACAAATGCAAATTTTGAACAAACACTAAACTAATCAAATAATATGCCCTAAAAAAAATGTATTGGATGGATCTTTTTATCCATTTTTCTTCTTATTTTTTTCATTTCTATTCTTTTCTTCTTTTTTTTACCTATTACTTATTTTCAAACTATTCCTTGACTTCCAAAGATAACTCATTAACAACAAGACCTATTCGCAATTCTCAAAATTCTATGCAAATCTTGCTGACAGACTATCCAAGACAAATGTCTCTAAAGCTTTATGTAAAAAAAAAAAATGATGCATGCATGCAACAAAACCAAGAATACTTTTAAATGCAATGAGAAAGGGTGAATTAACGTTCTTGAATGACTTTTCACTTTTTCCTTTTTTGCTTTTTATCATTTTGTCACTTTTTTTCAATGCCTACAAAACAACTTGATCAGTTTCAAAATATATATTTTTTAAATCTGGGAACACAATAAATGCAGAACAACTTGATTCTAAATTCCAAAAAAAATAAATGGGGTAAATTATCTCTTTTCATTATACTTTTTCTTTTTATTTGTCTAACAAAGAAATTAAAAAAAAAAAAAAACTCTTTCTGTTTGCTTTTTCTTTTTCTCTTTACTTTTTTTTTGTTTTTGCCTTTTTTAGAAGAAAAATAATAATAACAATAATAATTCAAGAAAATATTTCCTATGAAAAAATAAGCACATAAAATTATCAATACTTAAGGAAATTTTTCTTTTTTTTTTATGCTTTAGCTTTTTATTCAATCAAATAAACAATAAAAAAAACCTTTTTTTAATTTTTTTGTATTTTTTGTTGGAAAATACTAAAAAAATCTTTTTTTTGGAAAATATTTTTCAAAAATGCAAATTTTGAATAAGCACTAATCGAATCGAAAATATTTTTCTTTTATTTCTCTTTTTTTTACACTATTTTATTTTACTGCGCTATTTATATACCTAAATATAGATTGTATTGAAATATTTCTCTCGTGCCTTCATTTGGGTAATTTTCTACAAAAAGGAGTGACATGACTCTACCTAAAGTCAGTCCTTTAAGGCCCACTAGATGCTGAGTGAGCACTTATACATTTAACAAGTTCCCAAATTATTCTTTATTGACATTCATGCAAGACTAGTAAGATATCCCGATCTTCATCCATTATAGGCTACGAACGAAAATGTTTCAATTTGAGTAATAGTATTTTGTTTGCCATTCCGAAAGTTATCACTTCATAAGAACATAGGTACTTTCCTACTTCCTAAAAGAGACGAAGCCTGGGTATAAAGATTAAGCATGATATGAAATGTGTCATTGTGTGTATGAGAGAAAATAAAGTCACAATCTCTATTTTACATGATCCACAATTTATTATATACATAAAATAAATAATGAACAAATGACATAATTAAAATGAAATGCATGTAAAAATTTTTATTACTATTGTTATTTTAAAAAAATAAAATCAAAATCAAAGAAATTAAAGTTAAATACCAATTAAGATCATTAAATTAAAATTAAGGATAATACATAATTAATTTTTGGACTGGCTCTAAAAAAAATGACAATCTCCAGCGAAGTCACCAAGCTACCATAAAGACTTTTGAGGTTCGTTAGACGAATTTAAAAATAAAAAGAAGTCGTCACTAATTTTTTTTCGGCTAGGTGTGATTAGCCACCTATTAAAATTTACCTTTTTAATAAAATTTTAAAATTAATTAAAACTTTATCAAAAATATAATTTTTGAGTTTATGAAAATAATTTAGGTTCGGGAGTCGATTACACATAGGGTAAGATTAACACCCCTATAGTGCCCATTAAAAAATGATACCAATTAATTATGTGGCATTTTCAATTTTAACAAAATTATTTTAATTTTAGTATTTAAAATTTACTTTTTTTAATTTTATTTTAAAAACATTTTTATATTAATAGTATGCTTGAAAAATAAATAAATACCTCACATATTGAAAAATCCCTAAAAATATTCCTATACTCTGGTAATATTAAGAGGGACCATCTTACCTAATAAATTTTTAAGAATCATTACTTGAAATTCTCAAAATTCTATCATTGACGGTTCATATTTATTTTCAATATTTATATTTTAAAAAAATGTGAAGTATAATATCTATAATTTAAAATCAAATAATATTTTCTAAAAATTTATTTTTATGCCATTTAGAAAAAAAAAAAAAAAACAAGAAATCTTTGTCAAAAATTAATCTAAATGCTTCAATATATTGGTGACATTTTAGATAAATTTTTTTACCTAAATATTCCTAAAGAATCACTACTCATATTTCTTTTAGATCTTATCTTCAAAAAAATTTCATTTACTTTTATAATGATTATTAGTATTTAAATGTCATGTAATACTATAATTATTTGTAAATTTATTTCTAAAAGAAATACATATTTTTATACTATTAAGAAAAACTACTCAAATTAAAGAAAATAATAATAAAATGAAAATTTTTCGTATTGAAAAGAAATTTCTAAACATTCCAATACTTTGGTAATTTTTAAAAAATTCTCGAAAATCACTACTCAGATTTTTCAAAATCCTATCATCGAAAATTTCATTTACATTTAAAATTATGCAATGCTAAACAATAAAATAGAATATGCACACTAAAAATATATATTGCTCATTATTATTATTTTTTTATGTTATATTTTTCGTTACTCGTTTTAATTTTGTTTTAATCTTTTTAATTATTTCACAGTTATTAATAATCTTTCTCTCTTTTTTTTAAACAAAGTAAAAAAAAAAATCTTGTTATTGAAAGTTTTTCTATATACCCCGATACTTTGACGGTATTTTTAGAAAAATTTTCTCACCTAAAGATTTCTTAAGAATTTTTATTCCTTAAAATCTCATCCTCAGATATTTTTCGTTACTTCTCCCTTTTTTACTTAATTATTTATTTATTTTTTTATCTTAAACCTTTTTAATTTCTATTATCATTAATGATTACTATTATTTTTTTCGAAAAGTAAAGATAGTTAATAACATTCGTATATTGTTATATTAATTTTATTCTTAAAAGAGTAATTACATATTATTTTACTATTATCTAATATAATTTTAGAAAATGAATGAAAATCTTTTGTATTGAATTTTTTTAACCATTCCATTACTTTGTTAATATTTTTAGAAAAATATCCTCATTTAGAGATTTTGAGGAATCACTACTTGAAATTCCTTAATATCTTATCATCAGATAAAATATTTTTTTATCCCTATTATTATTATTATTATTGTTAATAAACCATTTTTTTATATCTTTCTTTTTATTATTATTTAAATATTATTAATGTAAAGCATCCAAACATTATTTTTATCCATGTGTTTGTTTCTCTAATATTTTTTCTTTAATCCTAAAAACAACAAAACCCGAGTTGCCCCTAACCATATTTAGACAACGTTTTGTTTTTTTCGTTATATGGCTTTCTTCCCAACTTTTGTTTTCTTTTACTTATGGCCTTATTTTATTCTTGAACCAAATTAAAACATGGAAGGTATGGCACCTCTACAACTCATACATGGGAAGGTTTCATGGTGGCTTTCATAATATCTCTTGCATATACCATAATACTAAGAGCATGAATGACAAAACTATGAATTTTTAAACCAAAAGAAAAAAAAAAAGATTATCTAGATTCCAATGTGATAGAGCATTAGCAGAAACCAAAACAAAAATGAAATAGAAAGGTTTAAACATTCCCACAAGCATATATCTCGCATGCGGCACATGAAAGGTGGAAACTTTATGTTTCCATGCAACAAACCACACGCAAAAGAAGAAGAAGAAGAAGAAACAACTAGAGTAGAAAATTTGCAACAAAAGGGAAAAAGACAAAAAGAAAAATATACACCAGTTGTCCTTTATTCCTATTTATGGAACTCAATTTTCCTGCTAAAAATTCTTAACTTCACATTTAGAAGCAGAAAAATGCTAGTTTAAAGAATGAACCCACTTTCATGAAGGTTTTTTTTTTATTTGCATCTTGTTATGTTTTTTATTTTCTATTTTAGTAAAGCCAAATTTTCAAACTTGCCTAGTTATGTTTTTAAATTAGTTTTAGCTTCATTTCACCCATATCCTAAAAAGGCAATAGATTTTTCTACAAATAGATTTTTCTACAAATAGATTTTTTTTATTGAAATTCAAAAGACTTATACCACAATGAGGACCTAAACCCTATGGAAAACCTTAACTGAGGCTCTTGAATGGAAAACAATTCACAAGCCATTTGAAACCTCAGTTCATTTTTATTTTTTTTTTTGGAATGTTTTTGGTTTTGTAAATGGAAAAGCTCCCTTTTATCCTCAACAATCTGACAAGATGAAATGTGAAACTCCCAACACAATAAAAAGGTTAAACATAACAAAGATCTAAAAAGATAATAATAATTTTTTTAGCTTCTTAATATTAAACAACCTACTTTATGCTTTCCTATATTTTCACACGAGATCGTGTTTGAGGAACAAAAACATAAAAACATTTAATTATTGCAACAAAACCAAGTTATATGGAATGCCAAATGATTTTTTTATTTGTATACTTTTATCTAAACTTTATACAAAAACATAATCACCCTCTTATGCATAAAACCCATATGGATGAAGAAGTCACCTTTCCTATAACTTTCCTTGAAAATAGTAGCTCTCTTTTCCTTTGGTTCCGTTCCAATCTTTTTACCCCAAGCCTTCATTTCCTTTTTTATCATTTTTTTTTTGTTTTCTTGCTCTTCCTAACTTTTTTTTTCACTACTTCTCCCCTTTTAAAAAGCCTTTTTTTCTTTTATTTGAATCACTTATATATTGCCCCTTGGTCCTTTATTCCTTCCTTTTCGAGTTATTTTCTTTTGTTTTCTTTTTTTGCTCCTCTCCACCACCACCTGCAAAGCCTTTATTCTTAGTTTGTTTTGCTGTAAGCATTTTTGCTTTGTTCTCTTTGTGGCAAACCAACTAGTTTGCAACTGAGTGTCCTATAGTACATATGGACTTTAGCTCTCACATGAATGAGGAAAGCATCCTCATAAATCCTACGCAATGAGCTTGTCAGCAACCATACGAGCCTCTATTTTTTTTGTTTATTATAGGCCTAAATAGTGATGCATTTTATGGGCTCTTAAATGGGCCTTCTTATGGACTTCAAATAGGCTTTGTTTAAGTCTATAAAAATGCCATATTATGGGCCTTATTTTAGGCCTTTATAGGGGCCATAAATTAGGTTTGTAATTGGATCTTTTAAATGGGCCACCTTGTCGGCTCAAAATGGGCTTTAAAGATTGGCTATCCATTGGGCTTTTCTCAAGTTGAAAACGGGCCTTTAGTTGGACTTTTTTTTAGCAATTCTGAGCCTTATTTGATGGCTATCTTAGGTCTCTAATCGAGCTAAAACATAGGTCATTTTAAAATTATCAATTTTGATCTCTATTTTGAAATTTCATAAAACGAATCCGATTTAACAACATTAGACCATTTAGGATAAAATTAGGTGTCTACACCACTAGTTTGGAATGTCATAACTTGATTTTTAACCTCACACAAATAAATATTATAAATACAAAAAAATATCTATCGATTTAAATATTCAATTAGCATATACTTTGATACCTATGAAAAGAAAACATAAAAAAAATATTTATGTAACAATGTTATTGGCAAATACATGCCTATAACCTAAAAAAATTAATGCAATCAGTAAAGAAAAAAAAAACTTCATTTTCTTGTCAAGTAGTGGTCAATTTTTATAAGAAAAATTTTAGGAGTAAAATCTAAATGCACCATGTGGAAAAGTCCACCCTTTTGATCACTTGAAATTAAAATAAATTCAAACAAAATTTGAAAATACCCTTAAATGTGTTATAGAAAAAATATAGATGCGGCCACACTTCAAATAGTGCTACATCAAAGTCCCTAGGAAATGCATATAGCATAGTTCATGCATTTTTATAGGCTTTTTGGATGGTCCTCTTTTTACTTTTTGCCCATAACAAGTCTATAAATTGAAAAGTTAATTCCTATATGATCTACAATCAAATTCAAATTCTGATAATCTTAAGTTAAAAAATATATCTATATCCATTAAGAAGAAAAAAAACCTTATAGGGTAAAGATATGGTAGCATGATCCTTACATTATTCATTTTTATGCATTTAAAGGAAAATTTTCATTTAAATTTTCTTGTTTTCCAATTTTTGAGGAGTTCATATGAAAATTTTGGGTGTTTTTATAGGAAAATTTTCCTTTAAATTTTTTTTGTTTTCTAACATCACCATTTGCATCCACCATTGCTTCTAAATATGGATTTATGGCCTACCTCTCAAGATGATGAATGGAAACATGGTAGAAACATTATGCAGCAAGATTGACATGTTTAAAAAGCAAATGAAAACAAGAACCAAAGTGGATGAGGAAGATCCTTAGAGTTAGAGTGGAAATCAACATTAACAAACCATTAAGACGTTTTGGTGAACAGAGGCAAAGGTAGTGAAAATATCTAGGCTAGGTTGGCTTAAGAATGACTTTTAACTTTTTGCTACACTTATGACGATTGCGTAATTGTGACTTTGATTGTGATACAGACGAGGCAGACAACGACAAAAATGAGAGGATGAAACAATATAAGGAGTGATTGAAAGCTTCACCAATAAAGAAACATTACATAGTGTATGAAGACGAGTTTAGGAAATCCAAAAAACATGTTAGACTTCAAATGAGAATGGTGAATAACCGAATAATGCTAACATAGGTGATTGCCATAAACAGCAGAGTAGGGAACAGCCAAGACACAGTAGAACAACTTATTCAGAGTAGCAAAAAATCTGTAACAAGAAAGTTGAGTATGGAATAAGGTGAAAAATTAAGGAGTCATCTCATGGATGCAGCGCATGAGAAAAAGAGAGAAAGTTTGTCACACAATTAAAAAATGTAGTCAACTAGGGTAGTCAATGCAATGTTATTCCAAACGAGTACATTGCAGACAAATGCAATGATATTCCAAAAGTGGCTGAGTGCATTAGTGAAGACCATCACGGTGTTGAAATAATACGATACATGAGGTGGCAAAGAGACCTACCTTGGGTGTGGAAAACAAAACAACCTACGGTCTACATTGAAAAGGAAAACCAAAAACATGGGACAAAACAAAAAGGCAAATAGAATAAAGGTGGTGAAAATGAAGGACAAAGAGGAGCTGGCTGATTACATGTTCATGAACTGGCACAGGGATGAGAAAAGACAAAGGAATGACCAGATAGAAAACTGAAAGATAAATAACATAGCAGCAAAGACTAGGTCCTAGTCCCACCGAGCACAATGAGGTTTATTGCATGGAATTATTGTGGGCTTGGGAATGCACAAGCAATTCGAGCTCTCAAAAATATAATAAAGAGAGAATACCTTCAAACATAGTTCATTGGCAAAACTAAACTACATGTAAACAAGATAGATAAAATAAAAAGAAAGTGGAATGAGTTTGTGTTTTGGAATAAGCTCAAAAGGCAGGAGTGGAGGTTTAATGATGATATGGAAAAAAGATTTATCCCTAAAACTAATTAGTTTATTGAAACATCACATACACATGGAGTTCGAGGGTAAAACAAAAGTAGAGCATTGTTGTATCACAAGGTTTTATAGAAAACCTAATTCAAATAAAAAGCATATGTCATGCGAGTTGCTCTGTGCATCATTACAAACATCAGATAAGGCATGGTTGTGTTTTGGTGACTTTAATGAATTAATAATGAGGGATAATGAAAAGAATAGAGATAGACAAAGACTTAAGCACTAAATGAAAAATTTTAAAGACTCAACAAATGATAGTGATGTGTTTGACATGGGTTTTGTTGGAAAATGGTACACGTGAAAAAAAGGAAAAAACAACCGCAACACTAATTTGAGAGAGATTAGACCAAGCTTTGGCAATAGTGAAACATTTGATAGCCTTGGTGTTTGATCACTGCCCATTAATGGTGGATACAAAAGGGTAAAGAGAGAACAAAGGGATAAAGAAACAAAGGAAAAGTTTTTCCTTGAAGCTATTTGAACAAATGATAAGAAATGTGAAAGAATAGTTAAAGACAGCTGGGCTAAGGGAGAGTACAAGAATTTAACATTAAAACTAAGTGGAGTAAGAAAGGATTTAGCTAGGTTGCATAAAAAAAAGTTCTAAAGGAGTAAGAAAAATATGGCTAACATAAGTAAGGATATCCATGCTAGCAAGAAGGTTCCTTAATGGATGGAAGACTTAAGAAAAACTAGCTGGAGAAAAACTAAATTTATTGCTTGAAAAAAAAGAAGCTTTTTGGATTCAAAGAGCAAGAGTCAACTGGCTAAGGTAAGGTGATAAAAACACCGCGTTTTTTCATGCACGAGCTTCAACCAGGAAACTGTTTAATACCATTAAGGGAATAGAAGATTTAAATGGAGTTTGGAAAGATAAGGACAATAAAATGCAAGGCATTGCCCTTCATTATTAAATAATGCTCTTTTGTCAGAATTCAAAACTGAGGAGATTCATAAAGCCACCAAACAAATCCACCCCACCAAAGCACTTGACCTAGATGGTTTGCCATTTTTTTTCCATAGATACTTGAACATTGTTCAATCTGACATCACTAATTATTTTTTATTTGTGTTGAATGGAAATGAAACCTTAAATAGCATAAACAATACGAATATAGCCTTGATCCTTAAAGTCATTATTCCATAAGCCTTTGTAATGCCATTTATAAAATTGTTTCCAAAGCCATTGTTAATAGGCTTAAAACACTGTTACCTAGTTGTTTTAATGAGTCATAAAGAGCATTTGTGTTTGGCTTATGAATTGTTGTACACACCAAAAAATAAAATACAAGGTAAAATTGTCTTTTTAAGGTTTAAATTAGACATTAGAAGGCTTATGACCATGTGGAATTGAATTTCCTTAAATCAATGATGTTAAAAATGGGTTTCTATAGAAATTGGGTGTCTTTCGTTATGAAATGTGTTACATTTGTCTCATGTTCCCTTGTTATTAATGGATCTATAGCTAACACTTTTGTACCAAAAAAAGGATTAAGGTAAAGAGTCCTTTGTTACCCTACCTATTTTTTATTTGTTCAAAAAGATTGTCAGCCCTTCTTACAATAAGTCAAAGGAATGGATTGATGACAAGAGTAAGAGTAAGTCAACATGGCCAACAAGTCAATCACCTATTTTTCGCTAATAATAGCCTATTGTTTGCAAAAACTAATAGGGATGAAAGCAAAATGGTGAAAAACACGCTATAAAAATATCAAGATGGTTCAAGACAGATGATAAATTTTGATAGGTCCATTTTATTTTTTAGTAATAACACAATATGAGAGCTTAAAAAGGACATTAAGGAAATTTTTGGTATAAGGGTACTATCAAGTCCAAAGAAAAACTTAGGCCTACCAAGAATGGTACGGAAAGACGAAAAAATTCTTTTAAGGAGCCAAAGGATCGAATCAGGAAAAAGATACAAAGATGGAGTCACCAAATGCTTATCATTAAGAGGGAAGAAAGTTTTCATTACAATTGTATTACTTATTATGAGTTGCTTTGCATTACCAAAATCTTTATGCAAAGAAATAAATAGCATAGTTAGCAATCACTGGTGGGGTAATAGGAAGAATAAAAGAAGTCTACATTAGCTAAGTTAAAGTAAGATGTGTATGTCCAAAAATTTAAGTGGTATGGATTTTCATGATATGAAAAGTTTTAATCAAGCACTACTACGTAAACAAGGCTGAAGATTGTTGAAAGGGACTTATAAGGAGCTTTGGATTTATTTAGAAAGGGAATTATATGGAGGGTAGGGAACAGTGAAACAATTAGGATATAGAAAGATATTTCACTATATGTTAATGAAGAATTGAAACTGTTAGTGTAAAGAAAGGGATTGGACGAAAATATATTGGTGAATGAGCTAATAGATATAAAGTCAAAGCAATGAAAAAAAAGTTGATCTACAACACTTTCACACTTGAAAAAACAGATATCATATGTGCGCTACCAACTAGCATACTCAACCAACCAAATACCTTGATTTGGCACTTTAATAATAATGGCATATACTCAGTAAGGAATGGATATAGACTTTTTAGATTAGCTATAATTAATATGGTAGTGGATCAAAATAGGAACATTCTTGAAAGATTCAAATGGAAGACATTACAAAGTGCTACTGTACCAAGCAAAGTGAAAGTTTTTGCATAAAGAATGCAATAAGAAATCCTACCTATGAACACTAATCTAATTAAAAAAAAACTATTAGAAGATGGGAGTTGTTCATAATGTGAGGGAGAAGAAGAATCTATGTTGCATGTTATACGTGATTGCCTTGCATCTAACGAGGTTTGGAATCAGATAGGGATCACATGGGAAAGGGATAATAATAACTCCCAAACCATAGCAAACTCAATGGCAAATATTGTAGGCCATACAGAGGAAGATAAGTTTAATATTTTTCTAATAATAGCTTAGGCAATATGAAATAATAGGAACAAGAAACTAAATAGAGGAATAAAAAAACAAGTCCCAAAAAAATAATAGGTTTTGGGACATCATACTTAGATGAATTTGTAGCAACTCAAGAATGAACTATGACAAGTTACAATACCACATACTAAAGTAGGAAAGCGCCACCTATTTTAGTAGCAAAGGTGAATTTGATGGGGCTCTTAACAAAAATCTTTGAGTTAAGGGTGTGGGGGTAATAATCAAAGGTCATGAAAGGGAAGTAAGGGGTGCATTAGTAGCAAAATTACATAAACCTCAAGACAAATGGACTATAAAAAGTTAGGCAACTATGAAAGCACTAT
The DNA here is from genome assembly GCF_002303985.1 of Durio zibethinus. The sequence goes on along the minus strand of NW_019167938.1, from coordinate 19,485,830 downwards.
TTTTTGTCAGAGATATGGGTTTCATAAAAAATCGTATTGGAAAAAGATGCACTGGAAATTATAAAGAAGTTAAACAATGCAGACATTGACCTCTCTCCAAGTCATATCATCCTAGATGAGATTTGGTTGCTTATAAAAACCATGCAGAACTTTCAGATAAGTCATACTAGATGTGAGGGAAATAAGGCAACACACAAATTAACAAAGTTTGAGGAACATTCGAAAACAGATTAATTCTAGGTAGAAAAATGTCCAAATTCTTTTTATGTATAACTGTCAATGATCATAACAATTTACATCATTAATAAAAGTAACCTTTCTTTAAACAAAACGCACCATTTATTAAAATCATGATAATTTTAATATGTGTGAGATTTTATATAAAGCTAATAATCACATATCCTAAGTTTTAAACCCCTAAAGTATTTGGGGAAAAAAAAAACCTATCTCACAATGTGAGGTAGGCCTTAAGCCCAATCTACATTTATAGAGCATGTCTTAAACACATACCCTAGACAATGAATTTGTTTTCCTTTTTTTTTTTTTATAGAAGCAGTAGTTTTCATTCATTCATTACAAAAGTTCATTACACAAAAGTTGAGGAAGAAAATACATCCATACCTTTTGTACCTAAAAAAAAAAAGACATTTTTGCAAAACTATGAGCTAGCTTATTAGCAGTTCTATTAATATGGTGAAGAGCACATCTCTGCAAACCAGAAGCTAATACCTTGATATCTTGGATTATATTACTTCTAGCAAAAATGAATTTCTCACTTCATGTATCTCTTTTATAACTAAAAGGCAGTCATTTTATACCATAATTTTCTCCACTCCTTGGTTAATAGCTATCTACAAACCTTATTTAATTGCATACACTTCTACCATTAAAGCATTATTTGCCTTTGCTCCTCTATAACAAGCTGAGAAGCGAATATTTCTATTAAAGTCCCTAAGATCCGACCCCATCCCTACCTTATTCTTTTGGGCCGCATAAAAGACAACCACGTTAAGCTTAAACTTACTCAGGAAGTAACCAGTCCACTTGTTGTTTGTGTTGTTATGAGGATAGGTGTTGTGGTTCCCATGCATATTTATCACTCAACATGCAGTGGGCCTTTCCCAGTAAGTTTTTATGCAACAGATAAACCCTGTGATGTAGAGATTTCATAGCCAATGTAAAACCCCCTCATAGTCTGCTAGGTATAGGAAATTATGCCAAACATCTATAAAAATACCAATATGAGGATCATAACCACTGCAGAGATCAGCTAGATATGCATGCTCATGTGGCATTCAAAAAACGCATGTTGCCATGACTCCCCAATAGTCCCACAAACTAGACATTCACTCTCTACTTGCACTTTTCTCTCAATGAGATTGTCTTTTGTTGAGAGATATCCTTGAATCAACCTCCAGAAGAAATACTTCACCTTCGGTGCCACCTTCACTATCCAAACAAGCTTCACATAAAATGCTTATGTTTTCTGTTTGGACCTCTTCTACCTAACTCTTCTCTTGCTTTGTAGTAAGCTGACTTCACCATGAGCTATCCCAGCATGGATTCATTCCAAATGAGAGTATCTTTTTAACAATTCTATCAACGTCATCGCTTTAAAACATCTTTTTAATGATTTCATTTCTTCATAAATTTGTTGTTGGATCAATCAAGAGAGCCACTCTCATCAGTGTCAGGGTTTGGTTTCTTGATTGCTCAACCATATAATTTGGGTGTTTGTCCACCCATCTATCTTTCCAAATATCCATGTATGTACCATTTTTTATATTCCATCATGACCCTTGAAGTAGTACCTTTCTTCTTTCTAGTAGACTAGTCCACAAGTAGGAGGTAGTTATACCACGATTTACAGTTAAAAACAATTCATTTAGAAAATATCTAGCCTTTATAACCTTGAAGCATAATGAATCCTTATTCTAAATTAGCCTCCACCCTTGCTTGGTCAACGAAGCCAGATTAAAAGCTTTTAAGTCCTTCATCTCGAGGTCACCATCTAACTTGAAAAACACAACGAGTCCCACTTACATCAATGGATCTTCCTTTTGCCATACTTATCCCCCACCACTAGCCTACTATTAAATAAGTTAGCTCATTTAAGAAATTGTATGGAAGTTTAAAATAGGACATAAGGTATGTTGCAATTGTTTGTGCAATTGATTTTAATAGTATCACTCGACCAGCCTGAAAAAAGAGTTTACAACTCTATCTTTGGATCCTTGCCTACACTTGGTTCTTTATGGGTTTGAACATAGCTTTTTTGCCAAAAATGTCAATTAGCTTTGCCTTACAATTAGACCTAGTGTTTGCACTAAAATACAATGCCAACTTATCAATATTAACCACCTGACTAGAGGCAGCCTTATACTTATGTAAAATTTGCATCAAACTCAACTTCTTTCTTTCTTTGCATTTATGAAAAATAAACTATCATCTACAAACAGTAGATGGCAAATTCGTGGGCTGTGTCGTCTAATCACCACTCCTTTCAACCTACCTTCCAACTTTGATTTTTAAAGATGGCATGACAACCCCTCAACACACATGATAAAGAGATAAAGCGAAAGAGGATTAACCTATCTTAGTCCATGAGAAGGAAAAATCCTACAACACTATTAACTGTTGATCAAGATTGAATGTCACCGTACGCATACACATCATAATTTGGGTTATCCATCGTTCCAAGAATCCCAATCTCATTATCAAAACCTCTAAGTAGTTCTATTCCACTCTGTCTTAAGCTTTTCTATTTGATTGTCATATGGCCATCTCTCCCTTTTTGTTTGTTTCTCATATAATATAAGGTTTCAAATGCTACCATAGCATTATAAAAAATGGATCGACCAAGCACGAAAGCACTTTAAATCCCACTAATTATCTATGACAGAATCTTTTTCAACATATTTGCCAACATCTTTGAAATAATTTTATATATAACATTACACAAACTGATCGATCTGAAATCTTTGACTGAACATTGAGGTTAATTTTTGGAATCAGTACCAGGTTTGTGTGGTTTATTTCTTGTAAAGCTGATATAGCATTAATACTAGGTAAAATAATCCGAGTGATATCCTTCCCAATGACATGCCAGTATCTCTGAAAAAATAAAATGTTCATTCTGTCTGGTCCCAAAGCTATCCCCAGATTCATTTGGTCAAAAGCTTCTTCTATTTCTAAATTTTTGAAAGCCTCATTCAAGCTCTTGCTCATTTCTACCACCACTCTCACGTCCACCACCCCACAGTAGCTCTTAATGTTCACCATGTTTGTGGACATATACAGCTCCTCAAAATATTGCAAGAATACATTTACCATGTCTTTCTTGTGCTCATGTCATTTTTTGTTTCATCTTGGATCCTAAAAATTGCATTATTTCGTCGTCACCACATCCCCATACTGTGAAAGAATCTTATGTTCATGTTGCCTTCCTTAAGCTATAGCTCCTCCTCCTTTTGATGCCATATCACCTTTCTTTTTATAAAGAATATCATTTAGTTTTTTTTTACCTTGTTCATAATTATCTAATCCAAGCTTTTTTGTTTTCATTCCCCTTTTAACTTGGGCTATTTTTGTTTTCAGATTCCTAAATCGAGAATTACTCTAAGACATGAGCTTTCTTCCATAACCATTGATCGCCTCACATAACTCATTGATGTTTGTTAGCTAACTTTTTATCCACTTCCTATGAAAAATATTCTCACAGTTTGTATCGTTAACATATTTTGAATATGAACAACCTTTTACCTTTCCACGTACCTATATTAGACTACTGTAGTGAAAATATCAACAACAAATTATCAAAAGTGGTTGAAACCCCTTACCTCTCCATCAAATATGGAAAAATAGTTAAGAAACGATTATTACATAACCCTCAATCCAACTTTTCCCATATCATTCCCCATCAACCTTTCTAGTCCATGTGAAAATAAAACCCGTCATAAGCACCTCCAAGAAGCCACAATAATCCATCGCCCCTCTAAAGTTATCAATTTGCCATGCATGCTTTTAACTCCCACTCAATTTGTCCTCTTTCGCTCAAAATTCATTGAAATCGTTTGCGCACAACCAAGGTAAGGAATTTCTATCATTGAGGTTTCTCATTGAGTTCCACGACTCCATTTTCCTATATGTCTCTGGCCTTCCATAGAAGCTTGTAAACCTCCATTTCCCTATATCATCAATTCTATCTATAGCAATGTCAATGTGGGACTTAGAGAGAGATAGCATATTGACTTCTACTTCTTTCTCCTATATAAACGCTAATCTTCCACTTCTACCTTCACTTTCGATAGCAATTGCATTGTTAAAACCTAGCTTATACCTCATCCAATTTTTTTCATTCATTTTCCTTTTGGTTTCTAATAGAAAAATGAATAGGGGCTTATTTTCATTAACCAACCTAGTCAGCTCGTGAACTGCACATGGTGCCCCCAAGCTGTGGGAATTCCATACCAATAGACTCATTGTTCTCGATGAGGTTGGCTCCCTCCGTCGATAAACTTCTAATGTCTCATCCACATATCTTCATTCCCACTTATTCTCTTAACTTTTTATATGATACCACATCAGTCTCATTCATAGACATCGATGGCTCATGGACACGTTTCCTCTCAATGTGAAACATAAGTCTCTTGAGAGTAGCCCTTCTACGTGGTTTATCTTTTGTTTTCTTCCACTTATGGTTTGGATTGGCTACTAATATTATAACCTCTATCCACGTATTTGACCCATCTTCCCCTGATTGCTTTAAGCTAAAGCCATCCTTCCTTAGTTGTTTTGGGCCCCTCAAATTCAAGCCCATTAAGCCCAATACAATTTCCTTATAATTATCGCTAAAAAATTCACTTAAAAACTCAATGCCATCTTTTAAGCCTTGCCCTAAACCACGTGATAAACTTTTATCAAGATCCTTTGACCTCGATACAATCTTCTTCAAAGAATCATGTTCTAATTCAACCTTTATGGAATGAATCTTCTTACCCTCGTTAGATTTTGACTGGCTGTCGCTCTCGACACTGCTTTTTTTATATCTTTCCCAGACCTATAGTCATCATAGTGTCTGATCACAAAATTTTTTACTAAATTGTTTGGCTCAACATGGAAAGATCTAGCTTTCATGGATTTATAAAACTACGCTCTAGACACATCCGCTTTCATCCAAGACCCATATCCCTCTTCACTTTTTACATTACCTTCTTTTTTTATGGCTTCATCATAATTATTCTATGTATGGTCTAGCCGACCATAAACATAACTAAAATTTAATAGTCTTTCATATTTAAGCACCACAATATGTGTATCACCTTCTCCAAAAGGACACCCTAAAACACTTCTTCAACGATTTACGGACATTTGACAAACCCTGATGTGTAGAAAACATTCTCCTGCCACATTTTCTTTGTTATGATAAACCTTTTCGACTTCGCCTAAAGATTCTCTTAGCACTATACCAACCTTCTTATTCATCAAACCTAGAAGGAGCCCATGCACTTGGATCCAGAATGGACACCAATTCATGCTAATAGAGTCAAGTGGGCTCATTCCACTGAACTCTTTGAAGACCATTAATGCCTTATTGAAAAACCATGGTTGATCCACTAGCACTCTATGTTTCTCATTTTGATTTTGGAACAAAAATAGGAACAGCTTATCCCCTACCTTTTGAATCTTTAGCCTTTCTGAGATCCTTCAAATTCTTATAAGCACTATCTTCATAGCCTCTACGTTTAACCTTTTTTTGGATAAAATCTTCCCTAAGAAACTGTTTTTCCCCGTATTGAGAATAGACGTTACCCATTTCATTTCGATCTTTACCTCTTATTGCTCTTTTTCTATTAAAGACAGTTTCTTCCACAACTCTTCCAAGCTTTCGATGGACCTTTTCAACTCTATCTTAAAACTTCTAGACGAAAACCACAAACTGGAATAAACTTTAAAAAACTTACCATAGTAAGATGAAACTCCCACTAAAACCCCAAGCAAAAAAGCTAAGGGAAACCTAGGAGAGACTTCAAAAGTGCACATTACCTGTTACAATTATAATAACTTTAACAAGCGTAAAATTTTATACAATTAATAATACCCATATGTCCTAACTTTTCTTTGTGATTTATGATAGCCAAATTGAAAAGATTTAAAAGAGGTTGACATTTAAATAACAAGTTTGTATACCATATACCATCTATGAAGTTTATAAATTAAAATTTGTTGTATACTTTTTTAGTTATATTTGCTATTTCATATTTTTTAATATATCTTCCTATCTGATATTTGACAACCCTTCAACTCTAGTAATATAGTCTAGAATAAAGATATAATCAAATTGAATCAAGTTGATATATTACAGGTTAGAGTCAAGCTTAGCTCAAAAATTCAAGGTTTGGAGCTCGATCAAATTTATTTTTCATGCTCGAACTCAGCTCATAATTAATTGAATTAATCAAAATCAGCTATTAAGCTTAATTAGACTTGATAATATTATAAATATTAATATTAAACACTATATTTTATTATTTATTTATATATTAAATATATGAAAATAAAAATAAAAACTTAATTTTTGGGTCGAGTATTAAACTATTTGAATTCGAATTAGCTTATTACTGTAATAGCTTGAGCTTAAGCTCGACTCAATAATAAAAGAGTCAAAGTCATTTTTTTTTTCAAATAAAGCTCGAATAATTTAAAATATCTTGACTCATTTGCACCCAAATCTAAAAAGTTTACGTATCAATAATGAAATAATTTTTTAAAATAAAATAATTGAAAAATTAAGAATTAAAATGAAACTCTATTCAATGGTTAAATACTAATAAAATAATGACAAGTAAATATACTAATATTAAAGTGGCTGAATGAGTCAGTGACAAACTAGATACAACTCAGTTGATAAATTTACTTAAAACTAAATTTTAAATTATAATAACAAAATAAAGTTGAAGATATTTATGTATTTATATTTTTTAAAACTAAAACAATTTGTTTATACTCATTTTAAAAAAATTATTCATCCATCAATTAACTTCTTTAAAAAAAAAACATAATTTTCATTTTTTTTAACAATTAATTTTTTTCACCCACATGGTAGTTGTGTAAAAATCTAATACTAAACCAAAACTACACTAGATTATATGTCTATAATGAATATTGATTACATTTCCTAATTTATCAATCAAGAAAAATAAAACTAGTGTCAAAAAAAGTTCAGAGCAAGCTTAAATTGCAATTCAGAGCCCAAAGAAAAAAAAATCTTTTAATTAAATGATGGCATAGGAAAAAATAAAATATACATTGCTCAACTAATCTGCCATGCATTGGAGTTTTTTTTAAACTTGAACAACGTGTATTCTTTTTAGTTTTCTTTTCTTTTTTAATTAAATTCATTAAGAATTTATTTGGTTTGTAAAAACATTAAAGAAATAAAAAAAAATTAGAAAGTAAATAAAAATTTAAAAAAGCCCATATTTTAATTTTCTTGATAAGTTATATTTTTTATATCTTCTTAACTTGTTTTAATATATTTCAATTTCTTTAGATTTTATTTGTAGTTTTCATTCTTTTTTTTTTAATCAAAAATTTTAAGAATATATATCCTTTCGAAAAGAAAAAAATAAAAAAAAAAATTTAAATATAACTCATTATTGGACTTAGTGGAATGCTAGGGACACTCTCCTTTGCAGATGGTTTTCAACACTTGAAATCTTATAAAGCCACGTCTTTCCAATTTTTGAACTTAAAATTTGTCAGTGTCTCTACCAGTAAATATTTTTGTCCCAATTTTCAGTTACTTTGTAATCGTTACTGTTGACCGAATTTTTCCTTCACGAAAAGAATGTAGAACTAGTAGAGAATTTTTTATCAAAGTGATTTTTTTTTTTTTTTTAGTTTTCCTTCATACAATTTTTATTAATGATTGAACTGTACAAGTTAAAACAACTCTCAATAAAAAAACCAATGCAAAAACCAACAAAATAGAAATTATGATACAACAAAAAGATAAGCGAGCTTGATGCAAATGACTCAATGATCAAATATCACAGATAAAAAACAGTCGAACACCGACAGAAAGAGACAAAGGTTTGAAAAGATTACCAGAATAAGCTTCTCATGGGCATTTTAACAAACGTTTGGTAGTCCCAATCAGCCACTATCCATATGGGCCAAAACCGCCACATTAAACATCCTAGATTCAAGTAAAATAGCAATATAATCAATAAAAACAAAGTTTATTAGAAACCAAGAAGAATAGAAGCCATTGTAGGAGTTGGGGATTTGTCTTTCCAAACTTGGTATCCTTCTAATCTCAAAATTCTAGTTTCTAAATCATGGGCAAACTTCATTTCTTATTCTTTTTAGTTTCAAGGTGCACCTGTTTTATCTTTTTATATTGATAAACAACAATTTTTTTAATTGAACTTTCAAAATAAATTTCATCAATTGAAGGGTAAAGGAAAATTATATACAATCCACTAAAAGTTCAGATAAAACATATATTTCAAAATAACAAATTCTTATTTTTTTTTTTTTTTACGAATGAATTTAATCAAGTATTAAGAAAATGATAATAAAAAGTTAAAAATAGAAAAAAATTTTGTTATTGATAAAAAAGACTCAGCTTTGAACTTCTGTTTTTTTTTAAACACTCGTACACTTTTACTATGGAAGGAACAAAGAAAATTTTGAGAAAACCATAATACTCAAGTAACCTACGATATGAAGTTGTCGGTTTCAGATAAAAATATGAGATGATGTGGCTTTACAAGGGCTCGTGTATCCAAAAGCGATTGTTTGGAAGACTGTCGCTAGCATACTTCATGGACTTATTTATTTCTGGCAGTCTTTTTTTTCCTATAAGTCAGAGTCATATTTTTTTATTCCAGCATTTTTTTTTTGCTTGAACTTGTCATACATCTTGAAATTTCAAAATATTTTCGGGTCCAAAAACTTTGATTGATTTTTCTAGTCTTTGTTGAAATTTTCGAATATTTTTGGTCCAAAAAAGTTGGTGGGTTTTTTCTAATCTTTTTTTTGTGATCCATTTGTTGACGTCTATTTTTTGATCCAAAATTTTTTATTATTTTTCTGAAAAAAAACAGATTTTATTATTTTAATGTTCAGATTAAAAGGCGGATAAGTTGTTTTTTATAATTAAATTTATAAAAATCTGTGTTTAATTTTTAAAAATAATAATATAACATTTTACCAAATTATTTATGCAACAACTTTTAATTTAGATCAAATCAAACAGGAATTGTATTGTAAGCAGTACAATTCTATTATCTATACAATGTTAGTAAATTTTGGCATGCCAAATCGTAATTCAATCAATGTATCCCTTGTTAATAAATTATTATAAAGAGATAAATTAATTTTTAATTTTGTAATTATATTTATAAAAAATTTTAAGAAAGCAATAATTACAATAACAATAATAACAACAACAACAATAATAATAATAATAATTAAAATAATAATAATAATAATTATTATTATTATTATTATTATTATTATTATGAATAAATAATCTATAATTTGACCCAAAAAAGCTATAATTGCATTGAAAAAAAAATTATTAAAATTGGTGAGTTAATACCGAAGAATTATAATTAGAAGTAGAATCAGAAATTGGAGACTCAATGTGTTTTAATGATTAATAAACAATTTAATACATCACCCAATCTTATTAAAAAACTAAACTAACTTCGTTTAAAAAAAATGGGGTTGCATTAGAAAATCATCTTTTAATCTTTTTTAAACATGTTTAATAGCTTATTTTACAAAAACAATTAATGAAAATTTTTTAATAAAAAATGTTTAAAATCCTACGCAGAATGAGTCAAATTTATTTAAGAAAAGTTTTTATTATTAAAGTAATATTTTATTTTATTTTAATCTTTTTCTTTTTTTTTAACTTTTATCAATGCAAAATATCTATCTTTTATAAAAGATTAAATAAAAAGTTTATGCAACATTTAATTTTTAATAATAGTATATAAAAATATTTTATATTATAAATTTAGTGTTTAAAATTTTCAAAACTAATGATATAATATTTAATTTTTTATTGAATTTTTTCAATTTATTAAACCAACACTAGTGTCGTAATAAATAAAATAATATTTATCATGATGGTACAATCACATGATTTGAAATGATTACATGAAGCACAACATTAGCATTGGTATTATCTTATAAATAAGTAACAATACCTTATACTAAGAAGAATGATATGGTATCTCGAAAAACAAAAATGATTTGTTCACAAGAAATGCCCATGATCGGGCCGTGTTCGCTTAACACACTAAATATTTGAGTTTTGGCTGAGTTCGTCACATTCATTTATGTTATATTAATTATTAAAATATTATTTTAAATTAATTAAAATTAATATATTTTTTAAAATATATATATTAATATATATAATTTATTTAAATATATAAGATAAAATTTTTAAAAATTAAAGAAATAATAAAAATTATTTATACTCATTAAATATTTATTAGTGTTGAAGATAAATTTAAAATATTTATTAGATATGAAAACGAAGATAAATATAATAAAAAAATCTATAAATAAAGAATGTTATATTATATCTATATCTTATCTATCAATATCCCTAATCAATAAAATAAAATATAACTAAATAAATACTTAAACTAAATTAATATATAATAAGATTTAAATCTAATACATGAGGATTTTAGGATTTCTCCCTTGACATTAAGCTAAAATCTCATCCACAAAAAAATAATTGAAAGTTAAAATTAAATTAAATTAAATTAAATATTATTTATCAATATAATAATATCTTCGAATCAAGTACTCAATTTAAGACGGATACCCCAACCTGCTAGTCAATTAACACTTCCAACGACTATCCGTAACAATTATTTTAAAGAAAACTTATATATGATGTTCATAGAGCTGATCTCACAAATTAAGAGTTATTGACTAAATGATAAAATTACATAAATATTAATAAATAAAAAATTATTTAAAAACAAAGATAAAAATTTCAAGTGACTATTTTATAAATCAGCATTGGAATACACTTTCAAAATTAATTTTATCATTTAAAGTAGTATTTTATTTGGGAAAACATGTATATATGCAAGTATGCATCTACATTCAAGCACTACAAAAAAATCTAACATATAGTGACGCTCAAAAGAAATCGATAAAACCTCAAAATCCGTCAGTATAGCATCATAAACCCTATACCGACAATTAAAATATGTATTCCGATAAATTTTTAATCGTTAGTATATCCATTGTCAGTATAGACCTATATTGATGGTTTTTAAGATGTTGAAATAGTTTACAGAGATATACCTACAATTCAAAACCGTCAATAAATGCATATTTATTAGTATTATACATTTTACCAATAGTTAACACCTCTCAGTGTAGACTTGTATGTTTTAATTTTTCTTAACTATATCGAAAGTTAATACTTATCAGTATAGATTTATATGTTTTAATGCGTTGGTATAAATTTTAAGGCATCGATAAAAAAAAAATTTGAATTATATTTTCAATTATTCATATTAATTTATTTATAATCATAATATGATATGATTTTATATAAAGTAAAAATACACAAAAATGTAAAAATATTTAATAACATTTGAAATAAAAACAACCAAATTGTTTTATAATCCACAAATTTAAAATAAGTCAAGAACTAACATCATTGTACCAATTTTAGAAAAAAAATATTAATATCTATGATTGAATGTCTACAAACATGGTGCTCGAAGTTTGCATTAAAGAATCCTCCTAGTGCTATTACTAATGGCTGAACCTCAAATCTTCTATATATATTCTGAATAATGTTTTGAAGATTGTTCACATCAAATGCATATTAATTTAATACAACTCTTGTTCCAATGCCAAGGCCACACAATTCATTTTTTGATCATCCAGATTATTATTTAATAAATTTCTATAAAAGTGAAGCATGCATTAAAATTTTAGAAAGAAAGCTTTTTTTGTGATGTTTTTATCCATAGGCCTAAGGATAAGTTGCTTATTAGATTAAAAAAAGAAGCTCTTCCCCAGCTACATGTTCCATAGTCATATTTATCAAGAGGCCACCAATCTACAGCAGAACAAATGAAGTTTTCATCTGTTTTTCCTATTAAAGTTGTTCCATTAACAAAAATAATGCCGCTAATAACATTTTCAGCTCTCATCTACTTTTGAGGTGACAAAAATTGAGCCTAGATTCATCCAATACAACCAAAAATATCAAAAAAAAAGACTGTTTGATGACACAAAATTGAAATACAAAAAATGAAAGATACATTTGAGAAATGACGAGAGTCTGGATGTTTCAACTTTGATTCAGCTCTAAAATAAAATGGATGTCGATGGGTTTAAGTTTGTAGAGTTGGTGAAAGGTAGAGAGAGTTGGTGAAAGGTAGAGATTAAGTATGTAGAGTCGGTGAGAGGTGGAGGTAAAGAAAATAATTTAAATTCATAAGCCCAACATTTTTTTGGGGATTATTCAAGATATTTTTTTGTCAAAAACGCATTGAATAATCATTTACAAAAAATTCAATAGGGTTATTCAAGATATTTCTGGTCAAAAATGCCTTGAATAATTCTCTCAATAAATTTTTATGAGAGATTATTGAAACATTTTTGGTCAAAAATACTTTCAATAATCCCCTAAAAAAATTTGGAAGGGATTATTGAAGGCGATTTTGGCCAAAAATACCTTCAATAATCCCCTTAGTAAATTTTTATAAAGGATTATTAAATGCATTTTTGGCACAAAAATGCTTTCAATAATTCTCTCAATAAATTTTTATGAGGGATTATTGAAGACATTTTTAGCAAAAAAACGCCTTCAATAATCTCCTGAAAAAACCCCTCAATAAATTTTTATAAGGGATTATTGAAGGTATTTTTGGCCAAAAAAGCCTTCAATAATCCTTTTCAAATTTTGTTGAAGGAATTATTGAAGGCGTTTCCCATTAATAAATTTTTATGATGGATTATTGAATGCATTTTTTGCCAAAAATGTATTTAATAATCCCCTCAATAAATTTTTATGAGGGATTATTGAATGTATTTTTGGTTAAAAACACCTTCAATAATTTCTTTAATAAATTTTTATGAGGGATTATAGAAGGGTTTTTGACCAAAAATGCCTTCAATAATCCTTTTCAAATTTTGTTGAAAGGATTATTGAATGCATTTTTTACTAAAAATGTCTTTATTAATCCCCTTAACAAAATTTTTTGTTTGGATTATTAAAGGCGTTTTTAGGTAAAAATACTTTCAATAATCCCCTCCAAAATATTTTGTATGGATTATTGAAGACATTTTTGGCCAAAAATGCCTTCAATAATCCCATTCAATTTTTTATAAGCCAATAGTTTTTTTGTTTTGAGCCTATACTGATGGCTACATTAATAACCATCAGTATATAACATATTTATACTGATGGATAGTCACATACCATCAAAAAAAATTTATTTATACCAATGATTAAATACAGTGTTGGTATAAGTGTGGTGTATTCTGATGGTATTAAAAAACCACTAGTAAAAGTCTCTTTTATTGATGAAATTTAACTGTCAGTAAGTAATTCATACAAAAAAGTTTTTGTATGGATTATTAAAGGTGTTTTTGGTCAAAAATACCTTCAATAATCCCCCTCAAAAAAATTTTGAATGGATTATTGAAGGCGTTTTTGGCCAAAAACGCCTTTAATAATCACATTCAAGTTTTTGTAAATCAATAGTTTTTTTTTTGTTTTGAGCCTATACTAACAGTTACGTTAATGACTGTCAGTATATGAATATTTATATTGACAGATAGTCATATACCATCAAAAAAAATTCATTTATACCGACGATTAAATAAAGTGTTGGTATAAGTATGGTATATTTTGACAATGTTAAAAATATGTTAGTAAAAATCTCTTTTACTGAAAGAATTTAACCGTTAGTATAACCAAACGTCAGTATATGAAAAATATTTTGTAGTGAAGTTTTCTCTTCGAGGTAAAAAAAACTAATATGTCTAATAAAAATTAAAATGTACTAATAATAAGAAGAATAATTGAGTTCAAGACTCAATCCTTGTTGCTTGGGAATTATCATGCTAAAAATATGTAAACTCATTCAAATTTAAATTTTTTAATTTTCAAAAACAAGGATCATATGTGGATTTTGTCAAGCAAAATGTATTACCAATCTAGTAGTGAACTCTGGGTTTCAATAAAAACAAAGAACCAATAGAAACTTGAGCTACGTTGTAGTAAACCATCAATTATCCAAACATCAAGCCTCTATAGATGAACAAAGGATGAAAGAATCTACATAGAGAAAATGATGATGTTTTGGTCAAATTTTAATGCTAGTTAGAAATCGATTGCCTCTTTTTGTGAATTAGGGTTTTCGCTCAACACATAAGACTTATGCATAATGAGAAGGAAGATCAATGAATGCTTATAGAAATGGAGGTTTTGCCAAGTCCTAGTCTTGCTAGGACTTTTAACTATTCTTCTAATTGAAATATTGATTTATTCAATTAAATCTTTAAAGTTTTTAACTTCTTTTAATTAAGTGAAACTTAATAATTTAATTTAATCTTTCATACTCCATGTCTTATTGTATGCGATCCATTAGATTTCTTAACATATTTGCCATAAATATGAAAATTGTGATTCATGTTTAATTAGGATTAGATTCATCAAAACTTTTAAGTTCATTATTAATCCTCTAAATAATCACTTTTATATTTATAAATCATCATTGATACATCTAGCAATGCGTCATGACTATCCACTTATTAAAAAAGGTCAATAAGATTCGACCAACCTATTAAAGCTTAGATTCTTTATATATTATTATCCTTTCATCATTTAATATCTCAGTTAAACATTAATCATGGATGAGTGTCTACTTAATTAGCTTAACCAATGGTAGGTCTGGGTTTTAGACAATTAACTCTTCAAATAAGCTTTAAATCTATTCCAAATTTTCATTTCACATTGGCCAAAGATTTCTTAAATTAATTTTATTGATATCAATTAGATATTTCAGTACTAAATGTGATAAATTTTATCTAGATTACTCTTGTATCTGTAATTAAGTTAGGCCCAATTAAAATCTAATCAAATTCAATTACATAAAAATATAATTTTATTAGTTTTTTAAATAAAAAAATTTATAGACATATTTTCTAAAGGTTTTAAACTTAAATAATATAGAAATTTAAGACTTTTAGAGTAATAAACATGAAAAATATAAGAAATTTTTATTTGAGAATGTATACTATTAATAAGCATATTAAGAGTTTGAATGTCTTTCTTAATCCCACCCATTAGCTCTATAGCTTTGTAAGGTTTGGCATTCTTTGCATCCACCTTTGCTTTCTTTTCCTTGCCTTTGGTTAAAAAGACTAAAAGGGCAACAAACTTATCTTTTGTTATGGATTTTTTATGTGTGTCTAGCATATTGAACTAAATGCTTAATAGAGCTTTCAACTTATTCATGTTGAAGTCCATTATGAATTTTGGCTTCCTAAAAAACAATCGCAAATTTGTTTCATCCAAAATTTCATTTTACTTTGGTTAAATATTTCTTGAACTAATACATACCATATTAATGAGATATTCTTTGATTACTTAAGGTGATGAATCTTATCTCAATTACTTAAGTACCTTTATATATCTTATATTATACCAACATTATCTGATTAGGATATCTATGACTTGATCCATAAGTAAGAAAATATCGTAATGTATTATTTCTCATATAAGATCTATAGTAATATCAAGTTGGAGGATCACTTATACAACTACTACCTGATAATGTTGCCATATACTCTAAGTGATTTATCAAATGACCTTTTTATGTCAAGGTATGTTCAGTGAAATTGTTCTTATAACAAGTACTACTAACATGTTAATTGAAGTTTATTCAAATTTTAAACCTATGAAATCAGTTACTTATATCATAAGCAAAATGATAGCATGTGCCGGTCATAATAGTTTTATCAATGTCCTATTTCAATAAAGAATTTATTTGGAACATTTAAGGAATACAATTTTCATGCAATGATAATGTCATAACTAGAACTTATTGTAATATTTTTGTGAAGCTTATATTGTTAGTGCAGGCCTTGCAAGACAACGAGATTGATTGTAAAAACATTTATTAGTCATCTATTTTCATGTAATATACATTACTTTTTTATTAAAGTATAAGGTATTTCTTTATACAAAAGTTTTAAATGAATAATTTATTGTTAATGACTTATGTAGATAAAGCCTTTGGAATATTATAGGCTTTACAAAGCAATTATTTAATGACATAATTATGAGATTCTTATACATCAAAGCCTTATTCCTAAAGATGTTCCTGGTCATTATATTGTTGAGAACAAAGGCAACAATAATGCTTAAAGACAAGTACATGCTAAGTTATCTTACTTATGGAGTAAGCAACTAATCTCATATGTTGAAATATAGAGACATTTGGGATAGCATGTGAGTCATTGTTAAGTTCAAACATGACCTACTATGAGAGTTCCATTTGATATTTCACTTAAATGTCATGGAGTATACTTTCATGTGTTAGTAGTGTAAGTAATCTTTTGATTTGTGATATTAGGTCACCTTGTATTTGAATTATTATACTTTTGTTGCAATTGTAAGGTCAGGGCGTTAGATACCTAAAACAAAGATGATTTTGGGTATGGCATGAAACATATAAAGGTGGATGGGTGATCCAAAGATAATTGATTCATCACCCAAGTGATATAAATGAACATATCTACTTATTCATGGCTAATATTAACCATAAGTCCTTAGCTAAGACAAATGTGATCTAAATAGGTTAATATATAAGCTACAAGACTAATATGTAAATATTAAAAACTAGATATTGCACATGCTTTCTATCATTCCAAGATATATGATGAAATGATTGAATTACACCAACATATTGTACACTAAAAGGTAATTAGTCAAACCATGTTGACTTTCTTAACGTTTGGGTGGGGATGATGTATTGCTAGATTTCACACATAATCTGTAAATATAAAGAGAATTATTGACTAAATTATCTTATATTTATTGTAAAAATGTTGGAAACCTAATGGGTTGCACACAATAAAATGACATGATGAATTAAAATGAAATTGGTGTTATCAATTAAGAATTTCACAATAAAGACTTAATTAAAAGGTTTAATTAAGTGAAAGGGTAAAAGTATAATTTTTTTATAAATAAGCACTTAACCTATCTCTATAAAACATATGTTTAGTTGCCATCTCTATATGCATAAGAGAATTTGGCATAATAAAGAAACATAAGAAAGAGGAAGAACTAGGGCTAGTGACTAGACATTTATAGGTTTTGCTAGTCACTTACTTATTCACTAAGAAGAAAAGCATTTTCTTTACTGTGTTGTGTTCTTAATCTTTCTAATTGGTAGTTGTGAAAGTCACAAGCAAATAGGAGGATTTTAACTCTAAACTACTAGTATAGTATTCGACTAAACACAATTCCAACCTCAAGAAGGTTTCAACTTGTCATCTATGTAGATTACTATTAGAAGCTGTGATTGCACTAAAATTTTAGCATTTTCTTACTTATTTATAGTGTAATTTGACTTGTTCCTTGAAAATTTTGGCAAAAATACTTCAAAATGCATAATTATCTCATGTGTAGGTGAAAATATGAAAAATGAAGAATTTTGGAGTATTTGGACTCATTTTAGAGGATTTATGGTGATAAAAGTTGGAAAAAGCCATAACTAGTGTGATTGTTCTATCTTGCCAATTAGGAGAATTTTTTTAACCCTTTTTTCTATGAATTCTTAAGTTCAAATGAACTACATGGAACCTTATTTCAAGTTTCAATTCTCATAATTCTTATTTGGAATTGTTTTCCTTAGCTCAATAATGCATTATCACTTTTCAAGTATCTTTCTATATGCTTAGAATGTAATAGTTGCATTAACAAGTTGAAAGTTAGTTTTGAATTGATAATTTTCTAAAATTTTTTAAGAATTATATTGCATAATTTGTTCACTTAATTACTTGAATTTTGGTAGCAAAAATGAAAGAATAAAATGTTGTATTAGGCAGCAAAAATGAAGAAACAAAAGTGCTAATGTACTATGGATACAAGCATCACATGATCAATGCATCTTGGTGTCATTTTAAGAGATTTAAAGACAATCATTTGAAGTTGTCGAGTTGGCTATTTGAAGGTCTCCCATTGGTCATAATTTTGACTTCTTGGAGTGTAAAGGATCATGAGAAGAGAGCTTCAAAATAAGGAGAGCTAAAAGAACCAAACAAATAAGCAAATGCCATGAAAGAAGGGAAAAAAAAAGATATAAAAGATTGGCAACATTTAGATACATTTGTCAAAATTTTAGGTGTGGAGCTACCTCCCATTTGCCTATAAATAGAAAGAAGTGGCTAGCCAAAGGAGTTAGATAGATTTTTAAATTTTAGTTTTAAGTTTTCTACATTTACTTTTCTCTTCACTTTTATTTTCTTGCTTTCCAAATAAGGTTCTTTGGTAGCCAATTTTCTTTTACTTTCCATGCAAACTTAAGCTTTAATTTTCAGTGAACTTTATGATTTCTTCAATAAAAGTTTAAGATTTTCAAGTTTGAATGTTCAATTTCAACTGCTTTCATAAGTTATTCAAATATGTTTCATGATATGTGGTTTTGAGTAGTGTTTTGATCAAATCTAGCTTGTTTTAAGCCAAAATTTTTTTCTTAGATTTCTAACTCATATATCTTAAAATTTGAAAAGAATTAACTTCAAATTCAATTTGCATAGTTTCAAAAAAACTCCAAAGTTTCAGCTAAATATCAATGGTAGAGTTAAACTTTGCATGAGTGACAGCATAGCAAGGATCTTCTCTCTATTTTGGCTTTTGATTTGCAATTCCTGTAATTTGTACACTTTACTTCATGCATCTACTTGTTAATTTTCATTTAATTGATTTAAATTCATGTTTTTACATGTTATTTGGATGATTTTCTTGTTAACTACTTTGCTTTTATTATTCTTGCATCAAATTTTGATCTACTTCATTGAGTTTATTTTTTATTGTTTCTTGCTATGTCTTGGTTGATTTAGGTAGTAAACTTATAGATCTAGATTACTTTAGCTCAGTTTAAGTTCATTAAATTTGTAGAGTTTTAGATCTAATTTTCTTATTGCAAATTTTGTTTTTTCATATTTGAATTCTTGTTTTCGGTTTCAAGTGTTCTAGCTAGTTCTTGTGTTTTTTGTTTTTTAAATTGTTCTTCAATCTTGTTTTGATCTTAGTTTAGTTATTGTTATTACAATTTCTAGTTTAAGTTCATCCAATTTGTTAAAGTTCAGATCTAATTTTCTTATTAAGTTTCAGTCCTTTCAAATTTGCAATTCATTTTCAGTTTTTACTAGCTCATTTGAGCTTTATGTTTTTGGTTCCTTACTTTTCATTTCAATTATGTTTTTACTTAGTTAGGCTACTATATTTTACAATTTACATCTTGTTTGGTTTATTCCTATAGAATTTTCTTAGTTGGAAGTTAAAATTAGTTAGGTAGTCAAAGTTAGTTATTAGTTAGTTATTTTGGTTATATTCACCTAGCTACTATTTTACTATTTACATCTTGTTTGGTTTATTCCTTTAGAATTTTCTTAGTTGGAAGTTAAAATTAGTTAAAATAGTTAAAGCTAGTTGTTAGTTAATTATTTTGGTTTTGTTCACTTAGCTACTATTTTACTTACTTCTTACAATTGTCATTTTAAATTTTTTAGATTACAATTACATTTTAATTCATGTTTAGTTCATTGCATGCCATTTTAGCTACTATTTTTGCACATTCTTTTGTTTTGCTTAGTTTACATGTTGCAGGCTTACACCTTACAATACTTGCATTAAATGCTTTGTTTAATTTTAATTTTTTTAGTTAGTTTGATGTTATGTTTCCCTTTGTTTGATTGAACTAACTTTAGATAGAGTGTGGGGATAATAGGTACTTGGGCTAGAATCTCTTTAATAATCCCCATGGGATTGATATCTAGGTTTTTTAGCTTCTATTATTACTTGTAAGGCTTATGCAATTGCAGAAATTGCCTAAGCAGGCTAGCACTTGGACAACATTGGTTTTTGACAATCGAGCTTTGGTGTACAAGATAACAATGGAGGATGTTTAGATTTGGAATCCCACTCAATCCAATGCATGAGGTATGAACAAGACTTATGTTTGCAAATCTTGTATGCTTGTCGATTAAGATGTCACAACAAATTGATCTTGTGTGGATTTGATTTTTTTTTATTTACTTCCTTTACATTTATTTAAGTTTCTAATGTTTGTTTGTGTGACAAGCACAACTGAATCCTAAATGATGTATCAAAGTCTTGGTTTGTTTGTGAATTCAATTGAATTGACACTTAAACTTGTTACCATGTTACAAAAGAGTTTTGTTTTTGGGTTATGTTTAATCTATCTTATTGGATTCAGGTTTGGTCAAAACTATTTTCTAAAGATTTAAATTCTATTTTTGATGTCTAATAACTCCATTTAGCTTGTTTAAATATTAATCTAAGCATGGTAATATGATTGTAATGTAAGGATAAACTAATGTCGATTATGTGTATGTTTGTGTACTGTTATGATGAATTTTTGTACTATGAAAATTTTGATTTTTCTAATGAGTTTGCTACTATTCTAAATTGATTTACAGATTTAATTTGATGCAAAATATTTTGCTTGGAGCTAGAAATTAGTAGAAACGACTACATATGGAAAAGTTCCATGTAAACCTCAAAATTAAGGTGAACTGATTGAGGTGTGCCACAAGAAACTCTTTTTGCTTCAATTTGATTCTGAGTTGTTGACATTCAAACCTTGATTTAGTGCTACAATTGATTTTTCATGGCTTAAGAAGCATGATATGCCACAGGGAAGAGATGACTTAAAGAGTCCATAATCTAAAACCCTAAAATTGGGTAAGGTTTTTCCCAAACCGTATATTTAGTTGCCAATTTCAACCATAATTGTTATGGGGTACAATTGTTAGTTTAATATGATTAATTATGACCATTTGATCATCAAAACAAGCCAACCATTTATTTTCCTAAATTGATTGGGAGACATAATCAAATTGTTTGACAAAATGAAATTTGACTTAATCATCTTGATTAATCCTAATTGCTTTAGGATTCATCCTAATAGATGATTGGGGAAAACTTTGTAAGTGCATAGGCCGTAAGTAGTAATAGTGACCAAAAGGTCAAGATGTTGATCTCACGAGGATTAACTAAAAAGATTCCTAAACTAAGTACTTTCTGTCTCCATACCCTTCTAAAGTTAGCTCAATCAAAGATTGAACATGAGATTAAACTAAGTACAAAAATAAAACTAAAGAAGGCATCAAAATGGAAACTAGGTAAATACAAAAGAAATAAACCAAACTAAATATAAATGGGAAAATATAGTAACCTATTTTAAATGAAATCATATTTGAAATGAGCATTAAGAATTAAAATCACAAAATTCAATTAATTAACCTAAACTAACCATGAGGTCAACAAGGAAAGCAAAAGTTAATTTGCATCAAATTGAATACAATCAAAAGTTAAATTGTAAAACCAGTTAAACACCTAAAGTAAAAATGGATTTGAAATGCAAGCAATGAAAGATAATTTGCAAAATCTAAGCTAGAATATGAAAACCAAAAGTATAGCAAAATCTGGAAACTAGAATTTCAAATTGGAAATTTAGATTTAATTCATGTAAAATCAAATGAATACGAATTGAAAATTGACAGTACATTGAAGGAACAACATGAGAAGCTAAATTGGAGAACAAAAATTGGAAGGAATTACAAGAATCAACAAATAAAAGTGCCAAACAGAAACTACATTTGAAAACTGGAAATTAATAATTCATGGAAAAAAATTAGATTTACAATCTTCTAGAGGGAATGAACTAAAACTGAGCTAAAGCAATCTAGGCCTATGAGTTATCTACCTAAATCAACAAGAAAATAGCATGAATTAACAAAGAAATCAGTTCAATGAACTCAATTTATAAAACAGTGTAGAATCTGGAAAAACAGTATACATCACAGAAAATTAACCAAACAGCAATGAAAAGCATGAAATAAATTGCACAAAATTAAAATAATCAAGTTAACAAGCAAAAATAAAGATCTACAAAAGAAAAGAATGCAAACAAACTACCAAAGTGGAGAGAAGTCCATGCCAAACTTGCTGGATCAAAACTGGAACTGCACTGTCACTACATCCAGCCAGATCTTCCAAGCTTGATCTGGAACGCTGTTTTGCAAGTTTAAGCTGAATTTTTAATATGCTTTAGCTAACGGAATTACGAAACTATGAAAAAAAATTTGAGCAAAAACAAGTAAGATGTGAGTGAGGTATCATCCAAAAACCACAGGTATGTCAGAACTGGCAGATTCAAAAACAGATTTGAGTATCAATAAGATATCAGTAGATTTGAGCTAGAAAACGAATTCAAATGCAAATTTTATTGAAAGATTATGAAAAAGAACTTAAAAATACTTAAGAAACAGTAAGATTGCAATGAAAGTCAAAGGAAAAATGCTGGAAATAAATCTGTTTGGCAGATAAGAAAATGTTGGAAAGTCAAGAACTAAAAATCTAAATACTAATCTAACTCTCCTCCTATGGCCAGCCCTCTCCCCCTATTTATAGGCACAGGGGAGCAGCTTAAGGCCTTAAAAGTTTCCAGAATATTCTTCATTTGGCTGGTGCTTTTGGAGCCTTCCCCAACCTATTGCTCACGGCTTGGTTGCTGCAATGCTGATGCTGGTCTGGTTTGGCGCCTCTCTTCACAACTTTGCGACCCATCTTTCACATACATTTCCTGGTCTAAGGAGGTCAATTTAATATCCAATTAGAAGTCTTTAAATTGCCAACTCAGCCCATCTAATCGGTGCTCTTGAACCAGCTTGTGCCTTGCAATTTTGGTACTTCTCCCGTGCGCCCTGCACCGATGTCCTTCTTTCATGCTTCATTTTTTTTTCTTTTCTTTTTGCTGCAAAAAATTCCAACATTTCATGAACATTTTTATCATAAAATTCACTAAAAAAAACTATGAAAATAATATTAAAAAATAATGCAAGAAAAGTTAAGAAAAACTCCCTTAATTCTAATATGACCCATTGACATTAGTTTAGACAATTTGCACAATTTGCACCAAAAATCCTCCAAATTTTTATCAAAATTGACCAACATTCCTAATTTTCATAATTTGTACCTACACATGAGATAAATGTATATTTAAGAGCAGTTTTGCAAAAAATCTTAAGGAACAAGCCAAAATATGAATTAAATTGCACTAAAAATAAGCATAAAAAACTTAAAATTTTAGTGCAATCAAACCCCTAAACTTAAGCTTTTGCTTGTTCTCAAGTATACCAAGATTGAACAAGAATCATACTATACTTTTAATGCTTTATTCAACATGGAAGCCTCCTGGATTGAATAATAAATATAACTAAAGCAAAATCATGAACAAGTGCTAAGATACAATAATCCACCTAAGTTAAGATCATTCTTAATTATGGTTCCACAAGCGTGCAACACCTCCACATATCCTTGCATGTAATCTAGTAATGTTATGCAAAACATGAAACTTTAATAACAAGGATCAATAAAGTATGTTCATGTTCCATAAGTTTGCTTATCACATTTCTCTCCACTAATGTAGATAAACACATGACCAATGACCATTTAGGACTTTATTAAGCTTATAATATAAGGCTAGGGTCAAGGTATGATAAAAGTCATTTAGACTTCAGTACCCTAACATGCATCACATGTCTAGGATCATCTATAGTTTTGCTTTTAAGGTAAGAAAAAGTAAGATTGACTAAAGAATCACCCCCCCCAAAATTTTAATTATGCCCATTTTTCTTTTTTTTCTTTTTTTTTTTTGCCTTTGCTTTTTCTTTTTTTTTTTTCCTTCTTTTTTATTTTCCCATTCTTTTTTCATACTCCACCCTCCCTCCCTAATAATGCATGGCTTACAAATTGTGCATGAATGTCCTAATGCATATAGGACAAAAGACCAAAAAGATTGAAATATATTCATATTCTTATTTTTATTTATTTATTTTGAATACACTTGTCTAGTAGACTAATATGCTTTATTTGTTGAATTAGGTATGACGTTTGATGATATTTTGGTATCTACTAGCTACTAGATATTGACTGAATATTTGTGAATTATTTTGCTATCTTAAATATATAAATTATGGAGTATGGAATGAATTAAAGATATTATTACTTTTTTATGTAAGTTACTGTTTAATGTCTTTAGTGGAACATTACTCATAAGGGTTAGATACTTGGATAGTTGGACTTGATGTAGTATAATTTACACTATGTAAATGTGTAATAAGGCATAAGCTACTAACTATTATTTAGTGTTTAGTGTCTTAAGGAATTTAGTACTTAATCTTACTTGGCTAATGTTTAAGTATAACTTGTAAGTTGTAAATGATAAATAGTTTATAGTTGTTTATTATTTTAACCATGTTTTCATGTATATTCATGTTATTCATGTCTAATTGTATATATCCATATTATTCGTGTTTATACATATCTATTTAAATAAATTAATTGTATACATGTTAGTCGTATTGTGTCATGTTGATGTTTAAGATTTAAATACATTTTATAATTTATGTGTTCATGATTTAATAATTCATATCATTACACGTGTCAAACACGACACAAGACATGACACAAAAACACAAATTGCCAAGTTTAAAAATAATCAATACTATGCTTTTGTGTAAATCCCTTAGCAACAAGATGACCCTTAAACTTATCTATAGTTTCATCTACTTTCATTTTTTTTTGAAAATCCATTTGCAATAAATTGGTTTGCAACCAGAAGAAAGATCAAACTAAGATCCACCTATTGTTTCCAATGATGGAATCTATTTCATCATTTATAGCTTCTTTCTAAAAAGCTACATCTTAAGATTTCATAATCTCTTCGAATGTCCTAAAATCCAATTCTACATTAAAGTTATATTTAATGTGTTTGTTGACATTTTCTATTGCTCCTTCAACTAGGTTCATTTAGAAATCCGAGCCAAAGGTTTTAACCTTCTTTACTTTTTTACTTATTTTAGGTACAAGGTTATCTTCCTTAGAATTAAATTCTAATTTGAATCTATATTCATCAAACATGGCATCTCTAGCTTCAATCACCATATTAATAGGTATTGAATCATTAGGTTCTATTACCATGACCCTATATGCTTTGCTATTCTATGCAATTCAATGAATATACATTCAATTTCCTTTTTACTTAATTTCTTTATTTTAGGTTCAGAAACCCTTACAATAGCTCTACAACCCATACCTTAAAACAATTTAGTTATGGCTTTCTTTTCTTTCATAATTCATATGGGTTAACTTATTTCTTTTTTTAGGAACCCTATTTTAGATACAGCATGCTATTAACAATGCCTCACCCTAAAAACCTTGTCCTAAACTGGAGTAGGACAATAAAGCATTAACCATTTTAGTTAAAGACTTATTTTTCCTTTCAATCACACCATTTGATTGTGGACTATAAGATGGTGTAACTTCATGAACAATTCCATTAGAAACAAAAAGGTTATGATCAAAATTTTCACTTCCCTATCAATTCTTAATATCAATTTTATCTTTATTATTATTATTGCACTAAAATCTTAGCGTTTTATCATATGTTTTTAGTGCAATTTCTCTTGAATATTTGCTTGTTTCTTGAGAAATTCGGTAAAAATACTCCTAAATGCATAAATATTCAATATGTAGGTGAAAATATGGAAAAAGAGGAAATTTAGAGCTTTTGGACTCATTTTGGAGGAATTTTGGTGCAAAAAGCTATGAAAAGCCAAAACTAGTGTGCTTGTGCTATAATGCCACTTATGGGAGATTTTTTTTATCATTTTCTTCTATGATTGCTTTAGCTTACTTGAGTTTAATTTAACTTTATTTCAAAGAATTTATCCATGACAAATTTTAAGTCAATCATTTTGTATATATTCCACCTTGAAACAAGGAACTTTTTGGATGTTGCATCTTCTTTCATATACCTTATATCCAACTTGTCCTAAGCCTATTTGGCCGATGAACATGAAATGTATATATCAAACAAGAAATCAGACATATCATTTAAAATGCAATCTAAGCATGTGTAGTCATTATTCTCCCACTTTTACCTTTTGCGAGTTTTAGTGCGAGTTTCATCTTCTTTCTCTTCCAGTCTTGGAATGGTGTGAACATATGCAATCTTCAAAATGGTTAAAAAGGTATGCATCTTTTGTTACCACCTTAAGAAATTACTTCCATCAAACTTTTCCAATATTTGAAAATCAATTTCCATCTTCTTTATGGAATTGAACTTGTCCATATTGCAAAGTAAACCTTAAAATTGTTAAACAAAAAAAATCACAAAACTAAGAGTACCAAATAATACAAATTTCATCCTCACCAATTATGGTATATAAGAGAGGTTGAATCGAATGCCTCCAAGATATAAAAAAAAGTCTAAGTTTGGTTTAGTTTGCACTAGAAAAACCAAACCACTAAACATTTTTTAGTGAGAAACAAAAGTACATTGTTTTCAACAAGGTTTTTTGTAGTCAACAAATACTAAAGAAACTAGCCTTTTAAGACAAAATTGAGAGAAGGAAATGTGTAATTTAGAATTGAATTGTATTTCAAATGAATTCACATCAATCTCTATTTATAAATATTTAATCTAAGGTTATGACTCTTTGATTGTATTATTTCAATCAAAGATCACTTCTTTTTAGTTAGAAATATGTTTCTTGGAAAGATTATAGACATATTTATTCTTTTGAATAGTTAAACTTTTCAAACAATGAGAAATCACTTATGTATCTTTTTATTTTTATTTTTTTGAAAAATTAAAATAAAGGGAATTAAATTAAATGTCAAATAAAACCAATTAAATCCAACAATTATTAATAGCACATAATTAAAAATTTTGGCCTAACTCTCAACAATCTCTACTGGAGTCGCCAAGCTGTCATAATGTATTAGTCTGAATACTCGATCGCTAGATGTAAAAATTAAAATTAATCATGAAAAATATGAAAAGTCGCCATTATCCTTTTTTAAGGTATGATTAGCCACCCAAAATTTTATATTTTTAATAAAATAATAAAATGAGTTTAATGCTTTATTAAAAAAACAATTTTGGTCTGTGAAAACAAAATCAAGTTTGGGAATCGGTTATACGTGGGGAAAGATTAACACTCCTACAATGCCTATAAATTGATACCAATTAATTATGCACTATATATAATTTTGGATAAAAATGGTTTTCTATATGAAATTTAATTAATTCCCTTTATTTTGTGATAAATTAGTAAAAATATCTTTTATTTAGGAATATTAAGAAAATCTTCAAATTAACGAAATATCATCAAATTAGTAAAGGCAGAATTTGAAGATAATTTTTTCATTTAAGATTTATCATAAGATTCTATTTAAAAATAATAAAATAACATTCTTTGTAAATGATAATTATTGATAACTTCCCGACATCTAAGAAAAGTACCAATCAATTATATTTTACGGAATGCTATTTTAATTTTATTTATTCAAAACTAAAAAATTTTAAGAAAACTTTTGATATGGTAAAAAAATAGATTATAATATAATTAATATTAAACATCCATAACTATAGCAAACATATATATATATATACACACACATTATAAATGAAGACATTAAATTAAAAACAGAACATATGCAAAATGATGATAAAATGTGAATTTAAGAAATGGGTTTTCAAATATAAAAAAACCACCCAAACTCTTTAACATCTAAGCAGAGTTTAGGTGAGAATTTTTTTTATTTAAAATCCCATCCTATTAGTTTTTATTATTTTTACACTTGTTAATTTAACCAATTTATTTTGAGTAGTGAAAATGTATAAAAATTCATAATGAAATAAAATTTCTTAAATACTTCAGCATCTAGGAGGCACTCGAGAACAGATCACTTCATAAAATGTTTTCATGCAAATCTATATAAATTTAAAATGATTTTAAGGTTTTGGTTAGATTTGGGTTCAAATTTTAAGAATTTACGAACTTCTTTAAAAGTCTCTAACATCTAGGTAGACTTTCAGAGTAAGCTCATTTTTATAATTTTTCTAAAAGAATTTTCATATTCTTATATATTTCATACATATTTTTTCTTTCTTTCAATGTCAACATCATCATCATCATCATCATCATTGTTATTATTATCAATGTAAATGAAATATGTCAAACATAAATTTAAGAATGAAAGATTAAATTAAAACAACCATAAGAATCCAAAAAACAATCATAAGAATCAAAACAATAAAAAAATAAAAAATGCATGAATCAAGTTTGCAATCAAATTTAAACAATTATAAACAACTTGCAAGAGTATAATTAAAATCAAATACACATGAAAATAAACTTTATTGGAAACAAACTTTAAGTTTTATATTTTAAAAATTATTTATCAACGAATTTCAACTAACAAACTTATATGAACCCGTCTCATTTAAAACTAACACAAAGAAGATAAAGATCATGGCCCTTAGCTTTTAAGATTTGTATTTCAATAAACTTATTCATTATAAAAAGTTATGGGGTCTATCATATTTTAAAACAAACATAAGGGTGATCAAGCATATGGTCACCATGTCATGGCCTCTCATGCATTTTCATTCTTTTTTTTTTCTTTTTTTTTAAAAAAAAAAACTACCACTCTTCTAATCTAGAACAAACCAAAGTAAAGCAAAGAGAGAATAAGCAAAGAGAGAATATACAAACTCACAATCATGGTCTTCATGCCATGGCTTGTGCTACCTAAATGAAGTTATTATCATGTATGTACAAATATTTTTTTTTTGTAAAAGAGGACTACCTTTGTACCACTCTACCAACACATATGGAGGAAACTTAAAGATTCAAATCTTCCTATAAATCAAGGCCATGTAATAGAATAAAACATAATCAGCAAACAAATTGAGGTTTTAAGCTTCATTTACAAGTGACACAGTTAGGCACAGCCATGAAAGAAAAAAAAGGTTTGAAGTTCCTATTTACAAGCATCTCGCCAGCAGTCCATGAAAAAAGGAAGTTTTGTGTTTTCATGCAAAGAACCAATATGCAAGAGAGGGAGAAGAGAAAATACAAAAAAGCCACATGAAGTTGGAAGCATGTACAATAGCCTAAAGAGAAACAAAATTCAAAACAAACTCGTGAACCCTGAAACTTTAGTCGGCATGCAAAGGAAATTAAAAACATGAAAGTTAAACTTAGAGATTACCCGAATCCATTTTTTATTTTCCAACAACATACATTGAACAGAATATGTGTCATATACATTGACAAGGAAAAGAGGAGAAATGAGTTACCTTTTCATTTTTTTTTATGATAGCTTCTAGGTTTTCTTCTCCTCAGGGTTTTATTTTTGTTTCATTTTGTTTCTCTTTTTTTTTTTCTTTCAACTCTTGGCAGATCCTATTTTCTTAAACTCTTTTAGTATTCATCTTTTTTCTTTTTTTTTTCTTTTGGTTCCTCCTTACAAAAATTGACTGTGCTATCCTTCTTTTTCCCTACATGTTTTTGCTCCCCTTTCAACCAGCCTTTTTTAACCTCCTATTATCCTTTTATGACTGATCCCTCCAGCATTTTTAATTGTCATCTCTTAAATAAAAATCTCAATCTTGATGAAAATAGACCCTTTGATGAGATTTCATCCAAAGGTCAAATCTTATTTTTTAATTTTTTTTAAGAAACCACCTTTGGCCATTGGATCAAGATCAATAAAAGATCCAATGGTCCACATTATTTACTGTACAGGTTAGATTTTTATGCCCTCCAAACACATGAAAAGATTATTTTACCCCTAGTGCAAAGTTTTTTGTATTTAGGCTATTTTCTTATAAATCAATATTTTCATGATCATTTTTTAGATTTTAAAACACCAAAAATTATGAAATATTATAAAATTGAGATCTGAAAAGTTTCATAAAAATTTGAGCTTAAGAATGTCAAATTATGAAATACCTTTATAGGAGTATTTTGGTAATTTTAAACTTTTCGATGTACTGCTATGATTTCAAATGCATAAAAAATCATGAAATATTATGAAAAGTTTCATGAAAATTCAAGCTCAAAAAGGATAAATTACAAAAATACCTTTATAAGGGTATTTTAGTAATTTTATACTTTTAAGGTACGACTGTGATTTCAAATATGTCAAAAATCATAACATATTATGAACTTAAGATCTAAAAAATTTCATGAAAATCTGAGCTTAAGAATGTCAAATTACAACAATACCTTTATAGGGGTATTTTGGTAATTTTTTACTTTTCTTGGTACAATAAAAATTTTAGTGCTTTAAAAAATCACTAAATTTAATTTAAAACCACATTGATTCTATTTAGGTTTTGAATTTTGAAAATTAACCTAGTTTCTATCCATTGTGACTAAGTTTTGTGCAATTTTAACTTTGTTTGATCGGATTTGACACGAGTTGATTTTAGGTTTTTGAACGAACAAATTTGTAGGCTTTTTATGGGCAATAAATGGCCTAGATCCATGTTCACAAATGAACCTAGGTTAGTCATGTTGAAAAATATTTCGGATAAAATTTAGTGTTTACTATTGTTTCTCTTTACATATTTTTGAAAATAAAAAATAATGCAAAGACATAGCGGTAATTTTGTTCGAATGATACTTCCAAGCAAAAAACTTTGTTCCCCTTTTTTTGTTTTATTTTTTTTAGGCAACATCACAAATTAGAAAATAAAGAATGATCGAGACAACACCGTAAGTTAAAAAATAAAAATGACTAAGACAACACCATAAGTCAAAAAAATAAAAAATGACCTAAAAAACACATGTCAAAAAATAAAAATGGCTAGAACAACAACATAAGTAAAAAAAAAAAAGAACGACCGGGACAACACCATAAGTCAAAAAATAAAAATGACCAGGATAATACCACAAGTCAAAAAATAAAAATGATAGAGAAACACCATAAGTCCAAAAAAACAAAAAAATAACACCATAAGTCAAAAAATAAAAATGATTAGGACAACACCACAAGTCAAAAAATAAAGAACGATTGGGACAACATCATAAGTAAAAAAATAAGAATGACCGAGACAACACTACAAGTCAAAAAATAAAAAATGACTGAAATAACACCATAATTCAAAAAAATAAAAAACGACCAAGATAACACCATAAGTCAAAAATAAAGAACGATCGAGACAACACCACAAGTCAAAAAATAAGAATAATCAAGATAACACTATAAGTCAAAAAAATAAAAAACGATCGAGATAATACCACAATTCAAAAAATAAGAATACTGAGATAACATCACAAGTTAAAAAAAGTGACTGTTAATATGGATCATGTGCTAGCTAATCTTAAGCTCATGTGCCAACTAATCTGGGCTCATATGCCAACTAATCTGAGCTCTTGTACTAGCTAATTTAAGATTATGTGCCAGTTAATTTGAGCTCATGTGTCAGCTAATTTAGACTTAATTTTCATCTTGTATGATATCTCATTTTTCAACAATCTTTTCGCTTTTTGTAAAACTTTTCAAAGCTTTTTTTTTTTTACATTTTGGTCTCTTGTCAAACTATTTTTTTCTTTTTTTTTATTTTTCATGATAGACCTTTTTTTACCATTTTTTTCTTTTTCTCTTTCTAATATTTACAAAGTTAACAAACACAATCATGGTATGAATGTCTATTTTCATCAAATGATGTGACTAGAAATGTCAATATGAATGCAAATATCAATATGAATGTAAGAATGTGAATGCTCGATGTAAATATAGGAGACTTTTCCACAATGCAAATACCAATGTTCTTTTTATATAAATGCCCTACAAATACTTTTTTCAAGATGCAGATACCATGATGCAAATGCAAATACCTTATATCATGCAAATGCAAACATCTTATACAAGTGCAAATGCAAGTGATGCAAATACGAATATCTTTCTTATGATGCAGATGCAAGTAATACAAATGCAAATGTCTTTTTTGTGATGTAGATGTGAATACAAATATCTTTCTCATTATGCATATACAAATGCAAATGCAAGTGATACAAATGCAAATGTCTTTTTTTTTGTGATGCAGATGCAAGTGATGCAAATGCGAATGTTTTTTTTTTTGTGATGTGCATGTAAGTATGAATGTGAGTGATGTAAATGTGAATATATATATTTTTTTGTGATGTAGATGCAAGTGATGCAAATATGAATGTTTTTTTGTTGATGCGATATGAATAATGCAAATGTCTTTTTTATGATGTACATACAAGTACAAATATGAATGATACAAATGTGAATGATGCAAATGTGAATGTCCTTTTTTATGATGCAGATACAAGTGATGCAAATGTGAATTTTTTTATTGATATAGGTGTGAATGATGCAAATGTCTCCTTTTTTGTGATATAAATGTGAATGCAAATTCTTTCTTAAGATGTACATATAAGTGATATAAATGTGAGTGTCATTTTTTATGAAGCAGATACAAGTGATACAAATGCAAATGTCTTTTTTCATTTTTACAACATGCAGATTAAATGCCTTTTACAATTGATGCATATTCAAAGACCTTTTTTCTTTTTTTTGTTTCATTTAAAAAAAAAATTATTCAAAATTTCAAGCTTCACTTTTCACCAAAAATTATCTCAATACCTTGTACAAAAATGCTCAACTAATGTATGAAATTTTAAAAAGTGATCGCAAAATTACCCTACATAAAGTATTTTCACAATCAATGAGAAAAGTTAAAAACTCATGACTTTCAAATCTCTTGTAAATTGATGATTACTATTTGAAATGTTTATGGATTGCATGATTGGCAATTCAATTTTTTCACTAGTGGGCATATTTCAAATAAGGCTTAATGATTACTATTTGAAATATTTGTAGATGAGGTGATAAACTTTCCATTGATGGGTATACTTCAAGGAAGGCTCAACGAGGGTTGTAAGGATTTCTCTTGGGCTCACAAAAGAGATAAGTTTTCTAAAACACTTTTCTTTTATTGAAAACATGATACTTCAATGTGCATCAAAGCTAATCAATATTTTTTAAGGAAAATTTAGGAAGAGAAAAGGGCTGATTTTTTTTATTTTCATGCTTTGGTGAGATGCAAAGTATTTAATGGGTACTGATCCTTTAAAGGATTTTGCATTGTCACTTTTTATTCTGAATAGAATCTTGGAACTCTAAAATTCTTTTGAGGTCTCAAGAATGATTGTAGCTATAAACTATCTTTTTTAGGTTTTCACCTTAGAGCTTTTCTTTTTTTTTTTAACAATGAAAAACTTGGTAAAATCTTTAAGGACATAACTCTTTAATTCAAGTGTTCACATTCGATTAGAATAGACTTTTCAAGGTACGTAATGTAAGCCAAGGTTCAAGGTTCTAAAAGAATGGATAAATAGGTTCAAAATATATTATTCAAGGTAATTAGGCTAAAGATCTTATGAAGCATTCTCTAAACGAAAAGCCATGTATCTATCCTTCTTTGCTCTTTTTTTTTATTATTAACACACCATGCATTTAAAAAATTCAAAACTAATTGAAAAGAGGTAAAAACTTTTTTTAAAAGGGGTTAGCGGTCTAAACAGGAAATTATATAATAAATGGGGACTCAAAAGATTCATGGTGATTTTTCCTAGAGAAACTCTTCAACTTTAAGCCTTCATGCTTGATCCAATATATTTCAAAAGTTGTAATGTAGGTTAAGGTTCAAAGTTATAAAAAAAAAAAGGATAAAAAGGCCCAAAACAACTATTTAAGGGTATTTAAAACAAAGGACCATTTTTCTGTTCAAAGGATACACTCTGAGGTCTATTCTTTTTTGCTTTCCATCCATTCATTTCATTTCGTTTCTTCTTTTATTATTCATTTCCTTTCCTTTCCTTTCATTTTTTTCTTTTTTTTTTCTTATTCTTTCATTGAGTAGGTTTAAAACTTATTGTGAACTTCATATTAAGCTTTTACCCCAACATACGATATTCCATTTAGACATCCCTAGTCTTAACCCTTAAATATATTTTTTTTTGCCTTTTAGGGTGGAGGGTGATCCTTAGTTAGGGTTTATTTTAAAAAAATTCAATCAGGCTCAAAAAGGTAATAAGGGATAAAGTTTTACATTTGTGAAAGGATAATGAAAGATGACCATTTGTCATTTCAAGTACAAAAATTTAAATTGAAGAGGAGTTCTCTTGAAGAAAGGTTTTCATTTCAATAGTTTTTTTTTTTTCATTTTTCTATTTTAGGCCTTTTTCTTGTCCCCTTTCCAAAACTTTTAATTTGTTATGACTTTATTGGAATTTGTTCAAATTTTCTAAGAACATGATGTCATAACCATTTTTCATTTCTCTCTTTTTTTTTTATTTATCATGTGTTTTTTTTTTTGGGACATTTGACTTCAACTTTAGCAACCAACTTCTTAAATTCTATTTTTTTGAAGCTTCATTCAACTTTTACCTCGGACTTTCATTTTTAAAGTGCATGTTAGATATTCTCAATATTATACACTTTTCTTGAGTTAGGCTTTTGAAAATATCTTTATTTTGCCCTCAATTTAAAAGTGATCATTGGCCAGAATTCATTTTGGAAACAATAAATTTAATAGGCTCAAAAGGGTAACAAGTGGATAATTTTTTTATAAGCGAATGATAGAGAAAGACGGTCATTCATCATTTCAAACATGATCACTTGATTAAAAAAGCAATGTATTTGAAGAAATAGATAAAAAGCTCATATTTGTTTTTGTTTTCAATTTCATTTTTTTGTTTTGTTTTTTTTTATTTATTTATTACAACTATTAGTTATTTTTGTGTGACTAATGCCCCATCTTGTTTTCCTACTTAAGTTTTTATCAGGTCATATGGGATGTCCAAAATTTGAGTGCATAGTTCATAAAAAGGCTTATTTTAGTTTCAAATTGTCTGACAATTTAAGGAAAATAAGGGATAAAGGTATTAAGGCATGAAACAAATTGTCTTAGGCGAGAAAAAAGTTTGCTTCTTTTAGTCAATATGCCTTAAGATATGAAACAATGGTTATTTGAGAAAAAAAGTTTAGGTATTTTTCGTGTCTATGTCATCGAAAGAATTTGGATGGTTCAATCACATTGGTAAGATTTGATACACATTGAATTACAAATTACAAATTTGAAATAAATTTTCAAATTTGGTCTCTTTTGTTCATTACTCAAGAAAATATTATGGTTTCAATGTATCAAATGATACAATGTTCACTAGTGGAAATTCATACCCTTTAAAGGATTATGATTGGTGAGTAAAATTATCCAAAATGATTGAAACATTGGAATGGTCAGGGAAAAGTGCAATGGTATTAGATAAGGGTTTTTTTTATTTTTTTAGTAATCATCAATTACTTTGAGATTCTCGTCATAAGAATCATATATTTTCTTTTGAAAAAACCTATTTTTTATTTTTTTAATATTGAAAATTGTTTATGTGGGACTTTATTGTGAATCATTTTTTGCTTTAAAGGTTTAACAAAAGTATATATACAATCACTATTCTTTGTCTTTAGCTAGCATGAAAAATAATGAATTCAAACAAATAATGCATGATATGCAAATCAAAATTTATTATTATTGATGATAAGTTCAAATTCCTTCTTGTATTCAAGTCGAGTTACTTAAAGACATTTTTTTGCATCAAAAGTTTGATGAAAAAAAATTTGCAATCATCATTCTTTCTCACAGACTCTTTCACGCACACCATTATTAAAAATGAAACATAAACATAGACATCCATTCATAGAAAATTCAAAAGTTTTCCTTCGTTCCTAAAAGTTTCAAGTTTATACATCAAGTACAATCTTAGGACAAAGACCATGAAGTTCTAGTCTAGCTTTTACTCTTCTTTACCTCGCCTAAGAAATCCAAAAGAAATAGACTATAGCTGCTGGTAAATATGACCCTTTGTTTTAAGCCTTCTTTTTTTTTCATTCATTATCTTAGCTAGTTTGACTACCACCTACATCATTACTTGTTATCTCAGCATGGATCAATGAAGGATTCCTGAAAATAACTAGCTTTATTTTGGCATCAAAACCAAAATATCCGACTTTCATCAATCCTTGTGCCCTATGTTTTAAAGCCATGCAGTCTTTTAGAGAATGGCTCGTAATGTCAAGATGGTATTCATATCGGGCATTAGAGTCATATCATTTGGGAAAAAGTGATTTGTGAGGTTTAGCAAAGATTGGGGCAATGAGGTAGTTTTCTAAAAACAATGGGTATAACTCTGTGTAGAACATGGGTATTGGGTTAATAGAGTTTTTTTTTTGGTGTTGCGAGAATTTTTCTGTTCTATTGTTGGTTTGCTTTGCTAAAAAAAATAATGATATAGTTTGTCTTGAAGTGAATTGAGATACTCTAGGTCAAAAATTGGATTCAGAAGATGGTGACAGGATAGCATGCTAAACAAGTAGTTGTGAAATATAAGGTGATGAAAATGAATTCAAGTGTGGAATTCTCAGAGGTTGTATAAATTTTGGGGGGCTTAATCCTAGGTGCTTGGAAAGGAGATCAAAAATAATCATGAAAAGAATTTAGGTGTAGATTTGGACTCAAAATAGTTGATGAGAGTTGTTTGAAGCTAAGTGACTGCATATTGAAAATCAAACTTTTGAGTTCAATCATTTGTGTGGCCAATTCACTCATTCCTTTCTTGAGCTCACCCAAACTTTGGTCATTATTTAAATCACCCAGTGCCTTAGTATACTCAAGAAAAGTGTTGGAACCAACATGAGTCAATTCATCTTGATTTAATAGAATCGAAAGTGACAATAATCCTTAAGAGACAACAAACTCAACCATACCATTAGCTTTAACCATTTCCATCAATTGAACTATCTCTTATTTCATCTCTCAAAGCTTGAGCCAAAATTCTTCTTGATTCAACTTTAATGCACTAATCCTTACTTTCAATTGATCTCTCAGTTTCACCATTCCTATTTCCACCATGATAAAAACTTTATTCTGAGACTTAAGCCAAAAATTTTATATTATTACCCTTATTGAATGAATGCCACCAAAACAATTTCTAACTTAGGTGACACACAAAGCATGTTTATGAATACATGAAGATTTAAAAATGTCATGAAATGCAAATATGCCTAAGACAATGGATTTTTATATTTCCTCATCTATAAATTTGTATGCAAATAATGTAATGTTATGTTATAGTGGTGGTGGGATATGAAATGCAATTCATGTTCTATAAAACCCTACTATTCATGAACCCATATGCATGAAATGCAATGACATACTTACATGAATGATGAGATATATTCTTATGATTAATGCAACATATTTATATGGAATGCTTGAACCTATCAAATGCATAAAATATGTCTACAAAAACACAATGCATGTGTTATGTTTCCCTAATCAAGTTGACACTGCCTTAAAATATGTGATGAGATGGAGTGCATGCACCACCTATTAAAATGTGCATGAGAGGCATGTGCTTTTATCAACATGTGGGTGAAATGGGATGCATGTACTATCCACTTACGTGAATGGGATGCAATGTATGCATAATCTTATTATGATGTGTATTAGATAGGATGCATGTACTATCTATGAGGATGCATGGGATGGGTTGTATTTACTACCCTATTATTTCTTCTTTTTTTTTCTTTCAACATGATAAAAATATATATAAGAGATTAAATGAAAATGTGAAAGATGAAACAACATTCAAATTTAAACTTCCCTTTTTTTTTCTTTTTTTTTAAAGGAAAAAATTCAAAAACACATTTTTTTTCACATAGAATTCGAGGAATTTTCTTTTTTCATTAATTTTTATGGCCAATAAACGAAGAATTTAAAAAAAAACCTTTTTTTCTTTTGAAAAATTTGTTTATTTGTTTATTTGTTTTTGTTTTGGAAAATACTAAAAAATTTCTTCATTTTATTTTAAAACATTTTTGAAAATGCAAATTTTGGATAACTAAAAAATGAATGAACTACATAGGAAAAGAAATTTTTTTTCAAGAAAATATTTTTCTTTTATTATCCATTTCTTTTATTTTTTTAATCTTAATACATTATTTGGGTCATTTCTATAAAAATGTGGACAAGGCTTTACCTTAGGCAAGCTTCCTATGACCCATGATATGCTAGGCTAGGATTTACATGTCTAAAGGTTCCCAAACTATTCTTCCATCATCCGTTCATTATAGACTAGTAAGACTCCTCAATCCTCACCCATTATAGGCTACTAACGGAAATGGTTCAATCTAAGTGAAAGTATTTCTCTAGCAAATGCGAAGGTTATCATCTCACGACAGTGTAACTACTTTACTTCCTTCTAAAAGGAGGAAAGCTCAGGTCTAGAACGCATACATGCAGTGAATATGCAGAGTGTGTGCAAAGTGATATATTAATCAAAATATCATAAATAAATCATAAGCATAAAACCAAAACAAAGTAATAACTAATAAGCAATTTTTTTATTAAAATAAAGTACCAACTAGCATGCAATTTATTTTATCAAAATAAAGTACTAACTAACTAACATACAATTTATTTTATTTATTAACTTATTTTTTATTTTATTTTTTTTGAAAAATTAAAATAAAGGGAATTAAATTAAGTATCAAATAAAACCAATTAAATCTAACAATTATTAATAGCGCATAATTAAAATTTTTAGCCTGACTCTCAAAAGTCTTATGCGGAGTTGCCAAGTTGTCATAACGTATCAGTCCGGAGACTCAATCGCTAGACATAAAAATTTAATTCAATCGCAAAAAACACAGGGAATCACCACCAATCTTTTTTAGGGTGTGATTCATCACTCAAAATTTTATCTTTTTAATAAAACAATAAAACAAGTTAAAAGCTTTATTAAAAAGATAATTTTGGCTTGCGAAAATAGAATCAGTTCGGGAGTTGGTTACACGTGAGAAAAGATTAACACCCCCACAGCGCTGATAAATTGGTACTAATTAATTATGCGCTATTTATAATTTTGGATAAAAATGGTTTTCTATATAAAATTTAATTAATTCCCTTTATTTTGTGAGAAATTAATAAAAAAATCTTTTATTTAGGAATATTAAGAAAATCTTCAAATTAAAGAAATATCCTCAAAGTCTCCAACATAAAAGCAGAATTTGAAAATAGTCTTTCCATTTAAGATTTATTATAACATTCCTTTTAAAAATAATAAAACAACATTACTTGTAAATGATAATTATTGATTTCTTCCTAACATCTAGGCAAAGTACCAATCAATTATATTTTACAAAATGTTTTTTTAATTTTATTTATTCAAAATTAAATAATTTTAAGAAAACGTTTGACCTAGTAAAAAAAAGACTATAATATAATTAATATTAAACATCCATAACTAGAACAAACATATGTATATAAACATTATAAATGAAGACATTAAATTAAAAACAAAACCTATGCAAAATGATGATGAAATGTGAATTTAAGAAATGGGTTTTCAAATATAAAGAAACCCCATGAACTTTCCAACATCTAGATAGAGTTTTTGAGTGAATTTTTTTTTATTTAAAATTCTGTCTTATTA
Source organism: Durio zibethinus (assembly GCF_002303985.1). Next base: position 19,446,116 of record NW_019167938.1, on the reverse strand, counting down.
TTTTTTATTATTTTTACACTTGTTAATTTAATGAATTTATTTCGAGTTGCAAAAATGTAGGAAAATTTTTAATGAAATAAAATTTCCTAAATATCCCGGCATCTAAACGGCATTTGAGAATAGATTACTTCATAAAAAGTTTTCATGCAATTTAAAATGAGTTTGAGGTTTTAGTTAGATTTGGGTTCAAATTTTAAAATTTTACGAACCTATCTAAAAGTCTCTAACATCTAAGCAGACTTTTGGAGTAAGCTCATTTTTATAATTTTTTTAAAAGAATTTTCAGATTCTTATATATTTCATACATATTTTTTCTTTCTTTCAATGTCTTCATCATCATCATTATCATCATCATCATCATTATTATTATTATTAGTGTAAACAAAATATGTCAAAACATAGATTTAAGTATGAAAGATTAAATTAAAACAACCATAAGAATCCAAATAATAAAGAAATAAAAAAAATGCATGAATCAAGTTTGCAATCAAATTTAAACAATCATAAACAACTTGTATGAGTATAATTAAAATCAAATACATATGAAAATAAACTTTATTAAAAAAGAACTTTAAGTTTTATATTTTAAAAATTATTTATCAAGGAATTTGAACTAACAAACTTATAGGAACCCATCTCATTTAAAACTAACACAAGGAAGACAAAGATCATGGCCCATAGCTTTTAAGATTTGTATTTTAATAAACTTATTCATTATAAAAAATTGTCTAGGTCTATCATCTTTTAAAACAAACATAAGGGTGATCAAGCACATGGTTACCATGTCATTACCTCTCATGCATATTCATTCTTTTCTTTTCTTTTTTTTAAAGCTACAACTTTCCCAATCTAGATCAAACCAAAGTAAAACAAAGAGAGAATATACAAAATCACAGTCATGGTCCTCACGCCATGGCTTATGCCACCTAAATGAAGTTATTATCATGTATGCAAAAAACAATTTTTTGTAAAAGAGGACTACCTTTGTACCACTTTACCAACACATATGGAAGAAACTTAAAGATTCAGATCTTCCTATAAGCCAAGGCCATGTAACAAAATAAAACATAACCAGTAGACAAATTGAAGCTTTAAGCTTCCATTTACAAGTGACACAATTATGCGCAGGCATGAAAGAAAAAAAAAGTTTGAACTTTCTATTTACAAACATCTCGCTAGTAGCTCATGAAAAGAGAAAATTCTTTGTTTTCATGCAAGGAACCAACATGCAAGAGAAGGAGAAGAGAAAATACAAAAAAGCCACATGAAGTTGAAATCATGTACAATAGCCCAAAGAGAAACAAAATTTAAAACAAACCTGTGAACCCTAAAACTTTTGGTCGACATGCAAAGGAAATTAAAAACACGAAAGTTAAACCTAGAAACTACTTGAATCCATTTTTTATTTTCCAGCTACTTACATTGAACAGAATATGTGTCATATGAGTTGACAAGGAAAAGAGGAAAAAGAAGTTACCTTTTCGTTTTTTTTTTTTATGATAGCTTCTAGGCTTCCTTTTCCACAGGGTTCTATTTTTGTTTCATCTTGTTTCTCTTTTTTTTTTTCTTCACCTTTTAATAGATTCCATTTTTCTAAACTCCTCTAGTATTCATCTTTTTTTCTTTTTTTCTTTTCTTTTGGTTCTTCATTACAAAAACTAGTTGCCCTTTCTTTTTTTTTTTTTTATGTGTTTTTGCTCCCCTTTCAACCAGTCTTTTTCAGCCTCCTCCCATCCTCTTTTGACCAATCTCTCCAGCATCTTTAATAGTTATCTCATAAATAAAAATTTCAATCTTAATGAAAATAGATCCTTGGATGAGATTTCATCCAAGGGTCAAAGCTTATCTTTTTATTTTTTTCAAGGAACCACCTTTAGCCATTGGATCAAGATTAATAAAAGATATAATGGTCCACATTATTTACTACAAAAGATAAATTTTTATGGCCTTCAAATATATGAAAAGACTATTTTATCCCTAGTGCAAAGTTTTTGGTATTTAGGTCATTTTCTTATAAATCGATGTTCCCATGCTCATTTTTTCGATTTTAAAACACCAAAAATCATGAAATATTATAAAATTAAGATCTGAAAATTTTCATAAAAATCCAAGCTCGAGAAGGTCAAATTACAAAAATACCCTTAAAAGGGTATTTTGGTAATTTCATACTTTTCAGGGTACTACTATAATTTTAAATGCACCAAAAATCATGAAATATTATGAAATTAAGATATGAAAAGTTTCATGAAAAATCTGAGCTCGAAAAAGATGAATTATGAAAATACCCTTATAAGGGTATTTTGATAATTTTATATTTTTCAAGGTACAGTTATTATTTCAAATACACTAAAATCATGAAATATTAAAAAAATTAAGATATGAAAAGTTTCATGAAGATCCAAGCTCAAAAAGGTTAAATTACGAAAATACTTTTATAAGGATATTTTGATAATTTTATACTTTTTTTGGTACAATAAAAATTGTGGTGCTTTAAAAAAATCATCAAATTTAATTTAAAACCACATTAATTTCATTTAAGTTTTGAATTTTGAAAATTAACCCAATTTTTATTTAGTTTGACCAAAGTTTAATTTTAACTTTGCTTAACCGGATTGGTCCGAGTTGATTTTAGATTTTTAAACGGATAAATTTGTAGGGTTTTATGGACTATAAACGATCTAAGTCTATGTTCACAAATGAATCTCGAATCAGTTATATTAAAAAATATTTTAGATAAAATTCAATGTGTACACTATTGCCCTTATCTCCTATTTCCTATCTAATAGTTAAAAAAATAATAACAATATAGAGTTAATCATAAAAGAATACTTGATGAAAAAAAATTTTAATTAAATTAAAAATTTAATAATAAATTTATACTTTTCGAAGATGTGAGATAAATTTGATTCAAGTTCAAAACCCTAACTAAAATAGTGAACTTGAATTATATTTTTTTAATTTCTTGTTATGTCAAGTAAACTTTGGTTTTTTTTGAAATGGCAAGTAAACGTATTCTAAATCTAATATTCCCTCCTAGATAAATAAATTCGTAAATTTGGGCGGCATTTGTTTTAATGTCTTCTTATGGCAAGCAAACTTATTATCCCATTTCAAGTTCTAAAAAAAAAGGAAACATTACTTTCACTCCTTTTTCAGCCGGTAACTACCAAAAATATAAAAAGACAGTTTTTTCAAAGCAAAAATCAGACATGTTTCCGTCCTTTTTTATTTTGTTAAATGACGTGTATTATACAATAAACAAAAACTAAGGGAATTTCTCCTTATTATCGTTTTGAGGGTCGAGTAAAATTTAGTTAAAATAAAAAAAAATTTAATTTAAAAAAATTGGATTGAATAATTCGGATTATAAAAATATTTCAATTATTATTTTAATTTAAATTATTAAAATGATTAATTTTTATTTCAAAAAACTTAAATTAAATAAATTAAAATATTCAATTTAATATAAAATAAATAATTAAAAAATATATAATATAAATATATCTAATAATATGATATAGATATATTTAATGTAAAAAATTAAAATTAAAATCAATTAATTCAAAAAAACTGATCAAAATTGATTATTTTAATTTAATTTTTTTATTTATATATATATATATATATATTGATAGTTTACTTTTTATAATAAATTAAATTAATTAAATCGATTAGTCGAATTTTACAATTGAATTAATCGATTGTTTACTCAACCGCAATCGTTTTTCGAACAGTTGTACATTGAAGACTCCTTTGACGATCCACACCCATAGTTGCACCGTCATTCCCTACACCCAAAATAACACGTGACAAAAATTTCACCGTCCACCAGCAACTTTTCTATCTTTTCCCCCGTTCTATATAATTCCACTCCCACTCTTTCTTCCGTGTCCATCATTTCCTCCAAAACACTCATAAAAGATTTTAAAGAAAAAAAAAGCCTCAACAATGGCTGCCTCAAGCTCTGCTCTTAGAACAACCATTTCTCCTGTGAAACTAGGTAACCCCAGATCTTCATCATCATCATCTTCAAACTTCATTTCAAGGACCAATTCCCTGTTGCACGCTTCATCTTCGTACCTCATCAAAAACTCATCTTTAACTCTTAGTCACAAGCTTTTTACATCAAACTGCAATGCTTTCTCAGTTACCAAACGATCTTTCACTTGCAAAAGCCAGGCTATTCCTTCTGATAACTCAACACCCAGTAAATTTTTTCCCATTTAGATTCAAAGCCAATTTTTTAACTTCAATTTTTTTTTCAATTTGATTTGGTTTTTTGGGTTGATATTGTTGATTAACTTTTTTGGGGTTTTCTTTGTTTCAGACAAAGTTCAAGAATTGCATGTTTATGAGATCAATGAGAGAGATCGTGGCAGTCCAGCTTATCTTCGTTTGAGTCAGAAACCTGTTAACTCTCTTGGTGATCTGGTCCCTTTTAGCAACAAAGTAAGTTCTTCCCTAAATTAATTGAGAAAACCAACAAAAAAAGGCAAAATTTTGGTTGTTGTTGAACTTTAATCTTCTACTTTTTGACTTTTCTCTGAAAAATGGTGAAATTTTAGGTCTATTTTTTTTGTTTGTTTCTTGAGAAAAAATCAGTATAAGTTTAGTGCGTTGCAACTTTTTTTTTCTATCAGAGAAAGAAAAAGACCCCTTTCCAGGAAAAGCACTTCCCGACAAAAACAAAATATTAATATATTTAAAATATCCGAATTCTATTTCAGATATACACCGGCGACTTGCAGAAACGGATAGGAATAACAGCAGGGATATGCATTTTAATCGAGAACAAACCGGAAAAGAAAGGTGACCGGTACGAGGCGATCTTCAGCTTTTACTTTGGGGACTACGGCCACATTGCGGTGCAGGGGCCATACTTGACATACGAGGACACGTATCTGGCTATTACTGGAGGGTCAGGGATATTTGAAGGGGTGAGCGGTCAGGTAAAGCTGCAGCAAATTGTTTTCCCCTTCAAGATTTTCTACACATTTTATTTGAAGGGCATAGGTGAAGTCCCAGAAGAGCTGCTTTGCAAGCCTGTTGAGCCCAGCCCAGCTGTTGAAGCCACCCCAGCTGCTAAGGCTTGTGAGCCACATGCCACCATTGCAAATTTCACTAGTTAAATTTTATTTTATTTTAGTAAATCAAAGAAATAAATGTTTTGTGCTTTTTATTAATGTAATGGGATGAGTTTTGGCTTTTATTTATAAGAGAATTTTGCATTTTTTGCTTATTAAAACGTGGCGTGCATGATTAACTTGAATGGAACAATTGAGGTATCAAGCTAAGGTCGTTTTCTTTAGCCAGACTGCCAGAGAGTATGGGTCTCAACAAACTTTGGATTTTATATTGACGAGCATTGTTTTGGTTGGAATTCTAAAGTTGAAATGAGTAGCACACTTTAATATGAGTTGTCAATTTTAATAATAATATCACATTAAAAGAAACTCGTGGAGTTCATTACTGCAAATTGTTTTAGTACTAAATTCAATCCGCACAGGCAAAGTAGTCTCTTTGCCTTTGCTTTCATTCCACGTAAAAATAGTTGGTATGGAACCCGGCAACGTCGTTGCCTTTCGCCCATGTAAAATATTGAATTCAATTAATATATATAATTATTTTTTATAAATATTTTAATAATTTTAAAATTTAATTTTAAAACATATAATTTTTTTTTTATTTTTAAGTTCAATTGCTTTAGTATAAAAAAACAAGTTAGACATTAATTGTTGTATAGTTTACATCGTACTTCTTAATTTTTTAAATTTAGTATTAAAAAAATTATAAAAATATATATATAAATATAATATATAAAATAAATGGAATGAATCAACTTACACTAATATAAAATAAAAAAGTTTTACATTTTTTTTTATCATTGATTTCAATATATCCATGGTAAAAGAGAATCAAGTGAAAAAATAAATTAATTAATCACATTCTTTGAATCTATTAAAATCAATAATTAAAAAAATATAAAATTTTTACATAAGTTGTTCCCTTACTTGTATAAATATATATTAAGATTTATACATTCTATTAAAATATTATGTTTGTTAGATTATCAATTTGTTAAAAATTGTATCTCACTTCTTTAAAATTTTATTAATTTAATTTCAGTCATTATTTTTAGAATTTAGAAATGTTGAGTATAATTAATTAAATTTTTTATTATATTCTAACACACTTTGTAATTAAAATAATAAGTAAAGTATATTGTTAGCTAGATATAATTTAATTTTGACAGTAGATCACTTCAAATTTTAAGATTGGTTCACTTGCTCATAATACTCTTGGTAACAAGAGTTACTTGCCAAGATTTGGATATTTATATATATATATATATATATATATTCGTTTATTAAGTTTAATAAACGGATATTTCAAAATTATTAGGGTAGGTTTGGGAAGTAATGTTCAAAAAAGTTTTAAATATTTTTAGGATTCAAGTAATATAAAATATAATTAAATTCGGAAATAAATACCTCAAAAATAACAGATGCTCTACTTTGTTACCATCTTTATAGCCGAATGATACTTTTATAAAAGATTTACACAAATCAAACAATAAAAAATTTTAAGTGGGTTCCTAAGATCACCTAAAGAAGAAATTAGACTAAAATAAAGTCGCGAGATACTTTTATCATATAATATAAAAATTTCGTATGGCTGTTATTTTTATTATTAACTTATGCTTTTGAAAAGAAAAAAAAAAAAGGCATTTAAGTATAAAAAAAAAATTAAAACACCATGTGAGTGTTTTTCTAAACTTATAGAAGATTTTATTTACAATAAAAGCAGAAGTCATGTGTTTAGCATTTAAAATCTAAGAATTTTAGCATACTGAAGAAGTAAATTTGACTTTTTAAGTAGAGTTATAAATTAAAATTTCTTCAAGAAGTGCTAATTTTAATAACAAAACTAAAATGCATGCCTTACTTCGTCGTGGGATTTTTTTATATATATATATATATTTTTTTTTTAATATATAAAAATTAAATAGTCAAAATATATTTTATAAATAAAGATATTTGTAATAATTTATTCATTTTTATTTCTTAAAATATTTTTTATTCATTTTTTAATTACAACTAAGTATTTAACAATTACAAACTTAATTTATCATATCATTTTGTTTTTTTAATAAAAATTAAAATCTGTATAAATTGGAATATTTACAATGTTGTATTGACCAATTGACTAAAATTTTTTTAAAAAAATTATAGAAAAAGTTATAAATATTGCAACATTAGATATTTATATTACGTATATATTGGGTATATAAATGTTTAGATTTGCCAATACTCTTATGTCACTGCGTATTCAAATGTTTTTATATATTTACTTAATTTTCATGTATATTCAGGAATTTTAAGACTCTTTAACTTGAGATAACTATCTTTATCTCAAGAATTTACTTTAAAAAATTATTTTTAGTCTCATTTTTTAATTTTCAAATAATTAATTTATTATATATTTTTATCTATTTTTATTAAAAAATTTATATAACAAATTATCAATCCCCGTCTCTCATTGGATTGGGCCTTTTTCTTATCACACCAATTTTCTTTTTTATTTTAATTTCTCTATCTCCCACTCCCCCTTAAAAAGAAAGGAAAAGAAATTTAAATATGAAAAATCTCATTTGATAGAGTTTGTTTTTAAGTTGATAGAGTTTGATATATAAGTTTTTCTAAAATGAATCAAACAAAATCTCAATTCATTTACCTCTCTTTAAACCCAACAAAAATAATAAAGTTCCAGTATTGGAATAGCCCATAAATAATCCAACAAAAATAATACAATCAATTATTAATTTCACCTGTATAACTAAAAAGTGTCAATCATTACTGCTTAATATGATGCTTTTAATATATAAAATATAAATATATAGAGTTATAATTGACTAAGAGTTGAAATGGTTTTATTTTATATAATAAGATAGGTGTCCATTGGAGAATCTTTGGGGATTCTTTTAATTGTATGTTATAGATTTTATTTTATTTTTTACATTTTTATTTTATCTTCAATAATTCACAAAATTATAAAGAGAATTTTATATTGTTTCACATTTTTTATTTTGATCAATTTTATTCTAAATTCATTTGTTTTTATTATAATTAACAAAAATATTTTTTATTTTATTTATTTTCACTTAAAAACTTTTGATTTAATTTAATAAAATTTTTATTTTATTTTTTATTTATTAAAAATATACAAAAATACAATTAAATAGTTTTTCAATATTCTACAGTACTTCTATATTAAATTTAGCAATCACTATTTTAATTCTCTGTACAACACTTTTAAAACACCTATGCTCCAACAATTTTTTTTAATAAAAATTTCAACTGAGTAAAATTAACAGGCCTTATATATATATATATATATATATATATATATATATAAAACACAAAATATGTATGTTTAAAAATAATAAAATAAATTAATATCATGAATAACTCCTAAATTATAGTGAAATATTTAATGTGGTGCCTAAAATATGTAATGTAATGCTTGAATTTTAAAATTTTATAATATAGTAACTAAACTATGAATTTATTAACTAATGTGATATTTGAAAGGCTATTTGTTAGTCATATATCATTATTTGAAGCTACCCACATTAATGGTAAGTACTATACTAATTAATAGATTTATAATTCAAATATCACATTAGAGATATTTAAAGTTTGGTATCACATTGAATATTTTACTATAATTTAAGGGTCATTGATGAAATTAACCTTAATATTATGTTTTATTTATTTATTTGAAATATAAGTTTACTTTTGTATAAGCTAATCATCTTATAATTGGTGTTACATTTTAATTATTTATCTATTTGAAATCAATTATGACATTATGTTTTATATTTCATTTTTAATTTTCTTTACAGCAAATTTTCAAAAAAAATAAAAAGCGAATAACAAAAATAGAAGTGGCAAAAATATCAATCATTAAAAAGTTTACTACTCTCGTGGAATTGCTAAAATCGAAAACAAAGTTTGTGCTTATGTTATGTTATATTATAATTTATTTTGGAACAAAGTTTTTTAAGGGAAAAGGGTAACAAAAGAAATAAAATTCAAAAAGTTGAATAATGCATTAGGCAAGGCACCACTAACACGAGTGCAAAATCATATGACTATCGTATCCATACCACTTGCAATCATTTTGAGGATATTATCGGGTGCAGGTTGGAAGCTCCAATGTCCTTTTGTGAGAACTTGAATTATGTTATTTCATTTTTTTTTTTTTGTTAGTTATGTAAACTTCAACTTTAGCCTGCAATTCAATAAATCTACTGATTACTTGTATAATAAGAAGGATCTTCGCATGACACTTGACGATGCTTCCAAATTTCTGCTAAGAACAACTTTTAGCCTATTCCAATTCTTGAGCATTGCACTAGTTCCATACCAGTTATTCTTACTGTTAGAAATATTTTCAAAATATGAAAATGATTTGATTAAGTTTAATCAAAGAGAAAGAGAAATTATATTAAGTTACTAAATAACTTAAGATATGATTCCAAGATCAAGGATATGATTCTAGATCTAAAGAGAATTAAATAGAGAAGATTGATCATATAGGTAGTCGTCTACCTTGCACATAGAAGTCGACTATCTTGACAAAAAGAAGCTAAACATAGATGCGGTATAAATTAGCTGTTGACTACCAGTTTAGAATAATTCACTGCTATTGATTGATAGTCTTCTAGAAAATGATCTAAGAATATAGTAGTTGACCGCAAATAAGAGAGAAGTTGATTGTCTTATAGGAGATTGGAGTTGGAACTATTCTAAAAATTGAAAATAGTTGATTGCTACACGAAATAGTCGACTAGTCACGTATCAAATGTAATCTATAAGTTGAAAGAAGCCAACCGCTCTAAGGAGGAGTCAACTACCTTGCTCTAGATAACATTTTGAAAATTGAAAATACAAAAGGGTAATTGATTGCTTTCTTAGTGGAGTTAATTGCTCTGTGTGAAAATTTACAATTTCCTGAAATATGAAAAATGATATTTTTTTAGAATGAAAAGTTTAATCAATTTAATGAATCAATTTGTCCTTAATTATTTAGAGGGACATCTTTCTAATAAAAGGAAATGATTTTTTATTGAAATAATATAATCAAAGATTCACAACTTTAAAATTAAATCTCTAAAAACAGAGATTGTTGTGAGTTCATTTGAGACATAATTTAGAAGTTCTTTTCTTTTTATCTTTTCTCTCATTTCTCTCAAGATAAAGGTTTATTTCTTTGGTATTGTTTGCTACAAAAAACTTTGTTAAAGACTAGGTATTTTCATCTTTCATTAAAGGATGTTTAATGGTTTGGTTTTTCTAGTGCATAGTAAACCAAACATAGGCTTTATTATATATAGAAGATTATTCAATACAACGCCTTTTGCATACCTTTATTAATAGAGGCAAAATAAGCTTTAAAGATAGTGGCATTAGCAGCACATTTTGTAGCCATTTCCATTTGTGATTGAAGGTTCCATTCATTCTACTTAATTTGCAAAAAAAAAAAAAAGGCTATAAAAAGATTACAAGTTCTAAAAAAAAGTGCACATTATTTTTGTATTCTTAAGCCTTGTACTCATAGATAAAATCCTTATGTATGCCAAAGTAGATAAACCGAATGTTTTTATCTTTGATAATTAAGAAGATGGCTAGTATCAATTCTTATGGGAGTTCCTAAAAGTTGGAGTGTTTCTAAATGTTGGACACTCGTTATTACAGGCTTCAATAATTTTTCAAGTTAGGTGTTATTGCTTCAAATAAACACTTGTTTTTGTGTATCCACCAAATATAAATGACTATAGAAAAAATGGCAAGTATTGTTTAACTTTTTGAATATATGTCTGGAATTCAATAAGGATAAGGAATAAGCTATTGTGATCCAACAATATCCCAGATTTTTGGTAGAATAGCTCAAGATTTCCATCTAATTTAAAGGACTAAGTTGTTCTAGGTGATATGTTTCCTTTAGCACATGAGAATGTCACCTACAAGTACTACAATGTAATTAATAAATTATGATATAGTATTGTGTAGGGTCCATAAAAAAATTATAGATGGACCTTTACATCATTGTTATGATTGGCTAATTGTAGGATTATGGTAAAAATAATTGTATGTAAAATGCTTTCGTAGCAAGCAACCAGTCCCACCATGTATAATACTTGACCTTTCCTTTTCTCATTGAAATTACTGTTTGACCCTATTTACACTTGTCTTGCTTCAATGTGTTTGGAAATATTTGAATTTGTAACCATGTTTTATTTTAAGAAAAAAAAAATCAAGTCAATGAGATCTTAACTCAGTCGCAAAGATGATGTTTTAGAATTATAAGGTCTTAAGTTTAAGTCTTATTGTATACGAATTTGGTTTAATTTTATGTTGAATTTGTCATATTATATTCTATTTTATTGGCTTTTTTTATTTATGTAATTGTTCAATGATGTGATACTTGATTATGATTGCAATTTGTACTTGTAATTTCAAGTTCAAACTTAATTACATAAAAAAATAAAACAAGACTTTAATGTAGTTAATTAGATGTACGAGAAAAAAAATGTAAGTTTGAATTACCCTTGAACAACCTTAAGAAAAATATTTAAAAAATACTTCCAAAATTATATCTTCATGAAAAACAATTTTAGTTCTCTTAAACGGATGCTAAAAAAATGATAAATAAAATGACATTTAAATAGAAAATTTTAGTTAGAAGTGCAATTCCTTATGTTATATAAAAAAAATAATACTAATAACAATAACAATAAAAAAAACAAGGCCATTTTGGATATACAAACTTATCATAGTCTAAGTAATAATAGAGGAAATTACAAAATTAAACTTAAGATTAATAGCACATTTAACCTTTTTCCACTTATCAGTCCCTAAACTCAAAAGATTTTATTATTGTCATTCTAATATAACCTTTGAATCTTATTATTATTATTATTATTATGATAATAATAATCCCAAATTTATGGAGTAGTATTATTGAATATCTATGATGAACAAAGCAAAAACCTTGCGTTGTGAAATAATAAAATCTTAATATCTTCATGTCTTTGCTTTAACCGACTGTTGTAGAATCTTTATTCAAAGATCTTACAATGAAGAAAGATTGCCAACAACTGAACCACAGGCAGTGGATATTTTAAAACAAGTATAAAAAATGGGAGACATAGATCATCCACAATATTTATTATTTTAGTACCAAAAAAGATGAAACATCTGGAACATAACCATGATCAGTTCTCCATAATCATTCAATCTAGATAGTGAAAAAATAATAAATCTTGATAATATCTAAGAGGGATAGGATAGCCTGAAAAATCAGCATCAATAAGATGGATAAAGAAAACAACAAGTTAACAATTGCTACTAAAAAGGTAGAAATATTCATTACAGTATATTCATTACAGTATAAATTGTTGTTATCTTTTGTAAAAGTCAAAGTTACTTTCATAGGTATTGATAATTAGTTACCTATCTTTTAAATATTAATAAGTTACCTAACCCAATTAATGGGAGGAACTTTTCTATTATAAAGGATGATGGGATAAAAAGGAAAGTAAGAGACTCATTTCCCTACTTTGCTTCTTCTTCTACTCTTTCCACATCCTCCTCTTACCTTTCTCACCCTTTTCAATTATAAATTATCTTTCACCTATAATTGATGTCATAGCTTTGTAACGAACCTTGTATATCATACATTGCACAAATCAATTTGAGATCTCCAGATCTCAGCTATTATTGTAAGTATTTTTTTTACTTTCACAACTTTTAATTTTAAGCTTTATGTTCTAAAACTCATATACCTGTTTACTATCTCTGTACTAGCATTGCGACTTTGTTGTAGCCTTCAAATCTAGTGTTAGAGATTTTTGAAAAGGTATACAAACGGTTTTAGGTACCAAGAATATAGAGCAAGATATTGAAAACTATGTTTGTTTAGAAAAAACTTATAGTCATAGTTTCAATGTGGATTCTTAATTAAAAAATCATATATTGGCAATCAACCATAATATTAATGTTTTAGTTGATTTATCTTCTACTTTTTTAAGAAAAATTGTTTAATAAAGTTGACATACTAGAATAAAAAATAGATACTTTAAGATAAGTGACTAGTTTAGATCTAAACCAAGATTCTAAATAGTTATTAGTAAATATTAATAAAAAATTAAAATTATTAGAAGTTGATAAAAGTCAAACAAATGACTTTGGACCTTTATATTATGATAATACTATTCTTACTCTTAATGATGATAAACCATTATCTTCTCAACCACCTGATTTTCTAAAGCAAAAAAAAAATAGATTTTAAATCTTATAAGAGTTTTATAGAACACCTTAAGTATAAAAAGAAAAAAACCATTGATCCTAAAGAAAAGATTGATTATTTGTATATGATAGAAGACTATATGAAACAAATATAGAATATTTTAAAAAGTTTAATTATCATTATATGCTTAATTATAATACTACTGATGAAAGTAGTTCAGATGAAGAAGATAAAAGAAAAGATAAAAGTTTAACTATTAATCCAATTGTAAAAGATAAAACTAGTAGTACAAAATCCTCATCCTTTGAAAAAGTAGATAAAAAAAATAGATGCTAAGCCTACACCTATGGATCTTGATCAATAAAGAGTTGATAAAGGAAAAAGAAAAGTAAGAGAAATTTCTAATAAAGAAATTGATGACAAAAATAGGTTTGATGATATAATCAAAGATAATATTTATGAAAATGAAATCAAACAAACACGAATATCTTTTAGAACTGTTACGGAACCTATATCACAATATAATTTTATAAAATCTTAAAAAAAAAAATTGTAGCTCAAAGAGGAGCATATTTAGGTCTTTCAAAATATCTATAAATGACTATAGAAAAATCATAGAAGATTGGGCACAATATATAACTATTGTAGTAAACAACTACAAAGATACTTGGTCTGAAGGAAAACTCTTAAATTATTTTTACGAAACATTTCAATGAGATGTTTTATAATTCTTGCGTAAATAGGAAAAGTTTGAAATAGGAAAAGCTCAAAAAGAGACTTTATTAAATTAAATAACTACTATACCATATTTGTTAAAAAAACCTTACAAATCTACTAAAGAATGAATTTTGTGGAAGAATGGAACCAGTTGATCAAAATAGTGAAGCTAGTTATATATTGACTAAAATAAAATTATGTGACATAAGACATTTAGATGAATTTTCTAAAAAATATATTCATGAATACCAAAAATTGGATGAAACTCATTACAAATTATGGAAAGAATAATATTTGTGTCTTTTCAAAATTCAAATCATGGATAAAAAGGCATAAAAAAATTTAGTGGTAATATTATAGCTATCGATTCTAATCAAGGATCTATAGATACTCCTTTATTTATCAAAGAAAAAAATTAGGAGAATTAAATAAAATATCATAAAGTTAGATATATACATTTAGGAATAATTATGATAACTATAAAAATTTTATTCAAAGTTGGTAATGATATACCAATAATAGCATTATTAGTAGATAAAAGACTTAAAAGTCCTATTAAAGCTCTAATAGGAAGAATACAATGAAATCTTGTTTCAGGAGCTATTTAGTTTAAAATAAAACTAAATTATTTTATTTCTATTAATGACCCATGGATAAAAGACTACCTTAAATTAAGAATATTAACAAAACAGTCAGAAATTAGAAATATAGCTTATGATCTATCTATAAACTGGATAGCTATCAATGAATTTATTAATCGTACTTTTACATCTATTAAAAAAATAGATTCTAATATTATAGAAATATTGAAACCCAAACCTTTTGATTCAAAAATCAAACCAAGATTAATGAATCTTAGAGATCTATCAATACCAACATGATGGTTATTAGAAGGCATTACAGAACATGTTCCTTCTAAAAGAAAAATAAAACCTATGGAATTTGTTGCATCAAGAAATAACTTGTATTTTAAAAAGTATGGAAAAAGTAGTTTTAGTAACAATCTAGTTCTATCACTACCCTCTTATATACCTTCATTCTCAAATAGAGATAAAGAAGACAAAAAAAGTATTGCCAGTGAACAATCATTTGTTTTACATAGGCAATCCTCTCATTCTCAACCTCAATCAATGGGTATAAAAAAATATAAATATTCTTATTTTTCTAGGGGATACTAGTAATCAAAACCAAAAAAAAAAAAAAATTCAGTTTATAACTCAATAAACTCGATTTTAAACTCAATATTTTCCAAAAATACTAAAAGAGATGATATTCGAAGTTTGGTTATAATCAACCAATATAAAATTGGTAACGATGAAGTAATTACATTTTCAAAAAATCAAACAAAAAGGTATTATAATTATGTTGAAGCATAACTTAGATTTAAAAGGTATAAACCATACTCTTTGAATGTTTTGATAGACATTGGAGCTACTATATGTAATTGTAGAAGTAATGCTTTACCATTAGAAAAATGGGAGCCAATGAAACACCCTATTGCAATAATAAGAATCAATGAAAAAGAAACTATAATATGATATAAAGCAAAAAATGTTTCTATTTATTTTATGAATAAAAAATTCATAATTTCGAACATTTTATGCCTTTTTTTTTATGTATGGTGATATGTTATTAGAAAATAATTCATGTACGATTATCTATCTTTATGTTAGAATAACAATAATATTGTTTTTACTATAGATGAAGAATATATAGAAATACCTTTAGTAAAAAATCATAAACATATATGTGATTCTAATTTCCAACCTAAAACCAAGAAAATGGAAATTAAATCAATCAGTGAAACACATTAGTTATATAAAATTTTAAAAGAAAATTTTAGTGAAGAACCATTAAAATTACGGTATATAAGTCCTTGTTTTTGTAGTTTAAAAATTATTGATTTAAAGAAAATAATTACAGTAAAACCAATTATCTATATTAAACAAGATATAGATGAATTTGATATACAAATCAATGAACTTTTACAAAAATGACTTATAGAACCCACTACTAGTCCACATTTAAGTCTAGCATTTATAGTAAGAAATCATACTGAACGAAAAAGAGGAAAAGCTAGAATGGTAATAAATTATAAACAGCTTAACCAAAATCTAATATTCGATGGTTACTTTATTCTTAGAAAAGATGTGTTAATAAACTTAGCAAAAAATGCTAAATATTTTAGTAAATTTGGTTGTAAATAAGGATTTTAGCAAATAATGTTAACCAAGAGTCAAAACCATTGATAGCTTTAATGCACAAAAAGGCCATTATCAGTGGAAAGTCATGCCCTTTGGACTTTATAATGCTCCACAATTTTTTCAAAGATGGATGGATACCATTTTTGGGAAATATAAAGAATTTTGTATGGTATATATTGATGATATACTTATATCTTCTAAAACATTAAATGAGCATGGGAAATATCTAAATCTTATAACTCAAGAATTTATAAAACTTGGTATAATATTAAGCCCTAAAAAGTTAGAA
Source organism: Durio zibethinus (assembly GCF_002303985.1). Next base: position 19,429,592 of record NW_019167938.1, on the reverse strand, counting down.
CTTGAAAAAACTAATATAGAATTCTTAGGATTAAATTTATCTTTAGATGGTCTTACTTTACAAAATCATATTATAATAAAAATTAAAGAATTTTCAAAACAATAGGAATATAAAAAACAACTTCAAGTTTTTTAGGTCTTCTTACTTATAGAAGACAATTTATTAAAAATCTCTCTAAAAAAGAGAAAGTTTTACAAGAAAAACTAAAAAGTGATATACCTTTTTCTTGGAAAAAGACAATTATGATATTATTAAACAAATAAAATCAGATTTTAAATTTATACATAAAGTATATCTTTCTCAATTAGGAGAATTACTCATTTTGGAAACAGATGCTTTAGACCAACATTAGGGATATGTACTTAGATCAAATGTGCATAATCAAGAATTAATTTGTGGTTGTAATTCAAAAAAATTTAAACCTAATGAGAAAATATATTATTTTTACAAAAGAGTTACTAGCAATAAAAAAAGCAGTAACAAGATTTTATATTTATTTAGCACCTGAAAATTTTATTATTAGAACTAATAACCAAGCAATTAAAGACTTTTAAAAAAAAAAGAAATTAGAAACTAATCTTAAAAGGATTAGATGGTATAATTTTTTATGCCAATATAATTTTTCTATTGAATTTATTAAAGGATCTAATAATGTTCTTGTCGTTTTTTTTAGCAGACCGATAGATAGAGGCAAAAAACTTTTTAAGCAACAAGGACAATGGATCACCATTCAAAAGAAATAATCTAAACAAAAGATTTCTTCTCAAAATCCTAATCCAAGATTATCGTATCCTACTCCTTTTGGACCACTAATCCCTTATCCTAATTCAAGATATCTTTATTCTCCTTAAACATATTTTTTTCTTTCTCACAACCTTCATTACAATCAGTAATGAAACCTGTTCAAGTTCCCAACATTTCTCAATTTTCGTAGGATCTAAGCCAATGGATACCTATTTCATATTCTAAAGTTCTCGAGAGAACAGAGGAATTGCGTAAGTCAAGGTAGCCCTTTCTAGAAATAAAAGATTTTTATAATCTAGGTTTATCCCTTGAATTATATAATCTACTTAATAATGTATAGACAACCCATATATATGAAAGCAAAGCTAATTTTAGAATAAACATGACAAAATTAGCATAAGTTTTAGCTAATCAAGCTGAACAACAAGCTCGATTTTAAGAGCTTGTATTTAAAACAATGCATACAAGTAACTTGTTAAAAGAGTAAGATCCAAACTTTTTTACTATTGATGAAAATCAATACTCCTTTGAAGAGATAAACAATCTCATAGATATTTGTGAATTCTTTGAAAAACAAAATTTTTCTTCTAAAATATTAAAATTAAAAGAAATTTTAATGTTTGAAAAAGCTGTAATTCTTTTACCTAATGAGATATTTCAAAAAATAAATAGTAATATTCTTCTTGAAATAGAAAAATTATTACAAGAAAAATTTATAGATTATAATTTTCAAGAAGACAGTTTTATGATATATCTTGGAAATACTAGATAGGAAAACCCTTTCCAAAAATAAAATTTAGACTTGATCATGAACTATTCGATATAACAAATACCGAAATTGGATTAGTAAGCCAAATAGTTGTACAAAATTTTCTTTCCACTTAATAAAACAATTCCCTGTTTTTATTAAATCAAAATTTATTGATTTCATAAAAAATTATCAATATTTTTGTTATATTCATTTTAGTATTGCTAGCTTACTAGGGATTTACAAAGAGAAAAGTTTATCCAACCCTATCAAATATGGGAAATTCAAAAATTAATGAGTGGACCTCTTCTTGAAAAAATCAACGAGAATTCTGAACAGCTTAATCAAGCTTTAAGGAAGTTTTCATCCCCTAATCAATACCAATTCCAAATAGAAATATCTATGATGAACAAAGCAAAAATCTTATATTGTGAAATAATAAAATCTCAATATTTTCAAGTCTCTGCTTCAACCAATAACTGTAAAATCTTCATTTAAAGATCTTACAATGAAAAAAGACCATCACCAACTGAACCACATGCAGTGGATCTTTTGAAACAATTATAAAAAATGGAAGACATAGACCATTCACAACATTTATTATTTCAATACTAAGAAAGATGGAACATTTGGAATAAAATCAGGACTAGTTCTCCATAATCATTCAACCTAGATGATAAAGAATTAATAAATCTTAATAATCTCCTAAAAGGATATGAGCATAAAAAAGATAGCTAAAGAAAATAATAAGTCAACAATTGCTGCTAAAACGATATATATATTCATTACAGTATGAATTATTGTCATCTTTTATAAAAGTCAAAAGTTACTTTCATAGGTATTAACAATTAGTTACTTATCCTATAGGTATTAATGAGTTACCTACCCTAATTAATGGGGAAGAACTTTTGTATTATAAAGGATGATGGGATAAATAGGAAAGGTAGAGACTCCCTTCCTTACTTTACTTTTTCTTATACTTTTTCTACATCTTTCTTTCATTTTTCTTACCCTTCTCACTTGTAAATTATCTTTCACTCTAATTGATTCCCTTCCCCACTTTGCTTCTTCTTCTACTCTTTCTACATCTTCTTTTTTTCTTTCTTACCTTTCTCACTTGTAAATTGTCTTTCACCTGTAATTGGTATTAGAACCTTATAACGAACCTTATATATCATACACTGTACAAAATCATTATTTAGATATATTTATTTTTTATTTGAGATCTCTAGATCCCAACCATCATTGTAAGTATTTCTTTACTTTCGCAGCTTTTAACTTTAAGCTTTATGTTTTAAAACTCATATATCTATTTATTATTTCTATGCTAGTGTTATGACTTTATTGTGACCTTTAAATCTAGCATTAAAAATCTTTGAAAGGTATATAGACGGTTTTAGGTACTAGAAACATAGAGCAAAATATTAAAAACTGTGTTTGTTCAAGAAAAACTTATAATCATAGTTTGCATATGGATCCTTAATTAGAAAATCATATATCGGCAATCAACTATAATATTAATGGTTTAGTTGATTTATCTACTACTTTTTTTAAAAAATTGTTTAATAAAATTGACATACTAGAATAAAAAATAGATAATTTAAGACAAGTGACTAGTTTAGATATAAACTAAGATTCTAAGTAGTTATTAGTAAATATTAATAAAAAAAAAATTATTAAAAGTTGATAAAAATCAAACAACTGACTTTGGATATTGATATTATGGTAATGCTATTATTACTCTTAATGATGATAAATCATCATTTTTTCAACCGTATGATTTTTTTAAAGCAAAAAAATTAGATTTTAAATCTTATAAGAGTCTTCTAAAACACTTTAAGTGTAAAACAGAAAAAAAATGATCTTAAAAAAATGATTGATTATTTGAATATAATAAAAGAACTATATGAAACACATGTAAAACTTTTTAAAAAATTTAATTAGCATTATATACTTAATTATGATATTATTGATGAAAATAATTCAAATAAAGAAGATAAAAGAAAAAATAAAATTTTAAATTCTAATATAATAATAAAAGATAAAATTAATAATACAAAATTTTCGTTATTTGAAAAAATAGATAAAGAAATAAATACTAAGTTTACATCTATAGATCTTGTAAAAAAAAAATTAATAAAAAAAAAAGTAAGAGAAATTTTTAATAAAAAAATTGAAGATAAAAGTAAGTTTGGTAATAGAACGGAAGAAGCACAAAAAGACCGTGCGTGCCCCTTTCTCTCTCTCTAACGCACTGAAAAAACAATCTCAAATTTTGGTTTTAGAAAAACTCTAATGGTTGTTGTCCAAGCTTCCAAGATCAATCTCCCAACTCCCTCTTCCTCTCTTTCTTCTTCTTCTTCTAAAACACCAACGTCTCTTCTCTTCGAACCCCATTCTTTTTCCCTTGCCCTTTTCCACTCTGACTCTTCTCTTTCCCTTTTTCCTTCCATTTCCTTCCCTTTTTCTTCCCATCAAAAGTCCCTTACTATTCCTCCTCCTTCATCTTCCTTCACTTTCCTTCTTCTCCAAAAAACCCAACAAAATCCTAATCCCAGAGTCCTTTTCATTGTTTCAAGCCCTTATAAAGGTGGTTCCAAGGTTCTCCTTAGATTTTTTCTTTATAGGAATGATGGCAGTAAGGTTTTTGAGAAGGCTAAAGTTGTTTCCAAGCAAAAGGGTATTGAGTTTGATGATAAAGTTGGGGTTTTGATTGATGTTAGTCATGGTTTGAAAGTTATGATTGTTGGGTCTGTTAATTTTTTCGCTTTGTATTCGGTTTCAAGCTCGACAGTTTTCATCTTTGGGGTTAAATTGGTGGGTAATGATGAGGGTGATGATGGGGTGGCCGTTAAGCTCATGAAATGTGCTATGATTGATTGTTTGAAGCCTGTTTTTTCAATGTGTATGTCATTTGAGTGGTTGGTTTTAGGGGAGGAAAATGGGGTTAAAGTTTGGCATTTAAGAGAATTGGTGAAAGGGAGAAAGGTCAGGAGAGTGAAGAATTCTGGTCTGTCAAATGGGGTAATTGGAGATAATGAAGGTATTTTCAGTGGTGGATCAAGTAGCTCGGAGATTGTTTGTAACGGTGATTTTGATGGGAAGATTGAAAAGCATTCTGTTTCTGGTAAGTGTTATGGGGTTTTATGTATTGCTTTGAACTTTATAATGGTAGTGGCCGTGTTATTTTTGTTCATTTCATAAACTTATAGTAGGTTCTGTAATTTATTCTATAATTGTTGTCAATTTTATCAGCAAAAGTGCTCAAGTGAATTAGAATAGATGGCTTCCTTTGCAGCCTATCCAGTTGGTGTTTAAGCATAGCTTTTTTTCTTGGTACTTCATGTTTAAGCTAACTGATGACAGAGCTGATTCGCTTAATATTGAATTTAGGCTGTGGTATTGTTCCAGTTCGTCATGACTTGAACCGGTTACTGAATTAGTTTAATATACTGCAAAAGTCTATCAACCTCTTTAAGTAACTCCTAGAAAATTTTTGTTCCATCAATCATGACTAAATGCGCAGAGCTAACTTATTATTTCTTGTAGTGGTTTTCTTTTTGAATGAACTTGTAAGAGACTTGACAAATTATAACATACCTGTGTTTTAGTGAATTGTATTAGACTTTAGCTTAAGGATCATTGAGATTCAAGGCCTTTAGAAGAAGGAATTTTGCTTACCTTTTAGGTCAATGCTTCTTGTATTATAGCATTGGAGATAATTTACAGGAGATGGAGCAGGGACTGGGAATACTTGATTTAAAGGCATTTCCAAGTGAAGATCTTTATCTATGAAGAGGTTTAAGTACCTAATAATGTAGGAGGAAGTGAGTTGTCTTTTGGTTGAAATTTATTTTTCAAATATTGAATGAAGTAATTAAATACCAATACCTGTCTAGGCCATCTATTGTCGTTTTCCTGTTTCAGTGAGTTAGATTAGGTCAAGGAGCATAGCCATCTTTAGCATTCTAGCTTGAGCTTTATCAGACTAGAAATGGTATTGATAATTAATTGGGGGTCTAACTTTTTTTTTCTTTAAATATGAGTGATAAATTAAATTAATTTAATTTGAAATATGAACATGTATAATTGCCTTGACTTTGTCCATGTAATGGCTTTGTGGATCAGTATCTCCATAATTTGTCATAAATTTTTGGGTGATTTGGCTCATTAATGGCAGTATAACTTCAGTTAATTGGCTTTACTCAGACATTCTATTACATAGTCTCACACTGCATCTACTGAAATATATTTAATTTATTATTTTTTCTAACAAATTGTTTTTATTATCTATTTAACCAAGCAATTGGGTCACTCATATTTAGCAAGATGCTGATATTTGGTTTAAATTATAAGTATGTCTCTATATGGTAAATTAGTTATATAAGAAAGTATAAAGGTTGTTTGATTAAGAACTCTCCTATATGTTTCCCTTTTGTTTGAGTGAAGTCTCTAGTTGGTGGATTGGGATCATAAAGTCTCACTGTATTTTTAGTAGTTTACAAGGTTGCTACTTTTTTTTTCTCTGATTGGGCATTGTATTTTGCAGTGAAGCAGATGCCTGGAAAATTCAGACAAAAATCTGCGGGTGCATGCTTTGTGGCATTTGAGAAAGGGGAGGTTAAGGGCTTGACATCTGCAAACGGGCCATTTATGTCCATAAAGGCAATTTCCATCCAACCACTGTCCTCAAAGAAGTTTTTAATTTTGAATTCTGCAGGAAATTTGTCTGTCTTGCATGTATTGAACAATGCTGTTGGATTAAATATCACCTTTCACATGAGGTCATTGCCACATGTTCTGAAAGTGCAGAAGCTGGCTGTTCTTCCTGATATTTCCTCAAGTAAGCTTCTCTAACTTCTTTCTTTAGTTCTTCCAAAGTTCTCATTTGATTTTAGAGATGGTTACATGGCCAAATAGGGTTCAAAATCATGATTAATGGATGGCAAAGTGGCATGACTTGAAGTTTATTTCCAATGGGAAGATTCTTGATACCCAGGAAACAAGTCGTGGAGTTCATGTGTTCTTTGCTAAGGGTTATCTTGTGAGCGAAGAATAGGGAAAAAAATCTTGGTGTTGGGATGGGGTGGGGAGGGTTTGAAACTTTGAATTCAATTGCACACAGACAAACACCTGCTGTTTGAATAAAAAAGAGTGAAAATTTTGGGTTACTGAAAACATTCTTTGGAATTTTATTAACATTAAATTTTGACCTTTGACCTCTGCTTTTTAAGGGAAAGCATTTGATGGTTGATCTTTATAATACTTGTATGCAATTAAAGGATACTTTCCATCATTTTGTAGGAAGACAAACTGTTTGGATATCAGATGGGTATCATTCTGTGCACATGGTGGACATTAGCTCTGCATTTAACGAAAATGTTAAAAGGGAGAGTGAGGAAAAGCTAATGCAAATCTCAGGTTTTATTAATCCTCTGATTTTATTTGTTTAATATGTTGAATTATGTCATATATTGACTTTACTTTTATCAATCTTTGGAGAATACTTGCATATTCTCTTCCATAATTTTGATTCCTTTAAGGTGGGGTCCTTGCATTTTTTATTCTTGCTCGTGAAGGTTCTATGATCTGGAGCACTTGTTTCATCAATCACTTTATTACTGATTTTTTTTTGTGATTGATATGTTCACATGCCCTTTTTAGAGTGTTATAAAATTTAACTTCTTGTGTTATATTTTTCTCCTAACTTTTTGGCAAGGTGATTTACATTTTTCCTGTTTTATTTGCTAGTTTGTCATGCAATTTTTTCTAGTGAAAAGATCCAAGATATGATACCTACGGCTGAAAACAGTATTTTGATCCTTGGACAAGGTAATCTTTTGGTTTCTTCTTTCATAGGTATTCTATCCGTGAGAAATGGTCCTTGAAATTAAAAATTAACAGGAAGTGATAGGCTATATGTTTTCTATGTGCATATTTTCCCTGTGGCAAACTAGAAAGTTAATTGTCTGAGTAATATCTCTGTCACGATATGATAAACTTTTATTGGTGTTAAACATATGTGTGCTCACATGTGCATAAACAGATACAGTTATGCTTAAGTGTATATATCCCACCCTCCTCACCCCTTGCTTTTCATCTTTTTCTTTTACTCAAGTTGCGCATGATCATATATTTTCCTGTCTGCAACTTTCTGTTTTATTGTTTCCAAATTTCTTGACTTCACCTATCTATACTGAGCAGGAAGCCTGTATGCATATACAATTTCCTGAAGTGGTATGGCAACCATATCTTTGTTTGTGGTGAGCATTTTGTCATGTCACTCTTCCTTAAGAGATAATTCTGGATCCCCTGCTCCTGCTGATTTAAGTGAATCTTTTTTGCAGGTCATTTATGTTCCTGGTTGTATTAAATGATTATATATTTCAATTTATTCCTGGACCAGTGTTTTTAGTAAGTATGTGTGAACTCTTCTGCAAACCTGTAATACATCAATCCTCAGAATGGTATACTAATTACTGCATAAACTTGTCATTCCCTAAATTTCAGTTGGCCATCTTGCATCCGGAGTACAATGGTGTCTGAAGTCAGGATATGCAGTTGTCTCATGTGTCTAATGATGCATAAGACCGCGAGGACATTGGCCTCTTGAAGGTGTGTATAACATGAAGTTTAGTTTATCAAAATAAATGTTGGGTAATCTAGCAGATTAAATAATTTAGGCAGATTTTGTTTATTGTGCTCCTACTTGCAACTTATGGTGAGTTTGGGTTGGGAAATAAGAAATTTTAGGGTTTATGGCTATTGTTGGAACTATGGTTGGGGTTTAGGAATCAATTATGATTTGAATTGGTTAGGATTTATCCCAAAAGGGGGCTGAAACTGAAGGAAAAGATTTCTAGAAACTGTGTACCGAGATGCTTGTGGTACACTTGGTGAATTGAGAGATTTGGCTGATTAGTATTGATGTGAAACTATGGCTTATGGTTGAAATTACAAAAAAGCAATTTGATTTTGGATGCAAAGAGAAGTGACTGCTTTGAAGATTTAGGTCCTGTGTTGTGAGCAGCCACCCAAGAATATTGTAGCAAGAGAGGAAAATGAGTGGAAATAATAACTCAAACTAAAAAATTTCCAGGTTAAGTTTTAGTAAAATTCAACTCTACCAAGGCTATTGATACAAAGGGACATAAGTGGGCAAAAAGTATCTTACTATGTTGCTTCGACTCAGGTACGGATTTCAAGTGCTGGTATGTGTCTATATGTTTGATTCATCAATTACCTTAAACTTAATACACGAAGATACAAACATAAAAGGGTCAAGAGAAGGATGCAGGTGTGGGGACTCATTTCACATGTACTTAAAGTATAATATATATGTGTGTGTAAGGATCCATTTACACCAATGAAAAAAAAGTTTTACACTTTTTTAACTGTTAGATCTCATAAAGCAATTTTTTTACTCGTGAACTTGTCTTCCCCTCTCTCTCTTTTTGGTTTCTTCATCAAATCAACTTGCTCTTTCCTTTCAATAGCTGACCTTCTTCTCCATTGCTTATCAAATCTTAAGCTTATCTCCCCATCGTTATGGAATTAAAATGCCCCATCCTCTCATAACACCATATATTTTTTCTCTTTCATTTTTCACCTTTTATTTTCTAAAAATCTGTGATCTTTTAGTTATTTTACTGATAAATTCTGTTTTTAATAGAATTTCAATACCAAGGAATCAAGCAAATCTAATATTACAAAACTTTTTCTCTTAAAATTGAACAGTAGACATGTAAAGAAGGATTGTAATTTGTTTAGTGGAAAATTGGTCTTACAGTGGGAAAACCAGATTTTGTTCATTTGAAGTTGTGATAATTTAAATTTGATTTTGTTCGTCATTTGGGTCATGGGATTTGAGACATGAAGGACTGACTTTTACATCCTAATAAAGCTTGATAATCAGTACTGGAAGAATGGGAATGAGATGATGCAGCTCAAAATGATCAATCTCCAAAAACCCTTCAAAGAAGAAAGATGAAGAGAGAAGACAGAAAATATAGAGAATAGTAGAAAAGATAATTGGCAGAAGAATGTTTGTGATATTTCTTGAATGGTTACACACTACTTTCTTACTCCCTTTTAATGCTAGTATAACCACCTCCAGTTAATTCCAAGAATCTCGGACTTAGTCGTAGTTTCTCTTTCCTTCCTACTAATAGTAATATTAGCTGGAAAATAAAAAACGAAAATATAAAAAATAGAAATCAAGCAAATAAGGGCCTCGTTCACACAAGCTTTAGAATAGCTAGCCTAAATACTAAAAACAAGTTCACCTAAGTTAAGCCCATAACAACACCCCTCCCATGGAAAAGATCCTTGTCCTCAATGATCAAATGCAGGATATTGTTGCTTTAATTCATATAGAACCTCCCAATTGGCATCTTTTGGAAATTAATTTGTCCACTTAAGTAAGACTTTTGTAACAGTCACGTTCCCTATTTTTACCATCCTCATGTTTAGAACTTTTATTGGTTTTTTCACCATTTGTCCATTATCACCAACAATAGGTAATGGGGACTGAGTAGCAGAGTTGCCAACATGTTGCTTCAGTTTTGATACATGGAACATGGGATGGATTTTAGAACCACTAGGTAATTGTATCTTATAAGCAACCTTCCCAATCTTTTCCAGAACTTTGTAAGGCCCAAGGAATTTAGTAACTAGTTTAGCACAGCTCTTGTTCTTCATTGACTGTTGCCTATAAGGTTGCAACTTAACATAAACTAAGTCTCCCACCATAAACTCTCTCATTTCACTTCTTGTCTTCCATAGTATTCATTCTAGCTTGAGCCATAGTAAGATAGAATTTCAGCACTTGAATTGTATCTTTTCTAGCTTGTAATCTTCTGTCTATTGCCTCTATAGTTGAATCTCTTGCTAAGGTAAATGGATAGGAGGTGGCTATTCGTACATCACTTCAAAACATGCTGTGTTGATAGTTGAATGGTGATTGGTGTTGTACCACCATTTGGCCAAAGATAGCTATCTGCTTCATACTTTTGGTGTCTCACTCACCATGTACCTTAAATAGGTTTCTAAACATCTGTTAACAACTTCTGGCTTGACCATCATTCTATGGATGGTATGCAGTGGACATATTGAGTGACGTTCCATGCCGTTTGAAGAGCTCTTGCGAAAACTTACTCATAAAGACCTTGTCCTTGTTAAACACAATGGAATTAGGCATCCGTGGAGTTTGAATATGTTGTCCACTAACAATTGTGCCACTATTAAAGCTGTGAAAGGATAAGTAATTGCCACAAAATGAGTGTACTTGCTCAACCTGTCCACTACCACATATATATTATCTTTTCCATAAGATTTAGGCAACCTTTGTATAAAATCCATGGAAATGTCTTACCATATTCTATTGGGTATAGGAAGAGGCTCAATTTCCCATCTCTTCAATTGTCCTTCATACCATGTGTACTTAGAATTGGTAGTGATTTTAGACTGCAATTCAACAATCAACTTCTGTAGTTTAGGATCAGTATTCCAGGAATCTTGGATTTTTCTCATTAGATTCGTACTCATTATAGATAGTGCCATAAGTTTAGGTGGCTCCAGCTTTGGTTTTCGAGACAAGGCATTAGCAATTGCATTATAGTCACCCTTCCTTTATGAACCTCATAGTCCTAACCCATCATCTTGGTAATCTGTAATTGTTGAACAGGAATGGTAGATTGATTAGTGAGAAGAAATTTCGAACTTTGGTGGTTAGTCTTGATGGTGAAGTGCCTACCAAACAAGTAGGCATTCCATTTCTTAAATCTCATAAGAATAGCTAGCATTTTCTTTTCATTTACTGACAGTGCTTGCCGATACAGCTTTGTTGAAATAAGCTGTAAGCCTCCCATTTTGGGTCAACACTACTTTTATGCCAGTTTCTATCGCATCTCTTTCCATCATAAAGGTCTTGTTGTAGTCGGGAAGAGCTAATATTGGTATAATGGTCATAGCTGTTTTCAACCTTTTAAAAATTCTATAGCCTTATCATTCCATAAGAAAGCATCTCATCAAGAGTATCTTGTAACAATATAGTTGGTCACGAATGTCATTTTCTTCTCGTTTTCTTTTAAAATTTTCATTTGATTATAGTCGAAGTAAATGTTCATGAAGCGGAGGAGATCATGTTCGGCACTGTTGTCCACTAGCTGATCTATGCTCAGTAAGGGAAAGCTGTCTTTAGAGCAAGCCTCATTTAGGTCAGTAAAGTAGATAAACATCCTCTATTTGTTGTCATGTTTTTTTAACATAACAGCAGTAGCTATCCATTCAGGGTGGTAAACCTTTTGATAAATCCAGTTTTTAGTAGCTTATTGACCTTTTCTTCTATTATCTTTTGTTTTTTAGGGGCAAAACACCTCTTTTTTTGTTGAACTAGTTTCATATTTAAATCAATGTTCAACTTATCCACCATTATTGAAGGGTCTATGCTTGACATGTCTTAAGACATTGTTTCCAACCAATTGAATCAATCCATTTTTTTGACCGAGCTTAGAGTATGTATGTATACATTTTTCTTGATTATCCTAAAAAAAAGGAACAAGTATAGATCTTCGGCTAGTTTAAGTCGGGTGACATCGATTCTTTTGTTTTTGCTCGTTCAGGGCAAGATTGAATCCGTTAGATTGATTTTCTTCTTGTAGTACTTTGATCTCGAGATTTTCCTGCCTTATATCTCTTTGGTGACAGTTGAGATTGGGATTGGGGTTATAGGTTCCAAGACTTTTTCCTTTTTGTGGTGGTCACATATCATTGCCTGTTCATGGATTGGTCTCCCCTGAGCTCTCCTATCCTATTGGGAGTAGGAAACTTGATTTTGAGGTGAGGAGTTGATCTTACAACTCTTATGTTAGATGGCTCAGCCAATTTAATATCATGTTATAGGCTAAGGGTACATTTATCGCCATAAATTCAATAATTAAGGGGACTGGTCTAGGCTTGGTTCCTAAAGTGATTGGAAACTTAATGGTTTTTTTTACAAAACTTGCTCATTTTCAAAATCAATTAGTGTGGTGGTGAGCGGCCTTAGTATGTAATAAGTAATCTCCATTTTTACCATGATTGACTAGTAAATGACATCGATCGGGCTTTCATTATCAAAAAGAATTTGTTTTCTCCACATGATTGTTTACTATAATTTTTATGACTATGGCGTCATTATGGGGAAACTGAATCTTTTTTAGATATTTTGAGTTGAATGAAATTGGCTTGTCATAACATTTTTGTTTCTTAGCCATGGAACAAAAGGTCATTATTGTTTTCAAATCAAATTTTTTTTGGTTGATACTGAGGTCCTACCAGTAATTGCATTAATGGTTCCTGTTATGGGTTGGTTGTCTACCTTATCTCTTTTTTTGTCTTTCTCGTTGGGCTTATGATTATATTACCTTGGTCATCGTTTCTCTCCTATTCTCTTAGTTCATTCTCGATTGCTCTTTTTTTTTTTCTTTTGAAATTCGTCACGTGTTGCCCTGGTCTTTTATTTTCCATAAACCTGTTAAGCCGACCTTTTTTGATCAGATTCACAATTTCGTTCATTAGGTTAACACAAACCTTAGTATTGTGATCGTGATCCTTGTGGAAAGCACATCTCTTGGTTGGCTCTTTTTTGCTATTATGTCTTAGTGGCTTTGGTTATATGAGCTAAAGGTTCCTTTCTATTTGCGTTAGAATCCTGTCTTGAGAGGTATTTAGTGCATTGTAGTTGTATAATTTGCTTGGGTTCTTCATCTTAGGGTACCTTCCATTGATTTTCTTTCCTCTTGGAGAATTCTCATTTTCTACCCTTTTTCTTGCTAAGATGGGAGGAAGTCCTTCTTCACCTTGCCGTTCACCATTATAGCTTTGGCAATGATTTTTTTTTCTACTTTTGGAGCAGGTCAACTAGGGCCTTTTGGGGGTTTTAGAAAGAGAAAAAAAGTTTGAAATGGTATTCTTTTTTATTGAATTCATTGGTGAGGACGGCCACGGCTACAGCTTGCTCTAACTCATTAACTTGAAGAGTTTTGACCTTAATACACTTCACATATGCGTTTAAAGATTCTTTATCTTCTTGTTTTATTGGCATCGAGCTTTAGGTCATCTTTCTTGTTCAATTACTTATAAAATGTGTCAAGAATGAGTGGTTAAACTATTTAAAGAAAGATATTAACTTGTGCTTGAGGTTGGAATACCATGACTGAGCTGTCCTTTTTAGTGTTGTCGCAAAGCATTTGCACATCAACAGTTTGTTGGCAACCTGTGTCAGTATGCTTGTTCTGAAAATTTCAAGGTGATCAAAAGGATCAGTAGTGCTATCATAAGTGTCAATAGTAGGCATTTTGAATTTTTTTATGGGAGGGAGAGCTCGATATATGTCCTCAATAAATGGTGAGGTTTCTAGGAATCTGAGCTTATCATTAAGTATAAAAGTCTTGTTCCTAAGCTCTTTTTCCATTGCTTCTATTCAAGTTTCTAATTTCATTAGCTAGATGCTCCGAGGTGGCTTCTTTGGCCCTTTGGGTGGCTTGAGTTTTAAAGTTGGTTGCATAGTAACTTCTTGGAGTTTCATCTTTATCCTGGATCAAGAAATGACTTCATTATCCTTATAGGTCATTAGTTTTTAAGTTTATGGGTTTCTTTGGGTTATGGGTAATGCTTTCTTTGAAGTTTGTAGCGGTGTTATGTTCTGGATGAGTTTTGTGAGGGATTGTAGCTACTGGGTCAACGTTTCAAATTGTTTTAATTTAGGTGTAGCTTGCATAAGTCATTTGGGTTCGGTTGGCTGATCTAAGTATCAACTACAATCGCAACGAGATGATCTCCCTCTTTAGCTGTTTTTCCTTGAAGACATTATGAACTAAGTTAGGTGATGTTGCCTTTAACTAGCTCGTTAAAATGTTGGTGTCAAACTCGACTTGGAGGATAAAGCCTGGAATCGCAAGAGATCAAAGATTGGTCAAGGACAAAGGTTGGAGGTGTATCCAACGTTTATGCTTTGATGTTTAAGTTAGTGCTTGGAATAGAGAGGAAAAGGGAAATCTAGAAAGAGTTTTTGTAATTCCTCTCTTATACTTGGGATGAGATTAGGAATTTATACATGAGGGGGGAGATGTTCGGACTTTAATGATTTGAACTCTTGGAGTTAGGTTTAGGGTTGATGGGGCCAACCTAATAATGACAACTTAATATATTGATATATTGTCAAGTGGGATATAGGTTTGATCGAGCTAATGTAGCCTTCGAAAATTATGGTTGATCTGACATGTCAACTCAGGCTTAATGATCAAAATGCTTTTGAGTGGATGGTGAGTTATTAAAAAATATTATTTTGATTATAAAATACCTTTGGCAACGAATGACATGACATGGACATGACCGCACGACAATTTGAGTGCAATGTGATAGGACAATAAAAAATCTTTTTATATATTTTTCATGTAAAATTTTTTAATATAAATATTGATATCTTTCATTAATATATAATCAATTTTTTTCACAATATTTAAAATCTAAAACTATAATTATTATAATTATAATAAAAAATCCTTTTTTATGAATTTTTTTAGAAGTGGTTAATGTCATCTTATGTTATTTTAATGATTTTTTTTTATTTTGCATATAAAATCTTTTTCTTTTAAATTTTTGTAAGAAATTAAAATAATTTTTACTATAGTGTTATTTCAACTGCTGATAAGTATAAAAGAAAACTTTGTTTTTAATTTTTTTATAACAATTACATCATTAAATTTTGAAGTGAATATCGTTTTAGTCTCTAAATTTAAAAAATGACATTGATTTCTATATTTGATAATGGTAACCAAATAGTTTTTTCGTAATGATATCGTTGGTTGAGCTTTATAAAAATGAAAATTATAAAGTGGATAATGGATTGATAATATTATAAGTTTAAGATTAAAAAAAAAAATAATGATTATGAAGGAAATAAAAATTTGATAAATTTTATTTTTTAATTTATTTTCTAGGGATGTTAATTTTTATGTATTTTAATTATGTTTGCAATGCAAATTTTAAATCAATTAATATTTATTATTTTTTAAGAAAAAATTTGTTAATTTGCAATTAAACTTTCTCAAATTGTGTTGCTAATCAAATCCATAGATCCACTAGTAAGGATCGACTTGAATCAAGTTTTAGACATGATTTTTAAGGTCTAAGCGTAACCAATCAAATTATTATTTTATTAATAAAATATTTTTATTTAAGTTGTATTTTAAAATATATTTAAAAATTAAAATATTAATATAAAAATATTTTTTAATATTTTAATTTTTAATAGTAAAATAGATTTGTTCAAGTTTATAATGAATGAGTGAAGTTGGCTCTTGAGTGAGACTTTGAAAGCATTATTTAATTTTAGTTCGGTTCATGAAAATCTCTAATTGCAATCTAAATAAATAAATTTGTTATTTCTATTAATATGTGATAGTGTGAAATTTATAATGTTTCTTTGAAAATTTTATACTAATATTTTATAACTAAAAAATCTTGGCTTTTGAAGAAATATTTTATGATATTGAAATATTGTAAAATAAATGACAAATACACTATGGAATATTTTAGGATGATTTATAGTCTAATTATATGTTTTAAACAAATAAATTTGAAGAAAAGTAGGTAATTTTCATTTTCAAGATATAGACTTTTTTTTATCCTAAAATTGAATAAAAAAACTTACTAACAAAATTTAAGGTAAAAAAGTAATTTTATTTTTCATATAATTATCAAAATTATTATTATTTTAAAGTAATATTTATTATTATAATTTTAACAAGTAAAAAAGTTTTATCATTATCTTTTTATGTAATTTTTTTTTTGGAATTACTTTTAATAGTTGCATAAATTGTTTTTTTTTTGCCTAAGGATCATTTTATTATGAGCATAAAAATATAGGGATGGATATATATATTTTTTTAAAGATTGGAGACCTAAATGATACACTTCAAAATTTGGAAATTATGAAAGTAATTTAGCTCTGATCAAGACCCAACCTTTTTTATATAATTTGGATTCCCAAATTAGAATTAAAAAAGAAAAATTCCCTATAGTTTTCTCGTCTCTCCGAGATCTCCTAAATCTCTTCCCTTAGTCTATCAAATATGATGCAACTAGCTGCAAGAGGCAGTCAATTAGTCCCAAACCCAGCAGCAGCAGCAACGACGCAGTCGCAGCCGTGGCCGATGATGTCTCTACAACAACATTCCCCAAATAAAATAGGTGTAATTCAGATGAAAATTTTTTTCAATTTTTTAAATTATTAAACAGACGTATCTTCTCTATTTTCTTCCAAACTTCCTTACGTTTTATCCAAATAAAAAAGATTATTCAAACAAAATAAATATGTTATATATGAAGTGCATGCAAATTTCTTTACATTTACGAATTGGTTTTTAGTTATATTGAGTTGTAATTACATTTCTATGACATACAGAATCATGGGAAAAGTGAGATGGCCGTCAATAGAGCTATGGATCCTGAAATATTAAATCTTTTGAACAATTCACCTGCAACTGCTGCTTATATTACATTAGTGTTGGTTGTTGCCTTACTGAGTTTCATACTTGAATCATGCAATTAATTATATCTACATTGGAGGACAAGCCCAGCAGTGAAATTCCTTCTTTCTTGTAAAATTAGACTTGTGTTTCAATTACCATTACTGTCGATAGTGAATTAATGCTTTTAGCCTGTGTTTGTTCTCAATAACAATTCAGACTGTTGAGTTATTGCCTGTTTTTTCTTAATTATATTTAATGGATAGAGATTGTAAAGTTCTCTTTTTTTAGGTGAAGAGCTATAGTATAAAATACCAAATTTATCACCATATTATGGTAGCATGGCTCACCTGTGAATTTTGCCACTGCCTTTCAATTGGGATGAGTTTTGTTTTGGTTGATTTTTGGACAAAAAAAAAGGTTATCTTATCTTGGATATCTTTTATGAGTTGGAAGTAGAAGAATTGGAAAAAGAAAAAGATTGACTTGGTAATCACAATAACAACCAAAAAAAAATGATGTGTCAAATATTTGTGGCATGTATATTTTTGTTCAATGTGAAATTTGACATTATAATTTTTAGTTCTTTAAAATTAATTGAAAATGCATGAATATAATATTTCTTGAAATTGTACTACTATATATTTTTGGTAAGACATCAATGAAAATAAAAATATAATAACAAAATTCAATATTAAATTACAATATAGTGGTATATTTTGTGTGTAACCCAAGAAGAATCAAGTGTTGATGTGCAAAATAAAAAGTGATACAGGTTAGGGCTAAGAATGTGAATGTTGTCTTATATTTTTTTGGATAAATCATGAAAAGTTACTTAAAAGCTTATTAGTCATCGGCAAATTGCAACTGAAAGCGAGTTTATTCAATGGGACTTCATACTAATTTGCATTGCCTTCTTCCTTAATATTTGGAGTGGGAAAAGAAAAAACACAGCAGGTTCTGCCCAGAAATGAAGAATGAGAGAGAAAAAGGTTAGAGGGATTCCCTCGGTGGCTATTAATATAAAAGGGACTATGGTTTGGTTTGGATGCATGGTAGGAACATGTCGATTTATGATTGAACCTTAAATTACCGATAATGCATCCACAACCATAGAATTGAAGAATCTGAACATGAAATCGGTTGGAGCTGAATAAATCACCTTTGCTTTTGTTTTTGATGTTGCATCAGTCAAATTTAGGATGCTTTTAAGCAAAATCGGAAAGTTATACAATGACTCAAACTTTTGTGATGAGTAATGCTGACAGAAGATACAAGCTGACAGGCTGATGAAAATTGATGTCGAAGATGAACAAACAGAAGGGAGATGTAATAACATTATGCCTATAGCGTAGGCTGGAATGCAAGAATTTTTTTTTTTACAATTCCACTCAATCCTTACTAATTGAATTAAATCCAAATGATTTAATTTTAAATTCAAATTATTTCAATTATGCTGATTTGTATTTTTTATATAAGATGTCAGAGTCTAAAAATAATACAAAATTTTATAAATATTAAGATTTAAAATTTAAATTTATTATATATTAATTTTTAAAAATATTTATATAAATTAATTGGATTAAATTTTAAACTAACTTGTATTTTTGGATAAATTTTGTTTTGAAAAGTTTTCTCAAGCTTAAAACAGTGTGAGATAAAAGATAGGACTAAGTCACATGAAAGTAGGGGAAATTAAAAAGATATATCTGTTTGAGAAACTTTAAAGATTAAATGAAGCAAATGGACCAAAAACTGCTGGCAACACTCAAAACAGGGAGAGAACCTCTCCCTTTCAGTGAAACCTACATCGCATACAAATCAGACAAAACTGACGGTCATGAATCATGATGAGGCAAAAAGGGGACCCACCAGCTTCCATAGCATAATAAGGGCCTCTAGCAATTCATTTTGTTGATGATGATGACGATGACAACTACATGTCATTGCACATGCATAACCCAACACACATATTTTCTCACTTCCCTCCATTTCCTGCTATCCGCTCTTTTTCCCTCTTTCCAAACAGCGCTACAGAGGGTATCTAGCAGATCAAGTTGTAATCGTCATATCCCCAAAGGGTGGCGATCAAGTGAGGCTGTCTATACTGATTTTTTCCTGGTGTCAAAATCCAATTGGTGGTAGCGAATCAATGGAGGGAAAAGTATGTTTTGGCAATTTTAAACATTTGAAGTTTCAATGATTCTTCTGTGAGCTACTCTCCATCCAACCAATACTAAAGCCTAAATTTTACAATTGTTGAATTTGAGGGACCCCATTGGCCCATTTCCTGTCCATAGTTCTGATTGTTTTTTTTTGAAACACTTGTTGGGTTGATTCAGCATCTTGGTTCTGTTAAAATATGGACCACAACTATGATTACATGCCATTTGCTTTTCAACTACAAGAGGAGTGTTATGGTTGACAAACTTGTTTTATTGGTAACAGATTTCATTAAATGTCCATAGTTTTACTTAATTACTTACGCTCCTTGTTCACCGTCAGAGATGCTTTTTGTTCGCTAAATTTTTTGCCTTTTGAACATAACTCAAGCTATGTTCGACTTTTTTTTCAAACGGCAAGCCGATTTTAGGTTTTATCCAAGTAAATTTTTTTTTTTGGGTTAGTCTAAACAAGTTTATTTATGTGAGCTTTAACGAATTCATAAAAAATTATTTTTTCGTAACCTTTCAATAAATTTAAACCACATAACAAAAATGAAGTACACCCTTCTTGTCACTTAAAGCAACTATCCATTAGGGAAGCTATGTTCAACTTTAATATCCTATGTGGGAAGATCTTTAGCTGCACTTATTGAAGGTGAAATACACATTGCACCTTGAATCTGCCAATGCAAGTGCTCTAAATATGTTGGCAAATAGTTTCTTGCAATGAAAGAAGGGAAAAGAAAAATCTGAACATCGAATTAATTGTTAATTTGCTAGGAGTCCAAGTCTTAGCTTCCAAGAGAAAATGAAAATGTTCAGGCATTCAATTGAGAGATTGCCATGTTGAAGAAGATATAGTGAAACATCATTTAATTTGGTTCCAAAAAGTCATTTGGGTTAAACCCACTGTGTTTCAGAAAAGTGCTGCTGAACTGAAGTTGGAGCTAAATCAACAGCAAAATTCATATTATAGCATGCATGGTGCGCCACGGTAAGTCATTTGCCTACCTATTTTGAGCAATACAATAAAAGAAACAATGACCGGCTCCACTTTGTAACTTGTTGTTCCAGTTGTAAATTAGTGGGGGAAAAATGCTTGAGGTCCAGTGCTTTTTGTACTTGGTACAAAGAATAATTCAATCAAAATCTGAAATATGTACAACAGAGAAATGTGAATTCTGACAAAAATTCCCTATGTGGATGATCCTTATCGAACCATAGATTATAAGCCATAAATTTATAGTTATCAGGATTAAGATTTGTTTAGGTCCTATATTGAGCATGGTTTGAATTCCCTCAATCTGCTTGAAAGTCTAGCTCATCTTATTAAATGCCACCTGCAGATTCCAGTCTGCAATATAGCTTTAAACTCCATTACTAGAAAAGTTATTTCCATCAGCTAGCTTTGCCTAGGTTGAATTTTGGGTTTGCCTCCTACAACAGAAGAGGTGGGGTTATACCACTCACGGTCCACATCAATCTGCAAGGTATAGTTTCAGTCCATTAGGTCTCATGGTTTTATTTCATTAAAAACTTCTTACAAGTTGAAGGTAGTGTGAGTATTTATATCTTAAGTTGAACTCTAATACAAAGCCTAAATGAGATTCATAACTTCTCTCTAGAACCATGACACTTGGCATGATGAGATTATCAAATTTTTTTCCCTCTTTTGGGGTGTGGCATGTATTTTCTATAATGGTACCTTTCTTAATTCTTTCTGTTCTATCACTTGTTCAAGGATAAAAAAACCATTGTCAAGTTAAATTGTTTTTCTTACGAATATGAAAACAACCAAATTAAATATTCATGGACCATGGTTAAAAGAAGTAGACACTTTAGAGAGTCTTTAAGTTCCAATTAGAGCACAACAAAAAGGTTGCTTTTACATTTGAAAGTCTGGTAAATATACCAAGCAGCATCTGCCGGTGTGGCAGCCACTGCCACAAATTTTGAAATTTACACACTTATAAAACCTGCACCCAAAATTTAGAAGCAAAAAAGCAAAAGACTTTTAAAAGGCATTATTCAAATTATAGCTCATTCATGGCCTCTGCCATGGAACGATCTTCTTTTAGCTCACGACGATATGATGAACCAGAGTTTAATTTGAGAGAGTGGGGTCTCAAGGCTCGAATTAGCCGCGAAAACACTACTTCGAGAAGATATTCAGCATCATATATCAGAAGTTTTAGAGAAGATGCAAGGTCTTTTAGATCAAACATAACCATTTCTAGCACTGCATCCTCTCCAGGCTATTCCTTTAAAGGTACCTTTCTAGTTCCTGTTTCATGAAAAGATTTGGTTTTGCATTCAGTGTTCCTCTAAATCTTTCCCATCATTTTTACAGATGAGATTGACCCTTCAACATACTCATTCACTACAGCTCTTAAAGGTATCTGCTGAACCATAGTTCTGTTCTTTTTGAACAGTTCAAAAATTTTGTAGACTAAATGGTATTTTCCTTTTCCGCAGCATTGCAGGCAAAGACAGTGTATGGTAGCTTGTCACCGGACGGGTTTGCTTTAAACTCCAAGTGGAATGAAGCAGAGAAGTACATTTGCAACCCTCTTTCAGGAGAGTATCCGATGGAATGTTTGTCTGCAAAAACACTAAGTGGAAGGTCATTTCGCGACTTAACAAACAGAATCACCATGTCTGCTCCACTTGTTTACTCCCATTCATGCCATATCCAAACGAAGCCTCCCAGGACAATTCCAGAATACATAACTCAGTTTCCAATTCCAGGTTTGAAATCTCATATTTCCTTGTTGCTTTGTTTTCATGCACCTGAAGAACTTATTTCAAGTTGGCTTTTATTGCATCTGTTTGCAGAAAAGAAAGCAGAGAGCATGACTAGAGATGTGGGAACTCAAAGTACACCACCTGATCTTAGTTCTGGTAGTCTTAGCCCTTCTTCAACCCCTTCAATCATAGAGAGAGCATTGAAGCGATGCGGAACAGAAAACGAAGATTCTCCTAACTTTAAAACAAACTCAAAGGCTGAGGAACAGGTATGCTTTTCCCTATAGAGGAATTTCATTCACGTCTGCTGCTGTTAAACTTGGTTCTGACAAAGGGACTCAAGTAAAAAATAGTACTTAAGAAAAATGACTTAACCTATCACTTTCGGATGTTCTGCTCATATCACGGACATTGTTTGAGAAATTTGAACCATAATTAAGGTTTGCTACAACATCTTGCAGCATCATCTATCCATGCTGTTTTTCTGAATGATCACTTTCATTGTCAAATTTGCCCTTTTGTGGTAAGTTTTAAAATTGGAGGACAAGTTCATTCTAGTCCTGGCACCCCTAGTCTTGAAAAAATTTATCCAACATTAAATCAGGACAAGGATTCACTCCTCAACCTACTGATCGCTGCTTGCTTGCTTGCCTACCGTGGAATACAGGCTTGAATATTTTCTTAGTACTTACGTAAGACTAGAAAGCAGATAATATCCATGGAATGCATGCCATTCTGCTTCTAGAAGCCAAATTGTGTTCATAAAGCTGCTTGTTTAGTCCTTACATGTTGCTTACCTTATTGTGGCGTATTTTGAAGATTGATTCTACACAGCTAGGATTACCTCGATAGTGATATAGTTACACTGTGTCCTTCCATGGTGGGGGGCTGCAAGATTTTTCGGTCCCTCAGGATTTCGTGGGCGTATAAGCCTAAGATGTTCTGCCCAAGTCCCCAACTATCCTGTTTTCCTGCAGAAATAATTGAACCGTGTCCTTCCGTGGTGGAGGACTAATATCTTAATCGGTCCCTTTATGATTGATAAGTACATGCGCTCCAGCTGCGTATACAATACAAAAAAAAGTCTTAGATGTCTTCTCTCAACCAGCCTACTTTCCAGCACACACTGTTGGATTTGTCCCTGATTTTGCGCAGCAGTCTTTTCATCGGCAGAAACAAGGAACTGCAAAACGTTTTTGGGATTTCAAAATGGAAAGGCAAAACCAATTTCAAAACCAAGTTATGAAAACAATTCTCCTTCTTTTTTCCTTGAATCATGCTGGTGTTCTTTTTTATTTTTCTCTTTGTTTTTATGTGGATCAACCAAAGATGCATCAGTGCCAAACCTTCAAAAGGATTCTCCACTCTTATATTCTTGCATTCTTTTGAATCTTTGGGGCTCTCAATGACAATGGCATGTCATTGCCTTTTCTTGGTCTTTTCTGTCTTTCAGGAAAATCAGCCATGTGTTTCAGGGCTAGTCATCAGAATACCAGATAAACAATTTATCATTGAACCTGCAACCATTGATCCATTCTACTACTTGATACATCTAGAATCTAAAACACTAACTACAATTAACCTGTCTCTGTCCCACATCATATATTATTAGAGCTAATCTCTGCAATCAAGTTTTTATCATTTAATCATGCCATAGTTAGATATTTTGGATACAGTTTAGCCCTTAACCCTCTACCAGATTGAAGAAAACGATTGTTAGGCCATGTCTCAGTTGCTGGTGCACAAATGGGGTAGTGCAAATTGCTCAACTTGGGGTTCTAGTGTCCAAATTGGTTGCATGTGCAACAATGAGCATAAATTTTTCTTTCTATTTACCCCCGTACCAGCTTAAAGTAGCCATGGATGTTAAATGAACTGATTTTATAGCTTAATTATTAGAATCTTTATAACAGACTGATGATTAAGTAAGGTTGTAAGGAACCATCAAACCACGATTTCATAGGTGACATCGTACTCATCATGTTAATGGAAATAAAAAAGAATCTGGTTCTTTTTTTGTTTTTAATTTTCTGAACCGGAAACTTGAAAATAAATTATGGATGAACACATAAATCCAAGTGTGATATTAATGTGAGAATTCAATGTTGGGTGCAGGTCGAAGTAAAAGAAACAACAGAGAAAGAAGAAACAAAAATAGATAAAGCAGAGAGGAGAAAAAAAGATGAAATGTGCAGGTGCAGCAGGCAACCTGGATGCTTATCATGGATGAGAAAAAGGCAGAGAAAGAAACACAAATCAAAAAGGAAAAGTATATTTTTTCCTCATTTCAAAGAGTGCTAATGATGGTTAGAAAAAAAACATATTGGTGGTATTGTTGAGATTCTCCATCTCTCAATCAAAAGGGTACTTTTTTTTTTTTGGAAGGACAGATTGAATGTGAAGGTGAAAATGAAAGCAAAAATCTATTGATAAGACAGAGGTGAAAGACTATCTTTATAGTAGTTTGTTTTCCTTTGGGATTTTGTTGTAGTTAGTGATGTTATTTTTGTTTCTTGTTTTTATAATGGTGATAATAGCTGACATGACAGCTCTGTGTTCACGTGCATGCCTCTGTTTGTGGCCTTGGAATGAAAATGTTCTTCCCCAAGACCTCAGATGCAGACAATCATGCACAAACTTACCTTTGCCATTTTGATATTCCACCTTTTCTCAATGAAACCACAATAACAATGTGTGGAATACATCAGTGAACAGTATTTACTCATCAATTCATCTATGAAATAGAAAATATATTCAATTCTTCAACAAAAAACCTCTAACTGCAAAAACATTAATTTGCTGGTTTTGGCCTTGCATAACTGGTGCCATGAATAAAAACATTGAAATTTGAAAAAAAAGAGAAAAGCAAAAGGAGATTCTTGAGTTCATGATTGAAGCACAATAAAGGTTGGGAAGCCATCTTCGTCTTGCTAGTTACAATAATTTCATCAAAGTTTTCATATATAACTTTTAATATAATATCCTTAATGATAATTTTTTTTTTACTATAATTCACCTCACTGCTACTTTTATTAGTGCAGTTAATATATATCTTATTATTAATTTTAATTTTACCAATAAAATAATCAATCTCACTGTTACAATAATTAATCTTATTTTTACCAATATTTTTAATCTCATTGGAACCAATTTCACTACTTGTTCAAATGACTCTTGAAAGAAAATTTGACATGTCTATTCAAGATTGCATTTGTTTGATCAGATCTTTTACAAGCAAGATGACAGACAGTAAACAACAAAAAGGAAGGTCACCTTCAGTATTCCTGGAAGAATACATTCAGATAAAAACACTATCATATATAATTTGCCAATATTTATAAACTTATTATTACACTCACCTCCAAAATATTACCATAAGTAGGCTTTGTGGTAGCTCAGATCTTTATATTGCCAGAGGAATCTGGCTTGCTATTTACAATGTCAAGTGCCTTATCCTACATCAAGAGTTTCATTAAAATTGCATGATTACTTTAGAGTAAAAACAATTGTAGTTTCAAAGAAACTAAAAAATAAACCATATCAGACAAAAAAAAAAAAACCAATAAGAAATTTGCCCAAGTCAAGATAGTTTGTGATCCAAGCTCAAGATAAAGTTCACATGGCTAATGTTGGCAACTTCTGCAGATAAAACAGCTCACATGTTCTCCCTGTTCAAATTACTTGTTAGCCACCATATCAAAGATCAGACTTAGTAATCAGTTCTAGCTGATCAAAGATTTTTCCAAATATTAACATTTTTTTTATCTATCTTATGGAAATTCTAATCTTAATATAAAACGTATTGGCACTGAATATATACATTTACCACAAAATATCAAGAGTAACTAAAAAAAAAGACAAACCAGCAAGCAGAATTAGATGAAATCATCATATACTTCACGACGCTGATGCATTGGAGGTGGAATTTGAAATTAGTTGAACTTCATATAGGTTATTCTCTCCCTTCCCTGAGCCATATAGTTTATAAGCTTGGATCGAAATGCTTTAATATGTAATCAATTTATAGAGTAGAAAAGTTAATACTCACCTACTTCAGCAGTGATCCTTGGTCCAAAGAAAGAAGCAAATTTTGCCTGGAAGCCATCATTTTATCTGGAAGATCAGCATGTTGTTTCCACTTTCTCAAAATTGGGGAATTACAGAATAATAATGTGCTAAATATTAAAAACATAGAGAAATTCATAGATGCCTCCATGACAACTTAAGGACATATAGACTAGAACTGTCAATAAATAGATTGAATAAATACTTGCCAAAGCCGTGTTACGTTACCAGCCTCTATTCAAAATCTGACAACTGCAAAGCTTTAGCCTCAAACACCAGGACGAGACAGTATTTGCCATCTTCTGTGACCTAAGACATGGTGGCAAAACGAGGTGGCTAACCCTAATCAAATTAAGACAAGCAATTAAGCATTCTGTTCCAATGATCTCAAATGTTATGTCGCATCAAAATAAAATCAAAGGATCAAACATCACATTGAAAATGGAAGGTGCCAAAATATCCTTGATAAGTCACAAATATTATTGTGCATGCCATAGGGGAAAAAAAGAAATGCCGTATTTAACACATGCTCTAGTTCTGAAACTAGAATTTAATGTACTTTACTAGTGTTCATGGAAGTTGTTAATGACAGACATCAATACAATTTTTGTACGGTAGGTGGCAAAAAAATTTCATGTTTGAGATTAGACCTGAGGTAGAGAAGCATACGTCTTCCCGGATCATTTGTTGAATAGGTCCACTTCTCCGAGGAATTCCTCCACCCTGAAATTTGATACAGAAAAAACACTTACATAAAAAACTTTAAATTTAAATATAATAAAATGTACAAGTACAAGACCTAGCAAATTTTCCCATGAATTACATCCTTTTTCCCCTTATTCATACGGGTTGATTATTGTTGGATTTTTTTTCCTTTTTCTCCTTGTCCTTGTGGGTGGAGGGTAGAGAATCAGGCGAGGACGGTCTACAAGCAAGAATATCTGGACCAGAGCAATTAAACCGGTCCCATCCTCAAATGGCTCATACCATGGCTAGGCTTAGACATGCTAATTCAAATGCATATACAATTTAAAGTTTCACAAATGAGGGCCTCTTTGATCTTATGATTTTGTCTCACAAAAAGTCTAATTTCTGGCTTCACTTTAGGATTGTAACACAAGGACTACAAGTGTTGACAGATTATAGAAATTTGGATCAAAGGCTCACCGGAAACTAGAAATGTTCTTTGCAAATAAAAACATTAAACCTACAATAATTATTTTAACTTAGGAGCTGTCTTCTTCTACAAGTGCTCAAACTGGCTGCATTCACATTTTGATTTGAATCAGTGTGGTACCAATCAAAATTGTTGATAAATCTTTCTTCCCTTCTTTTATGAGTATCAATTCACATCGAATAAGTTTGCATATAATGCAGAGGGAGAAGACAAAGTATAAAAATTGAAGAGGACAGGGACCTGAAATATTGAGGGTTAGTTCTCCAGAGCAGCCAAATCACACAAAAATGCTAAAGGTTATAAATGTTTATTTAGATGCCCCTTAGTTTCATATTCCAATGACACCAACGATAAATACCGGTTGAGCCTTTTTTTTTTTTTTTTTCTTTCTTCAGAGAGTTAATAATTGCAATATTCAACTTACAATTATTTCAGACTCATTCATTCGTACACCTTAAGGTTGCCGCTACTATCACAACCCATAATTTGCAGATATTACATATGAAAGCCATTGACTAATTCTTAACGAAGAAACTTTGTATGTAATATGAGTCTTTTATTCTCAATGAAAATTTTCATAAACTTTGAATAATTTGCTTATTTGGAATAACCATCATAGTATTTGCAAAGCAACAGCCCATCCACTTTTCAACCATCATGTTAGATTGCCTAGTTAATATCTGAAACGAAACATTTTTAAATTTTATTCTTGTTTAAAACGATTGTTTTCTGTAATATATATAGGCTCATCTTCTTAAGATGTCACCAATGAATTATCTTTCTCTTGGTGTAAATAGCAGGATTTATTGCGCCGGAAAAGTAATGCTCTATTATTTAGTCGAAAGTAAATAAAAAGCTGAAGCACCAAGAAAGATGGCATCCTATAGAGTTCATCAATTCAGTCAATACTCAATACTTTAAGTGTCAATAAACAAAATTTTTGGATTTTTTTTAAAAAAATTTTTGCCTTCTGAATCTGGTGCCCAAAAAAGAAATACAAAAATCACATCATTTAGGTGATAGGGTAACACATTAGAAGACATACCAGACCATACTGGAAATCCGCTTCAATGCCTCACCCAAATGCTGTTCATCCCCATAACGATATCTTGTAACATCATTCCTTACCGAATTAAAGCTATAAAAGTCATTCCAATATATGATCCATAAAATGAAAAAGAATACAACAAGCACCTCATACTGGATGGAGTAATTAAACATTTTAGTCTACCTGGTGATGGTGCTCAGGACAAGGAAATTATATCTAACAGATTGACATATCCAAGTCTGGATTTTTTAAGAATGTATATTTTAACCTAATTTATCCACTGAACAGCTAAGTACTTTTTCAAATCAATTAAATCCACAATAACCTTCAGAGTCAAGGAGCTATTGTAATTGAAATCTGATCAATAACATGAATGCTTCTTTAGAATACATGTGTGGGTTTTAAAAGGGAAGGGGACTGAAATATGGAAGAATCTCATGTCAATTATCTTCATAAGCTTGTAAATGAGTGTGCAATGCCAGAGCGTTGAAAGTACCTGCTTAAGGATAGGAGTGGCAGCAGTTTCCCTTAACATTTGAGCATCTGAATAGGTCAAGCACGGCACTGGTTTGAGTTCTGCATACTGCAATGCAAGCAAAAGTCTATTCTTTGTTAAAAGAAAAGGTAAAAAGGGTGGGGGGCTGAAGACAAAGAAATAACTACGTTGCTCCACTGCAGCTATTACTAAACTGAACTGCTTAATAAATATCAGAGCTTTCCAATCTACTAGTTATAATCTTTGCAACATCTTAGAAAGTACATCTTCTCTAACCAGTATAACATGCAGAAGAAATAAAATAGAGTAAGATTATGACAAGAAAAGAATTTCTCATTATTTATAATAAAACTATTTGGATTACTACAGCTGTTCATCTGAATTTTATGCTGCTACGAAGATCTAAATGAGATTATGATTGAAAATGTGAAAAACCTTTATTTTCAGCTTTAACCAACTTAAGCCAAGATGAAATTTAAAATTGTGCTTGCACGTTAGATCTTCATGTATCAAGCAACAATGTTGTGGAAGTCCTAACTCCAGATAGTCAAGACCACTGTCTAATTAGGAAATATGAGATGAATTGTTTACAAATATCCATCTCAACTCTAAGGAAGAAAACTATTACCTTGAGGACCATTCCAATTATTGCAAGAGGGAAACCATATGTCAGCATTATTGCTGACCATTCAGAGCCAGGGAGAATGTTAAAATATGCCCCAAAACCATGCCTGTATGTTACACATTTTAACCAGGGCTATACCAAAATACACTAAGAGAAAGAGGAAACGCCAAAAGCTAAGCACTTACGAGAGGAGTGAAATTCCAATACCCAGGCCAATAACACCGAATGAAAGCTGCAAATAAATAATTATTGATATTAATATTCATCAGTATGTAAGACAACATATGATATATATACAGTAAGCAAAGCATTGTCAAACGAGAGCCTGATCTGATCACATCATCTGCAGGACAGTCATGCCCCAATAAGTGATTCAACTGAAGAGAAACTACAAAGCAAGTCACAGTATTGATGGTAAATTACAAGCTTTTCACAAGATAATTCTGCCACTTACATACGAAGGCTTCCATTGTATGAATACCATCTATTGCTCTAACTAATTTAAATCATAACCAAGGTTATGGCTTTCTCAAAGAGAGTAACTAGGCCTTTAACATATAGATTCTCATAAAATTGCTTATTTTGTAACATCAAGATACCTTCAAGATAAAATGCATGAAGCTAAAGTTTAAGAGTGTGGAATGGTGACTCGTATGAGCTTATCAAGTTCTACATTTACATGAATGTTGAACTCAATTAAATTACCACATTTTACTCAGTCACAATCCAAAAAAAAAAAAAAACTCTTTAACTGATTTAACCCCAAGAAGATATACCTTTACTCAGTCACAATCTATTGAAATTTTCACCCTGAAAAGAAAATATCTTTACCAACTTTAACTGAACAATTAGGCAGTTCAAAATGCTTGTAAGGTCATGTTTGTCTATTTCGTGTATAACGTGAAAATTACCGTATCAAAACAATATATATATTACTTTTATCGTAGTTATATATGATTTTTATTAAAATTTTAAACTGTTATTAAATTTTTTTTTCCATATTATTTTTATATTTTATAACCTTATCATATTTAAAATTTTTAAGTCTAACGAAAATAAAAATTGGGAATTCTCACTTGCCCCAAGTAATGTTAATACTTGAATTTCTCAAACAAATAATTGCGTTTAGGTAATGATTCAAATATTCAGTATCTCCAATCCAACGCTTAAAACCAACCCAACCTACTTCAACTAAATAATCCAACTTGTTCAGAGACATAAAAACCAAACACCAATTTTTATTTTATTTTTTTATAAAATCCGATTAATTAATTACCTTAGAAAATGAGAAGCAATCATAATTGAAAATGGCTTTGGCAGCAGCAGATGAAGAAGAAAGCTGACAGGTTGAATCTGCCGCTTTTGTTATGAACGTTAACTTCTCACCATGGGGCTTGGGAATTGATCCTATGAGGTGCAGGTGCTGGTGGAGTCGAGGTTGTAAAGATAAAAATCAATGATTATAATAAATAATTGGTTCAATAAATTATATTTATATTTTTAAAAAAAAATTTGAATTTAAATATTATTATGATTATTTATTGAAATTATTTAAAATATATAATTTATAATTATTTGTTTTAAATTATTAGGTACACATATTTTATTAATTTAAAATTAAATAATTTATTTATCTTTAAATTTTTTTTTAAAAATAAAAAACTAACGATGAGGATTAAAGCTGTGATGATGGGAATGAATGATTAAAGCCGTTGATGTTGGTGATATTGCTTTCATAGATTTCTAATTTTTTCTGTTTTTCTTTGAATTACTTCAATTCAGTTTCTTCTTTTTGTTGCTTTGGCTTATGAGTATGTATCTTTCGGCTTTGGTTGGATTGGAACAATGAGAGGATGTCAGTGCTTCATGTTTCAACCGCCGAATAACCTTTGACTATTGGACTACGTGTGGCTTGTTTTCTCTTCTTTTTTTTAATTTGATTTTTATGATTTATTCTTTACATATTTTATATTTTTTTCAATTTTAAAATAATTTATTCTTATTGATAAATAATTTCTTTTAAGAGCTTAATTTAAAAAACTTCAAAGTTTTATATTTTTTTCACTAAAAAGGAGAAGGTTTTAAATTTTATTTTTACTATATTTTATTGAAGTTCAGTTCAAACTTGACCCCATTCATCCATTTAATTACACTATTAAAAAATGTTAAAAAATCTCTTGGAGCCGCCTGTGAAAGTGACTAGTCTTATGAGTTTACAAGCGAGTACTGCCTAGGATTCTTTGGCGGTTCCTTTGAGGTAGAGATAGTTTAAGCATAGGCTATAGGGAGTAAAGAGTCCAGAGGGGGTTGTAATGGAAGACGATATTGAGGGACTATGGAAAAATTTCAAATTAACAAAAGAGGAATGGGACGGAATCATTAGAGGGTGAAAGTGAAGGAGTAAAGAAAGTAAGGAAAGCTTGGCTCATTAGAGCACTGCTTACAAAAAGGTCCTATAATAAAGAAGCAATGAAAGGGGTACTGAAAGTACTATGGAAGGTCACAAAGGATTTCCATGTAGCAGATCTAGAGGAAAACATCTATCTATTCATGCTCACATCAGTGGCCGACAAGAGGAAGATTTTTGAAGGGGCACAGTGGTCGTTTTATATACAACTAATCCTATTCCATGAATACGATGGAGATGTACCGTCGGAAGATTATATTTTTGAAAAAGTCACCTTTTGGGTACGAGGAATGAAGAGAATGCTTAGAGAATAGGAAGAAAGATGGGTGTTCTTAAAGAGATTGATGAAAAACTAGATAAGGGAGGTTGGTCGCGTTTCCTGAAAATTAGAATGGATGTGGATATAAGCAAACCATTAAGGAAAACCATTTTACTTACAAATGGAGAGAATGGGAACCAGATATGGGGAAGGCTGAGTTATGAGAAGTGCCTAGTTTCTGTTATAATTGTGGTAGATTAGGACACATAGAAGATGACTGTGAAGAGAAGCAGCAACATGCTAGTGATTCGGAGAAGAAACAATATGGAGGATGGTTGCGGGCTTCACTGATTAAACATTAACATGCGGAATGGGAACAAGGTAGCGAAAGATTGAGAACAAGAGGTTCTGCTAAAAATCAGTCTATGGGATATGGGAAATCGTCGAAGGCGGCATACGACGGTGGCTTAGCCAGAAGTGTGGAGTTGGGAAACAGACGTGGAGGAGAGAATTACGGATCGCGGATGCAACAAGATAACCTTCACTACAATCCCGTAGGAGGGATGAGGATGGAATTAGAAAAAACTCTTAAAGAGGGAATTGAGGAAAATAATAAACTAGGATATTATGAAAGAGTCTACAATCGGAATTAGTGGGGTGGAAATAATCGGTGGGGACCAGGAGATTTTGGAGATAGCTGGTATGAAGGACGATGGAAATGAGGTTAATGGGGGTAAAAAGGAGAGTCACAATTATTCGCATGGTAAGGACATACTTGTAAGCTACATGCATGGGAAAACTAAGAAAAATCTGAAGGCTATGGGAAATAAGGAATAAGGTATGGGAAGGAGGGAAGTCATGGAACAAAGACGGTGGATGCAGTGTACAAGGAGAAAACTACAATAGAAAAAGGACAAAAAACGATGGGAAAGACAAAATATGTAGATAAAGCTATGGGACCGAACAGTGAGGGGACAATAAACCAACATAAGTCGAGATGGAAAAAATGGCTAAACAACTAAGGGCCGAACAAATAAGGGAACTTGTTGGTTTGGGAAAAAGGAAATTTGGGTTTGAGGAGGAAACTGCAATGGACATTAATATTATGGTAAAAAGAAACAAAATAATGGAGGAGAGATACCACAACAACGACATTACAAACGGCGGAGACTGAACACCAGTCCCTTCGAGAGCAATGAAGTACTCAATTAAAATTGCCGTGGGCTTGGGAACCATGAGTAGTTCAGGCCTTTCAGGACATTCTGAAGAGATAAAAGCCTGGGGTGGTTTTCCTCTGTAAGACCATTTCAAATAATGTAAGATTGGAAAAACTAAGGACTAGATGCAAAATTTATGGGGCTTTCTGTGCGGAAGCAAATGGAAGAAGTAGGGGATTGGGAATGTTATAGAGGGAAGAGATAAACATGGAGTTACTGAGTTTCTCATAGTACGACATCGATATGAAATGCAAGGATAAGGAAGATACTGAAGGGAGATTTACGGATTTCTATGGAGACCCGAATGCCAGAAAGAATTCAATCATGGAATATGCTAAGGATGCTTGCACAACAAAACTCTCTTCCCTAGCTATGCTCTGGTGACTTCAATGATTCTAGCCGAGAATGGACTGTTCGATCTAGGATTTGAAAGATTGAAATATAAGTGGCAAAAGGGGATCATGATCGAGTTGTTTAATATGCGAGAGTTTTTACTAGGGAGTGGCAAATAGCGATTGGGGGGGTTTGTTTCCACATTCTACAGTTAGGCACCTAGTAGTTCGGTGTCGGATCATTATCCTATATTAATTGATACCGCAGGGAGCAATAAAGAAGGATGAATCATCGTAGACATAAATAATGGCTCTGCCGTGAGGCTTTATGGATAAATGACCACGGCTTAAAGTCAAGGAGCAATTAAAGAAACATGGTGAAAAAAGAGGGACCCACGGCTTAATGTGAAATTAGCTAAGGTAAAACAAAGGTTGGCAGTACGGGGGAGGAAGAAATTCCATGGGATGCGTGTAGAGATAGACAATTTAAATCATCAATTGAGGGAAGCCAGCTTGCAAAGCCCAGATAACGATAAATCGGTGCGTGAGCTGGATCTTAAAAGAAAGCTAAATGAGAAGCTTAAATAGGAAGAATTATTACGGAGTCAACGTGTAAGTGTTACGAAATTAAGGAAGAATTTTAAATTTTACATCAAATATAATAAAAAAATTATTGAAATATAAAAAAATTTAAATAATTTTTTTATGAGATATTTTTTATAAGATAAAATTATGATGTCAGAAAAATTAGAGTGAATAATACCTCACAATAGTGTGAATCGTGACGGTTAGATTGATCTGGGAGATCGAATGAGTGGATATTCAGATTTCGAAGTTGCACGGATTTTGAGCTTAAGTTTCGACTCGTGACAAGTGGTATCAAAGCTAGTCCTAAACTATTCGATCCACGTCAAGCACTTTAGGAGAAGTAGGTAGGGTGATCAACCTCCGTGATGAGGACGTCACAAAATTGAGTGCGAAAGAATATCACGAACATAAGGAAGAGTCTTGAATCTCACATTGAATATAATAAGAAGGTCACTGGAGCATAAAAAGATTCACACCATCTTTTTTTTGTGAGTTATTTTTTGTAAGATAAAATCATGAAATCAAAAAGATCAAAATGTATAATATTTCATAATAATGTGAATCATGACGATTAGATTGATATGAAATATCGAATTAATGAATATTCAAATTTCAAAATCATACAAATTTTAAAATTTAAATCTCAACTTATAACACAAAAATGAATCGACTCAAATATGGAGACAAAAATACTAAATTCTTCCATTCACAAGCATTCAAAGAAGAAGGTCTACCAAGATAAAAGGCACAAGGATGATGAAAGTACATGGCATGAAAGAAGACATGAAATTGAAAAAGTAGGTGTGGGGCATTTCACAGATCTATTTAAATCCCAAGGGCCCACGAATCTACAGGAGATTATAGGGGCCATTCCCTCATGTGTAACAGAGGAAATGAATGCTAAACTTTTTGAACCATTTTCTCCAAGAGAAATTAAAGGTATTGTAAATCAGATTCATCAAGGCCTCGGGACACCAGCTCTGTCCTACCACAAATATTGGCATTTGGTAGGTCAAGATGTCACAAATTTCTAAATAAGTGGTGTAATCGGAGGAAATTGATGACACTCGTATTGTTTTTGGTTCCCAAGCAACCCAGTCCCACAAAGATGTCACAGTTCAGACCAATCATCCTTTGTAACGTCTTGTACAAAATTATTGCAAAAACTCTTTCTAACAGATTGAATCAAATTCTACCCCAATGTATCAATAAGATCAAAGCGCTTTTGTCCCAAGCAGGCTTTTGGCATATGAACTATTACATGTGTTGAAACAAAACGGGAAGGGTTAGACAAGCTGGGCAGCTTTAAAACTCGAGCTGAGTAAGGCTTATGATAGAGTAGAATGGGATTTTATTGAAGCTGCCATGAGGAAACTAGGGTTTGGAGAGAGGTGGATATCAACCATAATGCTTTGTGTGAAATCTGTCTCATATAGAGTGGCGATCAATGGCAGAGACTATTATCCCGAAAAATGGACTGAGACAGGGAAACCCTTTATCTACCTATTTGTTCCTAATTTGTTCAGAAGGTCTCTCGACACTTCTATCGAAATATCAGGAAAGCAATCTGCTATAGGGGGTTCAAACCAGTATAAGAGGACCAAGAATAACACACTTCTTTTTTACCGGTAATAGTTTGCTATTCATCAAGGTTGACAAAATCTAAGGTGAACGTGTAAAAATGTTACTCGAGGTATATGAGTAGGGGTCGAGACAAAAGATAAATTATAATAAGTTGGGTTGATATTCTGCTAAAACATGGGCATAGAGAGGTGGAAGCTAATTAAAAGACTATTTGGGATGCAATCTACCAACACCTTAAAGAAATATCTAGGTTGCCGATGCTCATAAGAAGGGGGAAGAAGAAAGCTCATAGAGGGGTGCTCAACAGGAAGCAACAGAGAATTCAGAACTAGAGTCACAGATGGATTTTTGTAGGTAAGGAGGTTTTTGTGAAATCTATATTACAATCTTTGTCTTCCTATGCTATGTCATGCTTATTGCGCCTGAAGCAATAATCACAACAATACAGAAGCAATAGACAGCAATCAATAATCAAATACGCAGGAAAAATAAAGCACACCAAGATTTACGTGAAAAATCCTCCAGTGTAGAGGGAAAAAAAATCATGGGTCACCAGAAAAATCTTCACTATCAAATAATAGTTATACAAAGTTCTTCTTTAGCTAAAACTAGAGCTAATCAACAACTAGAGAAACAATTGAAGAAATCTCACCAAATAAGTGACTCAACAAATACACCCTGGATTTGTTCTTAGAGAGCTTCAAACTCGATCTTCACCGTTCAAAATGTAGAACTTTGAATCATAAACCTCCTGACAAGGTTCCAACTCAATCGGACCACGGATTGACTTCCGTTCAACCAACTCTCCCTTTTTCTTTTTCTCTCTCTGCTTTTCTTGGCTTTTCTTTTTTTTCTGCTTGGTTTTCAACACACACCTAAAACAACCCCACCTATTTTTTTTATTAAGTAGCTAGGGCTCTGTGTAAGATAAAAGATCAAGGCCCATGGCCTTTACTTGGTCCAAAACCACTTACATGGGACTGGACCCCATTTTCCTAACAATCTCCCCCTCCAGTCCCATTAGAAGGAGATTCATCATCATAGTAATTTCATTTGGAACTTACCTTGGCCAGAGAACTTATTTCGGCCAAGTTACTGCAAAGCTCAAGCTTTTTCCTGGAAAGTATCTTAGTCAACATATCTGCTACATTCTTATCAGTATGGACTTTCTTCAATAACATCTGCTGTTCTTCAATCATTGAACGTAACCAATGATATCTAACATCAATGTGCTTTGTTCTAGCATGGTACATGATATTCTTACTCAAATCTCAAATCTAAAGCACTCTGGCTATCATAAAATATCACATACTCTTTCTGATTCAACCTCAATTCAAGAAGAAAACGTTTCATCCAAAGCATTTTTTTACATGCTTCAGTTGCTGTAATATACTCAGTTTCTGTAGTTGACAAAGTAACACACTTCTGTAACTTAGACTGCCAAGATACAGTTCCTCCTGTAAAAGTGAATAAATATCCTAAAGTAGATTTTCTACCATCAAGATCGTCTGTCATGTCAGCATCAGTAAACCCTTCTAGAACTGGTTGTGAAACTCCATAAGTCAAGCACATTTTTTAGGTACCCCTAAAATATCTAAAAATCCATTTCACTGCTTTCCAGTGAACCTTCCCTGGATTAGAAAAAAATCTGCTCACTAACTGCATGAGCAATGTCAGGCCTTGTACAATCCATAAGATACATTAAAGAACCGACTGCAGAAGAATAAAGAATACTAGACATAGCTAGTTGCTCTTCCTTAGACACTGGACAAGATTTCTTACTTAGATGAAAATGGTTGGCAAGTGAACTGCTAACTGATTTAGCATGTTGCATGTTGAATCTACCAAGCACTCGTTCAACATACTTTTCTTGTGACAACCACAGCTTTTCAGCTCTCCTATCCCGGATAATGTCCATACCAAAAATCTGCTTTGCTGGACCTAAATCTTTCATATCAAAGGACTTAGACAATTGTTCTTTCAACCTGTAAACCATACTAGCATCTTGTCCTACAATCAACATATCATCAACATATAATAATAGGATAATGAAGTTACCATTAGAAAATTGTCTAACATACACACAAGAATTCGCTGCTATTCTTTTATAGTTATGACTCACCATAAAAGAATCAAACTTCTTGTACCACTATCGCGGAGCTTGTTTCAAGCCATACAAGTTTTTCTTCAATTTGCAAACTAAGTGCTTTTTCCCTTTCACTTCAAAACCCTCAGGCTGATTCATATAAACATCCTCCTGTAAATCACCATGCAAAAAAGCAGTTTTAACATCAAGTTGTTCAAGTTCAAGATTCAAACTAGCTGTCAATCTCAGTATCACTCGAATAGAACTCATTTTTACAACTGGAGCAAAAATCTCATAAAATCGATGCCTGGTTTTTGAGAAAAACCTTTTACTACCAATCGAGCTTTGTACCTCACTAGTTTGTCACCATCCTTTTTCAACTTGAACACCCATTTATTCTTTAATGGCCTTTTTCCTGTTGGAAGTTTAACAAGATCATAAGTAGCATTCTTTCGTAATGACTCTATCACTTCTTTCATTACTTTTAACCAGTGCTCTCTATCCGGAGTGGCCTGCACATCTTGAAAGCTTTTTGGCTCCCCTTCATTGGTAACTAAAATAAAATCTGAACTTGAATACCTGATAGATGGCCTGCGCTCTCTAGTAGATCTCCTGGGTTGAGACTCTACATCACTTGATGCTGAAGGTAGCTTCTCCTGCTCAACACTCTCATGTAGAGAGGATTACTTCCCCTACTCAAAACTAATAGCATCTGGCTCATCACCAACTGTGGCTGGCTCATTCATATCCCCAAGTTCTGTTTCTGGTTCATTTTCACCATATGTGGCTCTTTCTTGTGAAATTCCTATCGTTGTTAAAACATCACACTCAACAGTAACTCGTGTAGTCTTCTCATTTTTCTCAAGGTCTGTTATGGTTTCTTTTTCATGAAAGACCACATCTCTGCTTCTGACTGTCTTTCTCTTTACTGGATCCTATACCCTATAACTAAATTCTTCATCACCATATCCTACAAACACACACTGTGTAGCTTTATTGTCAAGCTTTGACCTCTGCTCTTTTGGCACATGCATGAATGCTTTACACCAAAAAACTTTCAAGTGAGAGTATGAAGTATCTTTTCTTGTCCACACTCTTTCTGGAATGTCAAAGCCCAAAGAAACTGATGGTGACCTGTTAAGTAAATAACAAGCTATGCTGACTGCTTCACCCCCAAAATGGCTTTGGTAATTTTGCCATCCTCAATATACATCTGACTTTTTTCACAATGGTACGATTCATTC
This sequence comes from Durio zibethinus, assembly GCF_002303985.1. The sequence goes on along the minus strand of NW_019167938.1, from coordinate 19,390,550 downwards.
TTTCAGCTATACCATTATGCTGCGGTGTTCCAGTTCTGTCCTCTCATGCCTGATCCCATGCTTTGAGCAATACTCTTCAAAGCCTTTAGATGTGTATTCCCCATCATTATCAGTTCGAATACACTTCAAGGGTAACCCTATCATCCTTTCAACCATGGCATGAAATTTTTGAAAATACTGCAGTACCTGACTTTTGTATTTCAACATATACACCCAAGTCTTACGTGAAGCATCATCAATAAAAGTAACAAAATATCTGCTACCACCTAATGACTTAACCTCAATGGGACCACATACTTCAGAATAAATTAATTCCAATCTATTTTCTTTTCTCTGAGAACTTTTACGAAAAAAAACTCTATGATGCTTACCAAATAAACAATAATCACATGAATCGAGAGACATACCTTTGGTCAAGGGAATGAAAGAGTGCCTTGCCAAAACCTGTAACCTCTTTTCACTCATGTGTGCCAGCCTCTTATGCCACAAGTTTGCTGAAGCATCATTTTCAACGGTATTTACCTGATTACTGTTCAATTGCATCCATGTCTTATACATTGTGCAGTATAGTTTTCCCCTTGCAACTATCATAGATCCTTTGAAAAGCTTCCACTGTCCATTCTTTTGTCGGCTTTCATATCCCTCCTTATCAAGGACATTAATAGCAAGCAAGTTCATTATCATATCTGAAATGTGTCTGACATCCCTTAAAGTCAACATGCAGCATGTACTAGTTTGTACAACAATATCACCAATCCCAACAATCTGTGACACACTCTTGTTTCCCATCTTGGTACAACCAAAGTTTTCTGCTTTGTAAGTTGTAAACAACTCTGTCTTAGGAACACAATGATATGTCACTCATGTGTCAACTATCCACTCAATGTCAGGATCACTAACATGATTACAATCACCATGTGTACAAATCAAAGTAACTGAATCACTATCTGAATTCACTGCTGTAACATTGCCATCATCTGAACTCTTACCTTTCTCATCATTTCGCTCTTGCTTTAAGATTCTACAGTTTCATTTTATATGACCCGTCTTACCACAATGGAAACACTTCACTTTACCTCTAGATTTGGATCTATGTTTAGACTTACCACAGCTTTTTGAGTCCTGACCTCTGTCGATGTTTCTACCCCTATTCTCTGTGACTATCATCAGCTATTTCAAGAACTATAAAATCTATTAAGAAAGCATACTTATCAATTTTTGCAAGAACATTCTCTATCATTCCCAAAAGATACTTGATAGATTTATCAGTCAATTGCAAATAAACCTTAATGAGTTTAAGTCTAAAATGCCTAATTTTCTCAAAATAGACTAAAGCATTATATTAATAGTTGCACTAAGATCACATAAGGCTTTATCAAGGAAAATAAAAACCAATAGAATAAGAAATAAAAGAATTCATTGGATTATGAAGCTTTTATGGCACATACCTTTGAAGCATGATGATACATTCATCAATAAATGCAACTTTTTTCAATTCAATAAGTAAATCATCCAAGGTATGCTTTTTGGCTTGTTTAGTATGAGTGCTTATTAGTCTATATGGATCAAACATCCTTGGAGTAAACTTCAATTAATTTTAGTCTTTCTTTACGTTGTCTTGAATTTTAACTTTTTTCTCCATCTAAACCTTTTCTTCATCTAGCTTTTCTTTCATAACAAATTAAACAGCTAGCTTAGCCTCCACTAGTGATCTTTCTTCAACTGTAGCATCATGCACCTACCTATTATCCATAAGTCCTTTCTCTATTTTTGATTCATCTGTCATAAGATCTTTATCATATTCTTCATCTTTTTATTCATTGCATCATTCTCAATCTGCTTCATGGCTTCTTCCATAACCTTGACAAAACTTAGCATCTTCATAAAAATAAGTTTCTCCATCTCAAACTCTTCACTAGAATTAACTTTCTCATATCCATTCAACTCTTTATCTTCTTGGGTGATGATAGAATTGCATTATTCCTCACCATACCTTTTTAAGTTTTTCTCAATAATGTTTTTTGAGGTGATTTATAAGGGTACTAACTAGTTAACCTATTTGTACCTTAAGGTTTTTAATAGAGGCTGCTTCATTTTGTACAATGGTTGCTTGGTTTTAGAGGATTTGGGTTAACATCTCTTAGGACACCTATCTTAAGAATGATTCCCTCATAAATATCGTATAAAGCAAAGGGACTTTGAATGATATTGATTGGGTTTGGCATAGAATTGGCTTGTAAAGAATCAAATTTTTTGGCTAAGGTAGCAACTTGGGAAGATAGGGTGGTAAATGCATCAAGTTCACAAACCCCAGCTAATTTTTTTGGAACTAACCTTTCATTAAACCATTCATAGTTATTCATGGCCATCTCCTTTATCAAATCATATGCCTCATCAATTAATGTGCTTATCAAAGCTCCATTAACAGCATCAATTGTGGTTCTAGCTTCCCTTACTAACCCATTGTAAAAGATTTGGACTTACAAACATTAGGGCATATCATGGTACAAACAAATTTCAATAGCTCTTTACATCTCTCCCATGCACCGAACAGGGATATGGCCTTAAATTATTGGAATGCAGTGATGTCATTTTTCATCTTAGTGGTTTTGATTGGTATGAAGAATCCTACTAGAAACTTTTGAACAAGGTTGTCCTATGTATTAATGGAACCCGATGAAAAAGAAGTCAACTAGCTCCCCGCTTTATCCTTAAGAAAAAAAAAAGTCTTAGTCTAATAGCATCATTAGTAAATCATTATGTTTAAAAGTATCACATCATTAGGCAACCCCTTAAATTCGACTAAATTCTGAATTATGTAAACTAGAACTCTTAACTCTTGGTATGTAAAACAACAATAACCAAAGATATTAAAACAAGAAAAATAAATTCCAAACTACTAAAAGATGATTGGTATCACATCAGCTACACCAATATTCGATAATGATGCAAAAAACTTGAATAATTTTTTGCAAGTGCATAGATTGAACAATTAGTAAATAAATATCATTCCCACAGAAATTGTAAAAGAGTGATTCAAGTACTAAAATTATCTCAACTTTGTTTATTTTTGAAGTAATTAAACAAGATATAAATAACTATTTAAACTTCCCAAACTAAACAAAATAAAAGCTAATGTAATGTAATTAACCTTAAAACATTCAAGAATAACAAATTAAAATTAAACCAAACCTAACCTAATCCAAACAGCAACTTAGACATGGAACAATCTAAGTGAATAATTAAACATGCAAAGATGACCAAATAGCCTAAAATGAAATTAGACTAATTGAATTAAATCAAAACAAAAAGCAAGCTATCTTAATATACTTTAAACAATGCAAATTAACTTGTTTAAACCTCAAAATTTTAACGTTAACTTAACTAACTCGCAAGAACTTAAATAAAAACAAATCAAACTCAAATCACATAACAGAAGTGAAGTAAATTAACTTAAATCTTAGAACATGCAATTACTATGAATCAAACTTAAACTCAACTTAATTAAGCTAAATTCAACCTCAATTAAACAAAATAGAATCTAAATAACCTAATCACATGTAATAAACTCAAACTAAATTGATTTATACTTCAACACAAAATTAAACCAAGAACAGAATTTAAAGAACTTAAATCATATGAATAGCAGCTAACTTTATCAAATTAAAGTTTAAAGCATCAAATTAATTAAGAATAGAACTTAAGTAACTTGAATCACATGAACTTAAAGCAAACTTAATAAGAAAATGGCAACTGAATTAAATTTAAAGCAAGAACATAATTGTAAAAAACTTGAATTGAATTGAAAACAAAATAGAAACTTAAATTACATTAAATTTAAATAAACTAAAAATAACATATAGAAAACTTAAGAATTAGAAAACTAAAGAAAACAAGAAGAAAAAAGAAAAAGAATATAATAGGATGGGTTGTCACCCTTCCTTTTTTTTTCTTGACTTAAAGTTAGTTATATATAAAACAAGAATATAAAGAAACCCCAAACTAATTGGCTAGCAAACTTTGATCTTGAACTCTTTAAGTGATTAGGTTCAGCCAAGCTTGAATTTGCACATTAAGAAATCTTTTTGCTTTGAATTTTTGTTGTGCTGAAGTTGATCTTCTTCTTATGAATGCACGTAAACCGAATCTTGACTAGATTCTATGTTTACTTGGCTAAATCTTACTGACTTGTCTTCTATTTATCTTTTTTAGATAAATCTTGGCTGATTTGGCTTTCACAATACAAGAATTAAAAGCCTTGTTAACTTAACTGATTCAGTTCGATTGGTCTCTTCTCGACAACCTTGTTGTAAGAGTTCTTAAACCTTCATTGGATGAATTCCTTTTTAATAATGAAAGATTAGGTGGTGACTAAGGAAAATGAAAAGTTTTTGAATTGTTTTAAACCCTAAACAACTTTACAAAATGACATCTTTAAGTTGGAATAGGTCTTGTTCTTTTTTAGAGACTTCTTAGAGTTTACCTTCAAGTTAAAGTCTTCTTGAAGTAAAGAAATTCAAATTATGAATGTAAATCCCTTAGTATGATGCCCCTTCCTTTAAAGTTTTATGCAAGTCCTACATCAAATAAGAATATATTGAAATTTCAAATTTTATAACTCTTATATTCAAACTTGGAATTGCTACTTAGAATAAGAATACCACAATTCTGGTTTAATGCTCTCCAAAAAAAATTTAATTCCAATTCCATGTCATCATGCCAACTCAGCATCCAAGTCATCTCTTTTGGCCAATGAGATTAGACTTGTTGCAATGTTATCCCACAATGATTCCCATGTATGAGCATTTACATAGAACACCATGAATTTGCATTCAATTCTTTAAAATTTAAAATATGCCCTTAAATAGCAGAACTTGTATTTTTTTTCATTCTTGCATGACTTTCATGAATTTTTCATCTAGATTTAACCAATTTTAAGTCTTGAGATTTAGCTAAGCGAATATTGAATAATTTCATCACTTTCATTCCAAGATTTTTTAAAAACTCCAAGAATCAACAAGAACATATCAAGAACCTTTTAAGATTCATCCAATTGTATCAAAAATCATCCAAGATTAATCAAGAACTTTCAAGATTCTTCAAATTTGAGCAAGATTTAATCTTTTCTTCAAAATTCCTACAAAACAAAAAAAAAATTTAAACACATTAAAAGTATAAAAAAGATTATTTAGCCAAAAACTAAGCAAAATTAACTCATTTAAGCATTGAAAACAAGTCTAAATAACTCTATTTCATAGAGTTATCAATTGACAAAGTAGGAAAATATGGAGTGCAAAAGCAATTTAAGTCAAAGTAATGCAAGTAAATTAAATGAAGTATAGGAAAAAAATAAACAAACAAATCAATGTATAACGGTTTGACCATTCTCTAAAAAAGTGCCTACATCATCTCCCTTATCATTTTTAACAAAGCCCAATATGCTAGTAGTCAATCTTCTTACAAACAACCCTTTTTTATATTCAGGCAATAAGGTTAAAATAACAACCTTTGCCTTTTTAAGGATTCTACCAAATTCATAAAGCAAACCATTTAAAAGGATGCCTTACCCATTGATTTTATAAAATCTTTTGCAAACTAGTGAAACCTCTAATAAACAAGTGTTCGCAAAGTTTAACTTCACTGATTAAAAGATGATAAAATAAAAAGATCTCAAATGAATATAAAAAAATAATGCTTGAAAGCTTAGCACAATGTTGGAATGAAGAATATCATTTTGAATATTTGGAATGCTATCTTTTACTCTTGGAATATAGTGGAGACTTCCTTTTATGTTAGCATATGATTTTTAGTCACTCTAGATGGTTAGGATTGAAAAATGATTGTTAGATTGATCCTTCAAAATTTGTCTCAGTTTGAACTTGTCTACGTAATGGGATCGATCCTTCTACTTTATGATTCAAAATTTTAAGCATTAGAATCCATAATATCTATCTTTATAAGGATGAGATCGGTTTTTTTCTAAAATGATGATCCTTCTATATAAAGATCAATCCTTTCACCTTAAAACCCAAAACCCAATGGAAGCATTTTGTTAACAAAGGATCAATTTTGAGATCAATACTTTCATCTGAATTTTTAGGAGGACCATTCTTTTAATCAAGGGATTGATTTTGAGATCAATCCCTTTAGCTGAATTTTCAATAAGAGTATTCTTTTAATCAAAGGATCAATTCTCTCATAAAAACCAAATGAGGATTGATTCTCTTGAAAAAGGAATCAATACCTTATTTCTAGTTTTGAAAAAAAATGGCATTTTTATCATGAAAAAGAGTTCATTTTTCTCAAAATTACTTTACCCAAAAAATTTATTTAAGAGTATGGATTTATGAGAAAAATTTGCGTCCAACAATATTTAATAATTTTTCAAAAAAATAATTCTCAAGATAATTTAAGGAAAAACTATCAAATAGTATATCTTAGAAATCTTTCATTTAGCTTAATATTTTGTTGCATCAAAATTTTGATCAATTCAAAGTTAATAATCTACTCTTTTTATATGAAAAAAATTAAGGATAAATTTTCTTTAAAAAAATCTCCTTGGATCATTTAAAGGCTTTTAAGATTAATTTGAAGAAAAAAAAACCTCCTCTAAATAAAAACATTATTTCCAACTTTAAAAATATTGTTAATAAGATCAATTCCACGATATTCACAATATTAAACACAAAGCTCTTATAAGATAAAAACATTTAAGCACATTTTCAAAGTTAAAGTCAAGTTATTGCAAATTCAATAGTAAAATTTGTCTATAAAAATGTTTCAAAGCTTAAGGACAATAAGCAGAGCATTATAATTCAATATCGTAATATCTCCAATGAAGTTCAAGATAGAGCATAAGTAATTTTTGTATTCATTCAAAGAAATTTAGCACAATAAACCTCAACGATCAATGTTGGAACATAAGGCATAAGTAAATATAACAATAAAGTATTAGAGAATACAAAGACATGCCTAGATAATTAGAAGTCCAGAATTACATAAGCGTGTCCAAACTAGGAAATGTCATTAAGAGTACAAAACCATGAATGTAAATAATGCTTACAAAAATGTATCAATATAGAAAAAATTGTAAATGTTTGAAACCTAAGATAAAGTAAGCAACAAAGGATTGCGATGAAGAGAATGGATAAGAAGGATTAGTATGGGAGGTTCGGAAGCCGTTCCTCTAATGACTCTCGTGTAACTTAGATTATATAATAGTTTTTTAATTGGTTCCTCACATGAAAACTTTTAAAATGGGATTGTATAGCAGTTTTTTTAGGTAAAGTATCGTATACAAAATATTATTTGGACAATTTATACATATTATAAACTTTAAAATATAAATGATAAAACTAATTATGTTATGTTTATCCCTTTGGGACTCATCAAACATCAAAATGAGTAGGGATAAAATACATATTTATCATTGTACTTTTGTGAGTGGCCTAAATTTATCATTAATCATTCAACTGCTACAATTTTACTGTTACATTTCTAATTTTGGAATAAATTTATTACCACGTTTTAAATTTTAAAGTAAAGTTTATCAAGATATAATATTTGAAAAATATTTTGTAAATATTCCATTAAAACAGTTTTATAATTTAAAAAATAATTTTGAAAATTACATGATAAAAAAAAAAAAACAACCAAGTTTTGTTTTTATCTTTTCAGATTTTATACTAAATATAATATCACATAATCTCAATTTTATTTTATTTGTTTTCTTCTTTGTCATGGTATTCTTTACTAAATATAGTGTCATATCATACTTTTTTTAATTGATTTTTCGAGCTTTATTTTTTTCTTGTTTTATCATTTTGAAAATTATTTTTGAATTACAAAACAGTTTTTAATGAACAATTTTATATAATATTTTCAACTATTACATTTTGAATTTTTCAAAATTAAAAGTATATTTGTAAATTTATTGCAAAATTAAAAGTATAATTATAATAATTAAAAATTATTAATAAATTTTTAACTATTACATTCGTTTAAGAATAAATTTTGACGGATAATGAGATTGTTTTTTGTGACATTAAAATTAATAGTAATGATAAAATTAACTACTAATGATAATATTGATATTATAATAATGTGATTAAAATTAAAAGCAAGATATATATTTAAATACAAATACAATAATGATATAAGATGTAATATAGAGACAAAATCATTAAAATATTAAATTAAAATTTATAGTATACATTTAAAATTTGTAAAATTTATAAAGAATTAACATTATTGTTATATATCAATATTTTAAAATATATATTTTAAAATTGTTTGAAACTTAATTATACTGTAACATTAATTGTTTCTGTAGGGAACAAACGAATGAATCGATCTTGAGTAAAGGTGTTTTTAGTTTTTTACACATATATATATCTTAATTTAAGGTGAGGACAACTGAATATCTTAGGTTTTTTTTATTATGCAGCTCACTTTCCATAAGACAATCAATTGCCTTATGGAGAACAGTTGGCCGTCCTAAGAGTAAAAAAATGAGACCGGTTATCCATTAAAGGATAATTTTCTATTCAATGAAAGGTAATGCGGCACATTAAACTGCTTTCAGAATGACACACCCCTGTTATCCAAACAGGGTGTGCGGCGTAGTTGGAGCCAAAAGTGATCACAGCCTACGGTACCGCCTCAGTAAAATGACATCGTATCTTATCCTATTGGGTTAATATCACATTTAAATTATAATAGTATTTGATATTAATTCTAAAATTAGTGTAACGATTTAATTATTATGATGATAAAATTAATAAAGTGATTTGATTATAAGTGATTTTAAATTTTCACATTTAATATGATATTATAAATTACTAGTGTATTTAAATTATTAAGTTAGATTTTATATGAAAAATAAATTATATAATATAAAATATTTAAAATAATCTTTAAAATATTTAATATTTATCGAATTAATAATTTATAAGATATTTAAATGTTATTTTATAAAAAATTACAAAGTATAAATAATTTTAATAAAAATAATTTTTTAAAAATTATTAAATAAATTTATTATTTTTTCTAGTTAATATCAATTTATAATATAAAACCTTTTTCAAAATAAATTATTCAAAATTGATTTTTTTAAATTTTTAGTAGTTAGCCTTTTAGGATAATATTAATTACATTTTTCCTAAGAGTAAATTAATCAAAAAATAATATTAAAAATTACTTTCTCATAATGATAAATTTTTATCTTTTAAATTAAAAATCAAATAATTCTTTAAAGTAATGATCTTATTATCTTCGTGATTTAATATTGTTGTCACTTAAAATTTTTAAATTAATTTCAAGTAATATGGAATAATTACTTAATGCAAATCTTGTAGTTTTTTAAAGAATCATCTCATATCATATATTGTTATAGCAAAATATTTAATATAAAATTTAAATTTTAAAAATCTTTAATGTATTATTTAAATTATAAATTTTTTAATTAAAATAATATTTATTCTTATCGTAAATAATTTTATATAATAATATATAATAAATAAAATATTTTTTTAAATATTACATTAATTAATAAATTTATAATTTAAATATTACATTAAAAATTTTTAAAATTTATATTAAGTTAAATATTCTACTCTAATTTATTATTCATTCATAACGTCAAGACATTTATAGCAATAGTGGAAAAGAATAAAAAAAAAGTTAAAAGAAACTTTTTTTTATTGAAAAAGTTATAAGAAATTTTGGGCTTTTTTTCCACTAAATTCACGTGTTAGAATCGAATTCGCATAAACCCAACTTTGCTTGCAGCAATTGCAAGAAGCACTAAAGACCCTACTCTTTACGCTTTAAAACCATATTCTGATATTCTTCCATTTTCAGCTGTCTTTTACTCTCCCATGGCTTCTACTTCATCTGTTATTGCTTGGTTTCAACTCTTAACCCTTTCTTTCTGCCATCTTATTATCCAAATATTAACTCACTGCTCATTATCTCTCTTTTTGTTTGTAATTATATCAGGGGATCAGGTGAAGATGGCCAATTGGGTGTTGGAAACAATGAAGAGAGAGAGTGGGTTTGCGTTGTCAAAGCTCTTGAGCCTCACGACGTTCGCTCTGTCGTTGCTGGCAGCCGCAACTCCCTCGCTATTTGTGATGATGGCAAGGTCTCCTCCCCAAGTCCCCCTTTCTGCTATATATATATATATATATTTGTGTATACGTTATTCTTGGTGTTTTTGAAGTGGGTATTGATTGTTTATACAGTTGCTTAGTAATTGGCTTTTGGGGTGTTCCACTTTGGTTAGAAATCTCTTGGTTTTTTTAAATGAGTATGCCTTGTTCTTCAACTGTTCAACTTGGGTTATTAGAGTTTTGATTGGTCGGTTGTTCATTCATGCTCCTTTTATTTGTTACTTTTGCTACTTGCTTTTTTCTCTCTTTTTTTGGTTGACGAAAATGAATTTAAAAATTAAATTCATAATTGATTAAAATGAAAGAATGAATACAATGCAGCATCAATTTTAACATTTTTTTTTTTTGAATAAAAAATAAATCATACATTTTGTTTTCTAAAAAAAATATGCTTTAGATATGTTTGCTTGTTACCTTTTCTATTTGCTTTTTGCTTGCAAAACACGTGCTTGTACACCAAAATGAATGATATTTTGGATACTTGAAAGTAAAAATGAAAATTTTATTTAGGGAACAAAATTTGTAATTTTACTAATATATAGAATAATTATGTTAGATTTGTGTTGAATTTTAGTTACTATATTTTTTCCATCAATTGTGGTTTTGCTCTGACCACTTTGCTGTTGCTTTTAGCAACTTACAGGAAGCTAAAAGCTTGTATCAAAAGCAACAATCAAATATAGCCTTAATGTTTAACTATGCCAAAAAATTTTTTCATGCAAATGCATTTTTGCTTTTTGAATGTCGAAGCAAAAATCAAGTAGCAAAAATAACAACCAAACAGTTCCTTAGTTTCTCAAATTTGGTTTGTTGCATAGTGTTTTGAAGAGATCTTGATTGCTATTGAAGGATTGTACTCTGGCTACCAGAGGTTTTATTGATTTCTTGGTGTTGTGAAATATGTATATGCTACTGTATAGTTTTGCATACATTTCAATTTTCATGCATGGTCGGAGTTTATTTGAAGCTCGATTTGTTTCTTCATTGTTGGTGGTTTGGGTTGAACTTCAGTTGTTTACATGGGGATGGAACCAGAGAGGAACTTTAGGGCACCCTCCTGAGACCAAAACTGAGAATATTCCAAGTCAGGTTAAGGCTCTTGCTAATGTTAAAATTGTTCAGGTAATTTTGTTTTTATAACATATGGCTGCTTTTGCATGTGAAAATTTCTTTTGATAGTATATTTCTACGGAATTTTAATTTTTATGTTATTCTGTGTTGATTCTAGGCAGCTATTGGTGGGTGGCATTGTTTGGCTGTTGATGATGAAGGCAGAGCTTATGCCTGGGGTAAGCTCTTTGTTTATTTTCTGATATATTTATTTATTTATTTATTTCCTTTTATGTTGCTAGAAAGCTTGGAAAGCATCACTAGAAAAAGAATCGTATCTCTTAGTTGAATGGAGTAGTTTAGCATATTTGAATGACAATTATTTTGTGGAATGTATATTTATTTGCTCACTTGGTTAATGATAGAAGGTTAGTTAATTGGTGAGTGGTTCAGGGGAGATTGGATTGAATTGTTCATTGTGATGAATGTAATGTGAAGCATGTTTGTGCAGGTGGGAATGAATACGGGCAATGCGGTGAAGAACCTGAGCGGAAAGATGATACTGGTAGGCCTTTGAGAAGGGACATTGTGATTCCTCAACGCTGTGCCCCAAGGCTTGTAGTTCGCCAGGTGGTTTACTGGAATTGATAACTATACTTTTGGTTGAAGTTAAACCTGTTTGAATATAGTTAAGGCATGCTTTTAGGGCACCATTGTCTCAACTCTTACCTAGTTTGTCCTATTTGAAGCTCTGGCATATAAGTCTTTTTAAACCCCAAAACCTAAGGATCAAGTCTAATTATCATGTTCAAGACCTTCGTTGTTGGTGATGCATCTTCAACCAAGGTGATTTTACCAGCAGAGTAGCCCCCTCCCCCGCACCCCCCCCCCCCCCCCCAAAAAAAAAAAAAAAGAAGGCTAAACAACTTTAAATAGAGTAAAACATTTTCAAACAATGTGGACATAATATTCACCTACTCTTTTGTTACGTAATTTTAGTATGTGGTAGTTAATTTCTTTACGGCACTAGTTTTCATCTTTAAGTAGAATGTAAACAGGGCAAAGTAGCAGAAGGAGAAGAAAAAAAGGCAATGCCTGAAACTGTCTCCTTTAGTTCTCTGGTCTCTCTTAATTTTAGCTGCATGTAATTTGTTTATTGTTTCTTGATGCAGATAAAACTTAGAAAATTTAAGTGTACTTATTTTTTTCTCACATGATGACTAACTTTTTTTTTATAAAATTCTTATAACTGCTTATATGAGGTTTGAAATTTTTTAGTGTGCCTAAGCAAGTCTTTTGGTGCAGTCTTGTGAATAACTATTTCAGTAAATGACGGCCTTTTTTGATGCACCCATTGTTCAACATGGCTTGTTAATCATTGGGTCTCTTTTGATTTCTAATTATGCATAATGCATTTTACAGCATTTCTTAGTTCGCATTGTTATTAGCATATTTGCCATGTGGTTTGAAAATTTCATTTCCTCTACCTCAACTGTGTCTTTCCCTATATGATGTATGCTTTCAGTGGTGTAGCTTAACCTGTATTTGTGTTTAATATCCATTTAGTTGATTATATACAGGTAGCTGCTGGGGGTACTCACTCTGTAGTGCTTACACGTGAAGGACACGTATGGACATGGGGTCAACCTTGGCCTCCTGGAGACATGTATGGCACCTTGGCTTTGAGTTTTTCAATTTTTCTTTAATTATACTGGTTTCCCGGCTCATGTGATAATCTTCAAGGAGTGCAGTTAACTCATCTTGATAGCTTACTGCATATTGTAAGCACATGTTATATCATTAATTCAAATTTCTGTTCCTCTTTCACAGAAAACAAATATCTGTTCCTGTGAGAGTACAAGGTCTTGAAAATGTGAGGCTTATTGCAGTGGGAGCATTTCATAATTTGGCTCTCCAGGAGGATGGGACTTTGTGGGCATGGGGTAATAATGAATATGGACAACTTGGAACTGGGGATACTCAACCAAGATCGCAACCTATACCTGTCCAAGGGTTATCTGGTCTCACTTTGGTATGCATTGCATTGTTAAGTTCCCTAATTTTATCATATTTATTTTATTTAGTTGTTGGTTGTTAGTGAATTATTTTTAGAAAACTCAATTTAATCTAAATGTATGACTTATGAAAAGTTATAAGTCACAACCCATAAAAAAATTCTTCTTGGTAAGCTGTTTGTTGTCAATCATAAGAAACTCCTTTTCTTTTATTTATTTATCATAAAAGAAATATTGCTAGTATTTGGAATAAAAGCATTTACGATTATGGCAAACTTTTTAAGTAGTTGGATTCGATGGTTGGAAGTATTGGCACAAGACTTGGGATTTGGGAAGGTCTATCTTTGAAACATGTTAAGTTGTATTATTCAAGGGTTCAGATTGGGTTTGGTGTAGCTTTATAGTAATATAAGGTCTCTAAAGGCTCCACTATTGCTTTTAGGTTGGATACATTAAAAAATATGCCTCGATCTATTTCTTGTGTGTTTTGTTAAGAACTTCAATAATCGGATAAAAATCATAATAGCATCCATTACTTCTTCCTTTCTATATTCTTCCTTTTTAAATTCCACTATTTATTTCTCCTATGGTTTTGTTGATAGCTTTAGTGTTTCTTCTTTGCTAGTTTGGCTGTGTGTACAATGTTTATTGATTGTCTGATTGGCCTTTTATTTTTATGCACATCTAGGTTGATATTGCTGCTGGTGGATGGCATTCCACTGCTTTGACTGATGATGGAGAGGTATTTATCTATTTTTATTTGGAGAAAATACTCTTTTCTATGTTTACTTTAATTGTGTTCTGCATGCACGCATGCATGTATTCTGTACTGCAGGCAATAGTAGGGTAAACTTAACATGCAAGAGCTGCTTGCCTGGCCTTTTTGGAATATAAAAACAGGCAACCTATTTTAAGACTTCATGTATCCCCAGCATAATTAAGCCTTGAGATGATAATAGTTGTATAAGTTCTTTATTGACCATTTTTATGACTATTATATTTGGCTTTTGGCATTCTAGCAATTGCAGTTCTGGTAGACGGCTTTTTATGTAGGATTTACGTGTTCTTTAAAAAAGTAGTTGGAATAGATTTTCTTTGGTGCTTAAGACGCATGATTTATTTTGCATGGGATTAGGATGCATGAGTCCAAATGCTGAGGACTCTTTTTTTACTCAATCTATGGTTATTTTCCATTTGAGTGGTTTCTTAATTTTTGAGTTAATTATTTGGATAAACTTCCATTAATCTTGTGCATAGAATTCCATGTCCTTTGAATGGACTTAAATTGTACCACAGCAAACGGAGCTGTTAAAACCTTTTTACAACAGCAACGTTGTATCCATTAAAATACTTTCCCCCATACTCTTTGTGGTTTGGTGGAGTGAGATTAAATCAAACCTTGCCTATTTCCCCTAGAAAACGAAAACAAAAAGCATATCTAGTGTAATCAAGAGATTTATCATGTTTTAACTTTCAAATTTCTTGCTCTAGGAGAAGTTTCTATTATTCAAAACAATTCTGAGCCTCTTTTGGCTTTGAAGGATGGATATCATAAGCAAGCTTCATTGTTACAGCCCTTTTATTATTGTTATTCTTTTGCTGCATTAATATGTGTTTGCTTTGCACGTTTCTTTTGCTCCTTTCAGCTATGGAGTACCTAAAATGTTATGTGAAACACAATATTTGTGCTTCTGTCTTTTATTTTAGGTGTATGGTTGGGGAAGAGGGGAGCATGGGAGGCTTGGATTTGGTGATAATGACAAAAGCAGTAAAATGGTGCCACAAAGAGTTCATCTTTTAGCTGGGCAGGACATTGTACAGGTATGGCATATTGTTTTCTAGTGAAGCAGGTATCTTATACTTGCTATTTAAATTTTAGCTTATCTTTTCAGCTTGGTTGGATTTGGGAGGGTATAAAAGAAATTACCTGTAAGTTAAATATGTGATGACAGATATTATTTGGGTTCTGATGGATGGACTTTGTTTCTTATAAATAATTAACTGCTACTATAAAGTAAGTGGATTAAATGCATTTGAGTGTTATAAAGAAGTGTGATTTGATTCATGAAATAATAAGCGCCTCTAATGTAATTGTTTCTTAATGTGGCTTGTGATTGAATCATGTATTTCTGATCCAGGTGTCTTGTGGTGGAACTCACTCAGTTGCATTGACATGTGATGGCCGCATGTTTTCAGTAAGTACATTTACACATCTTTTGTTGCTTTGACTGCTAAAAGCAATGGATGGCATATGATCTCATAACCTAAGTAAGCAAATTAAACATATCAACCTTTATATTGGTGGCTAGTTTTTTTTGGAAATTGAATTTTTTTTATACATATTTCCATACTCTTGGTTGGTAATGATTGCAAAATATTAGATTGAAGCACACTCATCCCCCTCTAGAGGAGGCAAACACTTCTTGTCTTCATGTTTTTAGGTTTGCACATAGAAACATACTTCCCGATATAGTCTTTGAATGATATAGGTTGTAGACCACAAAATTTTCTTTTTCTACGCCCATCTCTAAAAGGGAATTGGAGCTTCATTTGGCCCTTTTCTCTGTCGAATATGGTGATCACTTATCTCCAAGAGATTATCTCCCTGAATCTGATTACAAAATAGACAACACTTTATCACAGGGTGTGGGTTCACATCATCTCTGCTCAGATCTAAATTTAACTAATTTACTGCAAATGCAAGCCTTAATGAAGGAAACTGAAAGGCCAATGGAAATTGTTTTTCAAAAATGACGTTCAGTTATTTGTGGAGTCTGCTTGGTTTGAATCCTTTCTCCACATTCTGGTGTTTGTTAGTTAAAAGCCAGGTGAAAAAAAAAAATCCGGTCAAAGGAAATAACGTTAGAAATTTTGGGAAACAAGTTTACAATTTCAAATTAGAACTTGATTTCTGTACCTTGCCCTCTTTCTCTCTCTCCTTCAAGCCCTCATTTCATTCTTGGGCAAAGCTCACCTTTGTTGTGATGCTGCCGCTCGCCACTCTCCCTAGAGGTCATCCTTTCTTTTTTTTTATTTCTTCAGTTTGATCTTGTCTTACACTCGCAAACATGAAGATGAGTCAGGGTTGAAAGTAAAGCTGACAAAATTTTGGTTTGATGTACATTGAAACTTTGGTTTCATCAGTAAGATTGTGAGAGAGTATATCAACTTAAAATCTCTAGGCTTTATTTAGAATTTCTAGTTAAAAAAATAAAAGATGTCAGAAACCTTTTAGGCTTTGTGTTAACAGAATTAGGGATGGCAAAAAGTTCCATCTTCAACAAGTTTTGAACTGCCTTGCGCCGGTAATGGCAGGTTGTTTGTACCATGAATGACTGAATATGGCTTTTTTCTATTTTTTAAAAATAAACTAAAGGTTAGAATTGCAGCTATTAGTCTTGTTACAGCTTTTAGAATTTTCCTTTGCCGGTCTTAGTACCATGGTTATGACGGTTTTTGTTACATAATGTAATTATTTTCAAAGTGGAAACAATGATAACTTTCAAAGAGAATGACTGTTAAATGGGAGACAATAACCATTTACATGATGTGTACTTGTATGCTTATTGTTCCCGTAATTTATCTATTTTCTATACAAATATGCATCCTATACAATTAGACATTTTCCCCTCCTTAACACTTGTTTGCCTCTCAACCAAACCATAGCAGGCGTATTTGCAACACCATCTTCATCTTTGAATAGTTCAAAACGTCAACCATGCTCACTGGTTTTATTATTTGCAGTTCGGACGAGGTGACCATGGACGCCTCGGATATGGGAGGAAGGTAACAACAGGTCAACCAATGGAAGTGCCAATCAATCTGGCCGCTCCTAAAAATGTTAATGGCAGTGGTTAATGGCAGTGGTGTTGAAGGACATTGGATCTCTAAGCTCGTTGCTTGCGGTGGGCGCCATACTCTTGCCTTAGTAGAATGGAAGACTGATGAATCCAAGCCATAACTAAAGAACATATCATTAAGTTTTTTGTAGCTCTTGGGATATCATCTTGCTTCCAATTACTTCATGCTTTTAGTGTTTTGAATGTGATTTATTTGGACTAAATAAGCAAATATGTTTGTCGAAATGGATACCAAACGAGTTGTTGAAGTCCGTTATTGATTTGGTTTTTTAAGGTGTCTACGGGTAAAGATTTTTTAAATGAAAGTATTTTAAAATGTTTTAATTTAAAATTACAATATTTAAAATTGAGTTGTTTGTATTAAAATTTTTGACATGAAATTTTGGGTATTATAATTTGATAAGATAAAAAACAATGATTTTAGGGATAAAAAATGTCGTTGAATACATAAAACGTATAGTTATTATTGATGATGTGGAAAAATGATATAGGAAATGAAAATAAGCTTTTGTGGTTAGAATTTAAAAAAGCGAAAGGTGTATGAAAAAAATATAATAAACGTTGATATCTTATTAATTAATAAAAAAAAATTCACAAATAACATCTTAAGAGATGGAATTTGAAGCCTTCAAATCCTCATCAAATTTTCAAGAAGCTTATTTAGTCAAACAATGTAATTTAGTTTTAAAATTTTAAAATTATCTCAATAAAAGGAAATCTCTTCTTAAAACTTCTCAACCAAACACTTTTAGACCTAATTTAGCATAGAGGGTAAAAGTAGTTTTTGCGTTCAAACGTTACTTTTAACTAAACTTCAATGCTAAAACAACAACAATTTAAAAGTATGATATGTAAACCCAAACCACAAAATTTTTAAAATACTTTTGAGGTTTAATCGTAATTTTTAGTAAAATAACTTTATTATCTTCGTATCTCTGAACTTTTATTATTTTATACATATATATTTTTTTAAACGTTTCAATTTACTGTAGCACTTTTTCATAGCAATGTCAAATAGTTAAAATTTTTTAAATATATTTTCTTACAAACTTATAAACATATTTTATCTAACCACAACAGTAATGCTAAATTATGCCTTACTCTCTTATAAGTTTAAAAATTTTGTGCAAGGAAATTTTTTTCAAACCCTCAAGGCTATTAGTTTATTTCTTTCTACTTATTAAATTAGATCTAGAAGAAAAAATAATAATAATGAAAAAGATGCAAAACGGGTATCATTAATATAAGTAAAAATGTGTAGGTATTATTAATTAATGATATTGAAAATGATCAAGAAATATATTTGAAAATAAGTTTTTTTATTGAAATTTTAAAAATGAAGCTGTGTAAAATAACATAATAAATATTGATCTCTTACTAAAATATAAAAAAAAAAAAATTCAAAAATTACACCTTAAGAGGTGGAATTTAAAGTGACATATTTGAAACTTCAAAATCATTTTTTAATTTTCAAGAATTTTAGTAATTACAAGTTTTATTCAATCTAACAGTGTAATTTTATTTTAAAAAAATTTTAAATTATATCCATAATAAAAATCTTTCACCCAATCAATGTCGTACTATTCTAAAAGTACAAAATATTATCCATGAAAATATTTTTTCAAGCCCATAAAGGTACTAATTTATTTCATTGGACTCCTTAAATTATATATAAAAAGATTTTCCAAAACAAAAAAAAAATATTGCTCTTAAGAACATAAAATCACTCGAGCACTACTAATTTATCCTACATTTATTGTCTAATTTGTGTCTATTTGTTTAGACACAGCTGCATTTTAAATGAATCAAACGTTTGAGACAATAATTTTTTATGGAAAAAGATTCCCTATTTTATACTTAAAAATCAGTGAAAGTCTCCATACTTTATTTAAAAATAAATTATTGGATTATGGGATCCAGTAGTCTTTTTTAGGGATTCGGTATGTTGATTCATTGGGTGAGGTATCCCATGATGGATCGAATTTTGGTGTATGACAACCCAACCTGCTAAGGCCCAATGGGTGAGGTATCTCATGAAGGCTTTACGAAGCCATTTATATCCACCTACTGCTTAGTACAGGGCTCTGCACTACCAAAAAGAATAAGGAAATAGAGTTGCCCCTTCACTATTAGCTATAGCTTTTGGAATAGTGGTAAGCACTTGATCCTGAAAACGGGTATTAGAGCGAGGTTGCAGGTTCGAGTCCCCCAGGTGCCGCTGGAGGGTGATTGTTAGATTTTGGGATCTAGCGGTCTCCTTTAGGGACTCAGTATGTCAATTCATCTAGGTGAGGTATCTCATGGTGGATTGAATTTCGGTGTATGATAACCCAACTTACCGAGACCCAATGGGTGAGGTATCCCATTAAGGCTTTGCGAAGCCCTTTATGTCCATCTGTCGCTTAGTACAGGACTCTGCTCTACCAAAAGAGAACAAGAAAATAGAGTTGTGCCTTCACTATCAGCTATAGCTTTTAGTGTAGTGGTAAGCGCTTAATCCTGAAAACAATAATGTTAGTCTTGAATTGATCATTATTTTGAAATGAAAAAATATTAAAGCTAAATAAACTTGATCAAAATTTTGAAAAAGATTTATTTAGTACATGTCCTTAAGTTTTATATTTTGGTACTAAATAAATAATATGATTTTCAAAGTTTAAACAAACCTTTCTTGGTGTCATATTTCTCAAACCAAATCTACCTTTAAAGATTATATATTTGAGCTTAAATTGAAGTCCAATTGTTGTTTTTAAAGTGAACTTATTCATTTTGAACTTAATACAATTTTGATAATATTGGTTTTGAAAAATAGATTAAGTTAGGAAAGTTGTTTTTACAAGAACAAAGTTTTCCAACATTGAACTTATTTTATTTTTGTGTATAAATTCACAAGGTTTTAATACTTGAATTTTATATGGTTGGAAAGCTCTTTGAATCTACTTTCTAATGGATTAAACAAAATAAAAATTCAATTTTTTTAAGAAAAAATTTTGAATTTTTACTAGACATACTACAGTTATCTAGAAAACTGCACAAAGGGCAGATTTGAAAATTAACTATAATTTGTATACAGTGAATTAGGTGATGAACTTTATATGGATCGAAAGCCCTTTAAGTCTAGTTTCTAAATATTCAAACTTTTTGTGATTTGAATTTGTATAACTCAAGTTATGATCAAATTAGTTAGTAAAGTACAGAACATGAAACAACCACCAGCTTGGACAGGATCGATCCCCTCTAGAAGGGATCGATTGCTTCCTCAAACAGAATGCCTCCCAAGCTGAATATCCAGAAAAGGGATTGATCCCCCCACATAGAGGATCGATCACACAAGAAAGGGACCAATCCCCTCAATGAAGGGATCGATCGAGTAAGGCTTTTTAAGCATAAAATCGTGCTTAAACCAACATGAACCAATCGATCCCCTCAAGAAAAGATCGATCAGTTCTGGGAGTGAAGACCTCTAACGACTACTTTTTTATCATTCCAACAGGCATTTCTTCACTCCAAGCTTTTCAACGGATAGTTTCTCAATTTCTCTATAAATTAGGCACTCCAACACACCAAGAAGCAAGAGGAAACAAGATGAATCAAGAAAGCAAGAGCCAATAAGCTACATTTTCATTCTCTCAAAGAATCAAGAGTTTTTAGAGCTTCAAAGTCCATATCTTTGTATTTATTGTATCCAATTTTTATTTGTTGTTCATTCATCATTTTCTTGTACTTAAACTTAGCAAACACTTAGCCTTAGAGAGGTTGTTCTATTGTTTGCAAAACTACCTTTGATATACAAAGGTGGAAGAGAACAAGAGGTGAGGAATCTTCTTAAGAGCTTTGTAGTGAGATTGGGTAAAATACTACAAAGGGTAGAGATTTTTATCTTAAGCCTTAAAAATTAAAAGATAGGTTGTATTTTGAATTTAAGAATAGTGGATTGAAGCCTTGGTGTGGACAACCAAGAAGAGAGGACGTAAGTGCCTTATGGAGAATGACCGAACTTCTATAAATCATTATGTTTGATTTCTTTATCCCTATCTCCTTACAATTTATTGTTGTTTATATTTGATTTTAGATTCATTAATTATTATTGTTTGCTTTATATTTTCATCAAAAGTGTTTATTGTTTTAATTTTCATTCAACTATATTGAAATCATTTGTTTGAGAAAAATTTAGAGAAATCCAATTTACCCCCTCTTGGATCACCATCTAACCTATAAAGCTAACAATTGGTATCAGAGCTTTGGTCTTTTTTTTGTAGGTTTAACCACCTTGAGTAAAGATCCTATAGCTCAATTTTAGTTGCAAGATGGTGAGAAAGTCCTCAAAGCTCCCATGGTTGATAAATTTGAATTTTTTGAATGGAAAATGATGATGAAAATGTTCATAATGGCCCAAGATTTTAGAGCTTGGAATGTGATTGAAAAAGGGCTTGGAATTTCCTCAAATGATGCAAACTACATGAGGCAAATAATAGGTGATGCAAAGACCAAGTGCATTCTCTATGGAGCTTTAGATGATTACAACTTCAACTTGGTCTCAAAATGCTCAACATCAAATGAGATATGGGAAAAGTTAGATGAAATACATGAAAGATAACAATCCAACTGAAATGCATCATGTCTCATAACTCTTGAAGATCCGAAGGTAACCTCTAATTCTATTTATTCAAATTCATATGCTTTTGATGAATTGCAAGATGCTTATAATGAGCTATATGTTGAATGTGAATCAATTAAGAGGAAATATAAGAAAATGATTTCAAAGTTAAATGTAGAGAATGAGTTTTTAATGAATGCAAAAATTGTTTTGGAAAAAGAAAATGAAAAATTGAAAATAGATTTTGAAACCTCTTAAAATAGGTATGAAATTCTAGAAAAAGAGAATTTAGAATTGAGAAAGAAATTTGAAGTTTTGATGAATGAAAAACAAGAGCTTTTAAAGAAGAGTTTAAGTAGTAAAATGATTAAATGCAATTTTTGTAATTTTCATAGTCATACTACACATACTTGTCCTATTAGAAGAAAATTTTCATTTAGAATTAGGCAAGTATGGGTTCCAAAAGGAACAAGAGACTTGGTGACTAACTCTCAATGACCCAAAGTAATTTGGGTACCAAAAATCAAATGAGATTGTCACTTGTAGGTGTGTTAGAGCAAAGAGCTATAATGTGAGATTGAAGATTAAATACTCTAGACACACAATGGAGATGGGTAACCTTTAAACTTTTATTTGAAGAAGATTTGAATTTGGTTACCTATTCTTGATGAAATTTAGATGCTTGATTGATTATGAAAAATTTGGTTGCCTATTCTTGTTGGACATAGGATGTTTAATGGATATTGGTATATGCTTTATTGACATATCTTGAATATACCGATTTTACTTGAAAAAATGTGAGCTTGAATTAAACATGCATTTATTTTGCATAAATATATTTGTTGGAATGATTTTAGCATGAATGACCATGATGTTTAAAAATTGCTCAATTTGTTTATAGTGCTTGGATCTTGTGAAATATTATTTAAACGTGATTGTTATATTCTAAATTGTTATAACTCTTAATTTATGAATTTATGAACATTTTGTGTTATATTGATTCATTAGTTTTGTGAAATATTTTTGATCTTGTGCTTAATTGATATATCTCTTGATTTGTGATTTTGAATATGATGAACTACTTGCTTGTAAATGATATGTGTTATTGGTTCATTTATTGTTCTTGTCAAGTGTGTGCATATATGATAAATGTGATTTTTCTTCACTTGACATGGTTGCAACATGACTTAAGTAAATGAATTTCTTATGATGCTTATTTTTAGCTTAAGTCATTGATGATTATGGCCTATTATTTGTGTAGACATATTTATGCTTTTGTGCTAAAATTTTTTTAAATATGTTTTTGATGATAAATATGTCTACCTGGAATTTCTAGTTTTCATATGGCCTAAAATTTATTTTGACATATTCTTTGGTGATTTATTGAATATATATCACTATTGAATATGTCTATCTTATGTTCATGAATGATCTAAAAGGTTTGATTTTTACACATTACATGAAAACTTTTACTTTAGTGCCATTCTTGTGCTATTTGATGTTTAAATTGATAAATGGCCTCTAGCTTAAGTATATATCTCCCTAGCAATTGGCAACTTATGCTTAGTGAATAAATTTTCTTTTACCTATAATGACTTAGAATATGAAATTATTTTCTAACAATTGGTATAATTTTTATCAATTGATTTTCTTGGTGCTTCTAATGAAAATCTTTTGTTAAGAAAGTTTTTTAAGTCTATGCTATGAGAACTTGAAATGAGCATGAATAAGCCTACATTTTTGGAATTTCAAGTATAGCAAGCAAAGCATGTCATCCTCATCAATCAAGCCTAGTTTTACTCAAATAAAGTGGATTGGAGAATTCAAAGCCAAATGAGCACAACAACAAAGCTTAACATGGATGGAGGTAAATGTATCAACTTTATGATATGATGTATGAGTTTGAATACATATACATGCTTGCTTTAATATGTGCAAATATATGATTTTGTGGTTGAATATATGAATATATTGCACATATTAATCACCAAGCCACTCGGTAGATATTGTTCTAATTTTTTTAAAGCTTGGCTTGATTAACTCACCCTCATTGATATTCATGCCTAGTTCTTAATTGCTTTGATAAGATTGATCGTTTTAATGCATGAATATTTACGTGAACCCTTGAACATGGATATGAGTTAAATTGATTGATTTTTTTATACATGTTCATTGATTGAGTCCATTGAAATAGCATATACCACATTATGTCTAAATGTTTTTATGTTTTTTGGTATATTGCTATACATGTTTTTGAAATGTTCTTGCATATGCTTGTGTGATTTTGATTGAAATATATGATTGAATACTTACATATGTTTGAGTTAAGTAATTTGCTATGCATTGAAATAATTTGAAATATATTTGAATAATTATACTTTTATTATTTCTTTGCTATAGCTTATGTGTTTATCATGTTTGGAAAATCATGCTTATATAATCTTTGTTAGGACATGATGATTGAACCTTATTGCTCATTAGTATTCATGTTTTATTAAATTCATATGAGCTTTTGGTTTTTGTTTGGATAGGTTAGCTTATGAAAGACTACTGTTATCATTTATGCATGTATTGAATGAATCTTTCATATGCTTGAAGTATGTTTGTTCTATGAAAGTTGTTGAATAAAATTGCTAAAGATTTTTTTTTTACCTTCATAGATGCTTATTTATGTGCCTATCCTTGATATAGCTTGTACCTTTCATGTAAAATTGTGTGTGCCTTATATTGATTAATCGTTATTTTGAAATTGATAAGAAATTTTAGAATACAATTTTGCTTAATTTATTTTGTGATAACAATCGGTATGCTTTTTGATAACATATCTTTAACAATTGGTATCTTTAACAATTGGTATGAGCTTGTATGCATGTGCTTGAATTTATGCTTAATTGCTATTAATGTTTTAGGTTCTAAGCACATCTTATGAGAACATGATTTATGAGTAGATTGCATATCATTCATTATCCTTTGCTCATAAATTTCATGTAGAAAATTTGATGACTTGTGCTAAAATGCCAAATTTGGATACACTTATACTTTTGTGCTTGAATACATGTATGTGAACTTCATTGTATAAATTATACTTGATTACATGCATTCAAAATACTTTTGATGTTATTGGTATCGAGCATTTTGTCTTATGCCTTGAATTGATCTCTCTTTCTTTTGAAATGACAAAAAGAGGGAGAGAGTTTAGAGATATTTCTTCTTGTATGCTTATTGCAATTGATATAGGAGTTTAAACATTTAGTATAAAGAACATAAACAAAAAAGAAGAGAAATGTTTCATGAATATATTTGTTAATGATGCCTCTTTGTGTTTATTTGCTTATTAATATGCTCATGCCTTTTTACTATGACAAAAAGTGGGAGAAACATCATATAGACAAATTTGCTTGTGCTTGATATACATATGTTTATGTGTGCTTAATTGCTATATATGCTCTAACATATGTTTGTTGACTTGTGTTGGATTAGGATGCATAAAATGAGGGGGAGTCTTGCCATTGGATTAGGGTGCACAAATTGAGGGAGAGTTTTGCCATGCATTGTTTAAGGGGGAGTTTTTCAAAATGTCTTTCAAAACCTTAAATGTTTCAAAGAAAGTTCTTCATCAAGCAAATTTATCTTTAAGTTTTGTCATATTAAAAAGGGGGATATTGTTAGTCTTGAATTGATCATTATTTTAAAATGATAAAACATTAAAGCTAAATAAACTTGATCAAAATTTTGAAAAAGATTTATTTAGTACATGTCCTTAAGTTTTATATTTTGGTACTAAATAAATAATATGATTTTCAAAGTTTAAACAAACCTTTCTTGGTGTCATATTTCTCAAACCAAATCTACCTTTAAAGATTATTTATTTGAGCTTAAATGAAAGTCCAATTTTTGTTTTTAAAGTGAACTTATTCATTTTGGACTTAATACAATTTTGATAATATTGGTTTTGGGAAATAGATTAAGTTAGGAAAGTTGTTTTTAGAAGAACAAAGTTTTCCAACATTGAACTTATTTTATTTTTGTGTATAAATTCACAAGGTTTTAACACTTGAATTTATATGGTTGGAAAGCTCTTTGAGTTTACTTTCTAATGTATCAAACAAAATGAAAATCCAAATTTTCTAAGAAAAGATTTTAAAATTTTTACTAGACACACTGCAGTTGTCTAAAAAACTGCATAAATGGTAGATTTGAAAATTCACTATAATTCGTACACAGTGAATTAGGTGATGAACTATATATGGATCGAAAGCCCTTTAAGTCCAGTTTCTAAATCTTCAAACGATTTTGATTTGGATTTGTATAACTCAAGTTATGATCAAATTAGTGAGTAGAGTACAGAACGGGAAACAAGGGATCGATCGGGTAAGGCTTTTCAAGCATAAAATTGTGCTTGAACCAACATGAACCAATCGATCCCTCAAAAAGGGATCGATCGGTTCTGGGTGTGAAAACCTCCAACAGCTATTTTTTCATCATTCCAACGAGCATTTCTTCACTCCAAGCTTCTCCGACGGATAGTTTCTCAATTTCTTTATAAATTAGGCACTCCAACACACCAAAAAGCAAGAAGAAACAAGAGGAATCAAGATGAATCAAGAGAGTAAGAGCCAAAAGCCACATTTTCATTCTCTCAAAGAATCAAGAGTTTTTAGAGCTTCAAAGTCTATATCTTTGTATCTATTGTATCCAATTTTTATTTGTTCATCATTTTTTTGTACTTAAACTTAGCAAACACTTAGCCTTAGAGAGGTTGTTCTATTATTTGTAAAACTATCTTTGATATACAAAGGTGGAAGAAAACAAGAGGTGAGGCATCCTCTTAAAAGCTTTGTAGTAAGATTGGGTAAAATACTATAAAAGGTAGAGGTTTCTATCTTAAGCCTTGAAAAAAAAAAGATATGTTGTATTTTGATTTCAAGAATAATAGATTGAAGCCTTGGTGTGGACAACCAAAAAGGTAGGACGTAAATGCCTTGTGGAGAAAGACTGAACCTCTATAAATCATTGTGTTTGATTTCTCTATTCCTATCTCTTTACAATTTATTATTGTTTATATTTGATTTTAGATTCATTAATTGTTATTGTTTGCATTATATTTTCATCAAAAGTGTTTATTATTTTAATTTTCATTCAACTATATTGAAATTATTTGTTTGCGAAGAATTTGGAGAAATCAAATTCACCCCCCTCTTGGATCACCATCTAACTTATAAAGCTAACATAAATAATGTAGTTTTAAATAAATTTATGGTTAAAATTTAATAATATTAAATTAAATATAAAAATAAAAAAATAATTAAAAAGGTAAAAATGATTTGAATGAATATTAAGCATAAAATTAATTGAAAATATATTTATCACCTTTAAATAAAGTAGTAAAAATTTTCACTCACTTTTAAATAGTGTAAAAAATCTTTTTTTATATATTATTCAAGGGGTTGAACAATAAATATTGCCACATTAATGAAAAGTATAGATAAATATATGTTAATCATTTATTTTTACATATAAATTTTAAGTCTAAAATAAGAGATAATAAAAAGTTAGAATCAAACAATTATTTCAATGTTAAAATGTGAAATACAAGTTTTATTTAAAAAAAAAAAAATTCTTCAATTCTTTTATTCCAAAGAAATTTGAGGAGGGTTTTGGTTGACTTGTTTTTTACTTCACAATTTACTCTAAGACTTTAGGGATTTTTAAAAGTCTTGAAATTTAGGCCCAAATTTTTGGAATTTTCGAAAAATTTGAAATTTAATCTAAAATTTTATGAATTTTTGAAAATTTAAAATTTGGTCTCTAAATTTAAAGATTTTTAGATCTATGGAAAAAAAATTCAAAATTTGAATAGTTAAGTAATGACTTCTAAATATAGAACAAATATGATTAGATTTATATAGATATTAAATGATAGAAAGATTGAATTACATGGAGAAATTATGAACAATAAGTTGGTCAAACCATATTAACTTTTCTTAGCTTTTGACTAGTAATGACACATTAGTAGATGTCAATCTTAATAGATCAAATTATATAATTAGTTCCTGTACTTATATAAAATTTAAATTTTAGTCCTTATAAAATAATTTGTTAAAATTAGATCCTCATACTAGTCTAACTTAATAATGTTGGTCCAATTGATGATATTGTTACTTCATCTCGTTAAACAGCTGATGTGGTTGTTGATCATGTTAATGTGACATTTACTTATTAATATGACAATTAAGATTGATGAAATTAGTTGTTAAATTATATAAATAGTTTCTATACTCATACGAAATTTAAAATTTAATCTCTATATTCACAAGAAATA
Organism: Durio zibethinus; assembly: GCF_002303985.1. The sequence continues at coordinate 19,362,534 of NW_019167938.1, read as the reverse complement.
TGAAATTTAGTCTCTATACTCACATAAAATTTAAAACTTAATCCCTCTAATACAAAAAGATATTTTAAAATTTTTAATTTTTTCAAAATTTTAAATTTTAAAAATATTTTAGTTCTTTATTATATTAGTTTTTATTATATATAATTAATTATTAATAATATCATATTAATAATAATATTATCATATATATTAATCAATTATAATATTAATAATTTAAATTAATATATCAAAGTTAATATTATTTTAATTAGTATAAATATATCATAATGAGAATTTTTAATTTTTTTATCTTCACATAAAAAAGCTTATTTAAATAATTAAGTTTAAATCTAACTTAATAGCTTTTTAACAAGACTAATAATATGAAATTAATATAATAAAAATATATTAAAATAAGTAAAAATTTGTTAAAAATAACATAACTAAAATTTATATAATTTATAACTATACACATCAAATATTTGCTAAAAATAATTTTTACAATAATTTTAAAAAATTTCTTAATTTTTTGTAAGCATTTAATTTACTTTGAGCCACAAAAGCTCTAATATCCCAAAATTTCTAGTGAAAAAGGAAAGCATAAATTTAAAGTAAAAATATAATACTACAATTTAGTATTTTATTTCGGTAGAAATGATTTTCAAAAGCCTAAATTTTGGAGGTCAAAACTTTGCAAATCATAAAAAAAACAACACAGATTGGTTTAAATTTGTTTATAATGATTTGAAAATTTATGGCTGACAATTCTTCCGCTCTCTTATATTTAGATAGAGTTTTACAAATACCTCCAACTTAAGAGTTTCCATATTGCCCTACAAAAATTGAGATAATATTTTACATAAATAATAACTATTGAGAGGTACCCTTATATTTAGACTAAATATCAAAATTATATTTATTTATGATATTATCTTATTTTTAAAATCTTTTTTTTAAACTTTATTTATAAAATGTATGCATGATATGCATAGTAATAATAATAATAATAATAATAATAATAATAATAATAATAATAATAATATAAATGCAAGATAATTAAACATAAATAACAAAGTATGAATGTATGGAGTAACAAAGTAAAATGAAATGAAAATGCATGAATGGGATCAAGGGTCTAGGTTAGGGTTTAAAGTTAAGGCTTATGGTTGGCTTAGATTTTGGGATTGGTTTAAGGTCTAGGCTAGGGTTTAGGGTTAGGTTTAGTGTAACGCCCCCGATCCCATATCAGGAGTATGTGTGGATAAGGAATGATATATATATATATAGAGACTTAATCCCAAAACTTGTGAGGCACCTTTTGTAAGAAAAAATCGTGAGACATTCGGGTCAAAGCGAACAATACCTCGCAGGTTGGGTGCGGGTCTCTACAAATGGTATCAGAGCGGTCACCAGTCCGTAGTCGTGGGAGTCACTAAGTGCTACATGGTGGAGTCGTAGGAGTCACTAAGTGTTACACGATGGTCTGGTGTGATCTTGGTCTTGTGAATGGACTCGGCTTGACAGGGACGTCAAGCATTAAAGGTGGGGAGATTGTAACGCCCCCGATCCCACATCAGGAGTATGTGTGGATAAAGAATTATATATATACAGAGACTTAATCCCAAAACTTGTGAGGCGCCTTTTGTAGGACAAAACTGTGAGACCTTCGGGTCAAAGCGGACAATACCTCGCAGGTTGGGTGTGGGTCTCTACATTTAGGGTTTGGGATTTGGGGTTTAGAGTTTGGTTTAAGGTTTAGTTTAGGGTTTAAGGTTTAGGGTTTATGTTTTAAGTTTAAGGTTTAGATTTAGATATTGGGTTTGGTTTAAGGTTTACCATTCATTTAAAGTTTAGAGTTTGACTTAGGGTTTAAGTTTTAGGTTTTAGGTTTAAGGTTTCGGTTTAGAGCTTGGGTTTTGATTTGAGGTTTAGAGTTTATGTTTAGGGTTTAGGTTTTGGTTTAAGATTTAAGATTAGGTTTGGGGTTTTGATTTGGATTTAGGGTTTCAGTTTGGGGTTGGATGAGAAGTGCATGTGACAAAAATAACAAGAATACTATTAATAAAAATGTAATTTTTGATGCATGAAAAATGCATACTAATAATATAAAATTAATATAGTAAAAATTTATTAAAAATAATATAACTCTAATTTATATAATTTATAACTAAACACATCAAATATTTGCTGAAAATAATTTTTAAAATAATTAAAATTTTTTCTTAATTCTAAAATTTTTGCATTTTGTGAACATTTGTCTTATTATGAGTCATAAAATCTCTAACATCCTACAATTTCTAGTGTAAAAGGAAAGCACGAATTTAAAGTAGAAATGTAATACTATAACTTAGAATTTTATTTAGTCAAAAAGGATTTCCAGAAAATTAAGTTTTGGAGGTCAAAACTTTGCAAAATATCACAAACAGCATAAACGATTATAATATTATTAATATGATATTTTTAATAATTAATTATATATAATAAAAACTAATATATTAGATGAACTAAAATATTTTAAAATTTTAATATTTAAAAAAATAAAAATATTTCAAAATATTTTTTATATTAGAAAGATTACATTTTAAATTTCGTATGTGTACATGGATTAAATTTCAAATTTCACACAAATATAAGGATTAAATTTCAAATTTCGTATGAATATAAAGACTATTTGTATAATTTAACAATTGATTTTATCAATCCTAATTACTACGTCAGCAAGTAAATGTCACTTTAGCATGGTCAATGACCATGTTAGCTATTTAATGGAGATGAAGTAATGGTGTTATAAATTGGACCAACATTGTTAAATTAAACTAGTACGAGATCTAATTTCAACAAATTATTTTGTAAGGACTCAAGTTCAAATTATATATAAGTATAAAGACTAATTGTATAATTTGACCTAAAGGAAACAATAGTAAACTTTGAGTGTGGATTAATTAAAGGTGAGCATATATCAGTTCAAACCGATTTAACCGATCGAAATTAATGAAATATGGTCATTTCGGTTCGATTTAGTCAGTTTTCGGTTATAGTCAATTTTGAGATTAGTTAAATTGATTAAATCGATCAGTTATCGATTTTCAAAATTGATAACCGAATTAATCGAATTAATCGATCTTATAATAACTAAGGGTAAATATATATATATATATTCCCTTAAAAAAGCCATAAATTTAACTCACTTTTTCTAACCCACTTTACCCACACTGTGCCCTATTTCTGCTATTTGCCTCTCTCTTAGTCTCTTGCTCAATTGCTTCTTTTTTAATCTCTTACCTCCTCTAATTTGCTGCATAAGATTTGTACAAGATCAGACAGTTGTAAAAATCTTCCTTTGCTGCACCAGACTTACAACCATCGTAAGTTCCTAAATTCTGATAATCTTTATTTTTTCTTTTAGCATGATACTATAACAGTTGCCAAGATGGGATAAATTTCTTCTTGCTTCTTGAAGCCAGTGAGGAGTAGGTAAAATTCTTTTCATACGTGTCCTTATTTAAGGCTATATTCTTCCTATCTACTCTAAGCTAGATCTGCATCGAAAGTATGTGAATCCATACAAGCCATTGAAAAAAAGCATATGAGCAAGAGATGCCAACCCAACCCCAAGGGTGTGCCCACAAAAGGTCAAATTGAATGAAATAGATTAGAAGCCCTATTTTCTTTGCTGGTGCTTTTCAGCACCTTTGGCAAAATGAAATAAAAGCCCTATTTTCTTTACTGGGTTTTTCAGCACCTTGGGCAAACATCAAATATCTCAACTTCCTTAATTGGTTTGGGTGTTCTTTCTTCTTCCGAGTGAGATCCCTTAGGAATCATAGTTCCTAGTAGTGCTTGTCATCAAAGTATAAAATAAACTCTTAGCCATCTTCTCATTTATTACCCAAAAAATGTCATACTCTTCTAATTCCCCAAAATATATTTCCATTTTTTCATACCTTTTTAATTTTGACATAATTTTAAAAAATTTACTTTTTATTTATATTTAAACTTATCATAATTTAAATTTAAATCATTGAAATTAATAATCTTTCATTTTTTTTATAAATGAATTGAAATGTTAAATTTTTTAGTGACATAAATGCAACTATCACAATTCATAACAATTAATGATTAATGTAAAGCTTATGAATCATTTAAATCAAAATTCAAATGGTTAAAAATTATAGGCCCTATAAATTACTAGTAACATCCAAAGACATTGAATTCTGAGTTGTCAATAATGGACATAATAAAGAGTTCTTGACTTCTTATTTACTACCTAAACTTTTTGGCCTTAGACATTGAATACTAAGTTATCATAAAAGTTAAAACAAGCAAATAATTAATCTAAATTGTGCTAGATGCTTAAATTAAAAGCTAAAATAAATTAGCCTAAATTATGCTAGATATTTAAATTGTTCGTTAATAAAACAAGCAATTAATTTATAGTTTGATCAACAAACTATTTCATTATTTGAATATAATTTAATTATTTATTTTTTATTGTTTGGATATAATTTGATCACTTGTTTTTTTTTTTTTTTTGAAGATGTCAAATGAAGTGAATGATATGACTTTGGATTCTACACCTAATCAAATACAATCAACCTTTCAACTTCCTGCATATGATGAAGTAACAAAAAATGAAATTGTAAATTTTAAAATGATGAGATGAGCATCTAAGCCATGGTCAAAGGTATGGGACCACTTTACTAAATTTGTTAACGAGGAAGGTAATCGTAAAGCTAGGTGTAATTATTGTGATAAAGAATTTTTTGCTAATCCTAAAAAGATTAGAACCATTACTTTAAAGAATCACATGAATTCTTGTAAAAAGCTTTCTCATGTTAATGGAGATGATGGTACTTAAATTGAATTGGTGTTGCTATCAGGACGATCAAAATCTTTAGGCACATGAAAATTTAATTAAGATGTTGTTAGAAAATGTGTAGCTAAAATGATTATTCTAAATGAGTTGCTATTTAGATTTGTGGAGTTGGAAGGATTTAGGTATTGCATGTCAGTTGCATGTCCTAGATTTCGTGTACCATCATAATGGATAGTTGCTAGGGACTATTATTAACTTTATATTGACAAAAAGACTCATTTGAAGCAATTCATAAAATCATCTTCTACAAGAGTATCTCTTACCACTAATACATAGACCTCATTACAAAAGATTAATTATATGTCTTACGGCTCATTTCATAGACAAAGATTAGAAACTAAACAAAAAGATATTAAATTTTTGTCTCATTTCTAGTCATAAAGGTAAAGCTATTGGTAAGGTGGTTGAAAAATATTTGCATGATTAGGGGATTGATAAGATTTTTACTATTATAGTTGATAATGCTAGTTCTAATGATGTTGCAATTGCATATTTAAGAAAGAAATTTAACAATGCTGGAACTACTATTTTGGGAGGTAAATATCTTCATTTCAGATACATTACACATATTGTTAATCTTATTGTTTATGATGGATTAAAAGAAATGAATGAAACAATTACTTGTGTTAGAGGGGTAGTAAAATATGTGAGACAATCACCTTTTAGGTTAGCTAAGTTTAAAGAGTTTGTTGTTAATGAACATATTCAAAGTAAAAGTTTATTGTGTTTGGATGTTAGCACTAGATGAAATTCTACTTATTTGATGTTGGATGCAGCTCAAAAGTTTGAAAGGGCATTTGATGCATTTGATGATATTGATCCTTATTACAGAAGTGAGCTTTTGATGAGAGATAGGGTGCCCGATCAAAATGATTGGGCAATTGTTAGGGAGTTTTACCTTTTCTTGCAACAATTTTATGATTTCACCATGAAAGTTTTAGGTACCTTTTACGTCACATCTAATACTTTTCTTAGTGATATGTAATGTTTATTCCATTTTGCAAGAATGGCAATTAAATCCTAATGTTGAGTTGAATGCAATTGCAAAAAGAATGAAGGATAAATATGATAAGTATTGGAGAAATATAGAGAAAATGAATATGTTGATTTATATTACTTCTCTTTTTGATCCTTCAAAAAAGCTTTCTTTTTTTTACTATTATTTCATGAAAATGTATTCTTCTGATGAAGCTTCATTGATGATTAAAAAAGTACAACAAGCAATAGAAGACTTGTTTAATGAATATAAAAAAGTGTTAAAACCTCAGTCTAAGCAAGTTGGTGAAAGTAGTCAAGTAAGCCAAATGTCATAACCCACTGATGATGAAAATGGAAATGAAATGACAAAAAAGAAACAAAACTTTAAGTCCAAGTACAAGAGGTATAGGATTGAACACGACAAAGATGAACATAAATTAGAATTGACTAAATATTTGAGTGAGGAGCCTGATGATGATGATAGTGATGACTTTGATGTTTTAACTTGGTGGAAACTCAATAGTCATAAGTTGCCTATCCTTTCCCATCTAGCTCATGATGTATTGGCGATTTCTATATTCACAGTTGCTTCCAAATCTGCTTTTAGCATTGGTGGTCGTGTGCTTGATGCATATAGAAGCTCTTTAACTCCTAAAATTGTGCAAGCCCTTATTTGTGCTCAAGATTGGTTATGTAGATCTTTTAATCTTGATTCATTTCAACCTGAAGATGATTTGACACAGTTTGACAAAATGGATGTGAGTAACATTTTATTTGTACCATCATTTTATTTTTTAAGTATTATTATTTTTTATTTTTTTATTTGTTTAAAGCTTACTTTTGTTATTTTTTGTTTATATATTTTTAGATTTGTCAAAAATTGCCTTAGATCTAATAATTGATTAAGAAAAAGGTGCATGAACTTTTTAAGGTAATTTCATTATTAATTTCTATGAATATTTGCATTTAGAAAATATTTATTTTATTCTTTGACAACTAATTAAGGTTTTGATCTCTTTAACATCTTAGGAAACAATGAAAGATCTGCACCAAAGCTAAAGGGTTCATGTATAAAGAATGCTGTTAAAACTTGAAATGTCCTTTAATTGGCTTATTTTATGTTTTTTTTTTATGAACTTTTATATCCATTTGCCAACTCGAAGTGTCCTTAGCTTATTTTATATTTTGTATGAGCTGTTAGCTCAATTTGCCAACTTAAAATGTCTTTTATGTTTTGCATCAAAGTTATGATAACTATATTTGTTTGATTTGCTTTATTAGGTTGGCCTGTTGACCCTTGAAAACTTGTTTATGTGTTGAAATAATGATTATTATGTATTGATGGCTTTGTTTGTTATTTGATATATGTTAAAATAATACTTTTTAAAACTTATTGTTTAATTTATTTTGATTAAACAAGTTTAGATGAGTATTTATTTGTCTTTTTTCTTGTAAAATATTGTGAAAATTATTAAATTCTTTAGTGATTTAGTTTGAATGGTATGTGAATTTGAGTTTTATTAGATTAAATTTGTAGCTAAAAAATTATTTAAAATAAGAAAAAAATTATGAAAAATTCAGTTTTTAACCAAACTAATCGAACCAAACCGATTTTTGGTCAGTTCAATTAAATTGGCTATTTAAAATTTTGTTGGTCGGTTCGGTTACTGGTAAAATAAAAGTTGGTTAATTCGGTTATTAATTTTTTTAGACTGAATTGACCAAACCAACCAACTACTCACTCTTAGGTTTAATATAATAAAAGTAAAGTAAAAGCATAAACAAGGCTGATTAAAAACAAGAAAACAAAATTAAAATGGAGCCTAAAGAACCTCAACAAGGCCAGCAATGGCTGCTGCCTGTTGAGCCGCACATAAGGCAAGGAAGAAGAAAGCAAAAAAATTCTAAAGGTGGTTCTCTTTTCTCAAAACTATCATGTTCTTTTTATAGTACAACCTATGTATTTTCTAAGCCATTCCTTGGTCTCCAAAAACCCACATCAACCCCCTCAATTGCTGGAGAAAATGGAGAGTAGCAGTCCCCCTTAGAGAAAGTGACTTCTTTGGTATTTTTGTCCATGTCTTTCATTTCCCATGTGAGCTTACTTAGTTGGACCAATTGTTTTTCTTGAATCCGCCATGTATAGGGCGAGTTGACAACTGTCCCATAAGAAAGCCAGTTGTTGCTGCTGCCCTCTTCTCGTTTCCTTCTTCTCCGTCTAGAACGTTCAAAGGAGGGATTTTTAAGTCCCTCAAGCCTCCAAACCGTGCCTATCTCAAATCTGGTAGCATCTTTGTTAGCTTGCCTTTTCCACCTCATTGTAACCCATGTGACCTTCATTTTGTCAACTAATCTTCTTCAAGCTTCGTGCCAGGTCAATCGTCCATTTAGACCACTAATTTCCTAGCCAAATTCCTCCCCAAAAGAGTTACAACAGCTGCCAAAATTAGTGAACATAGTAGCAACATTTTGGTAGTACTTATCCCTCCATTCGACTTCAATTACACCCAGGTGACCCTTGCTTGCTTGGACTAATGGAAAGGAACTTTGCAGCCAAGTATATGACACCTTGGCAGCCACCTAAGCTCTTCAATTGTTGCCCAATTTTCAGCCAAAACTATAGCCTTCAAAGAAGGGAAGGAAGGATGAGCATGTGCGGCATTTATGGTCCAAAATGAAACCAATTTGTCCTCAAGTGCAATGGTCCCTATTTGTCCCTTAGTACCAAGCATGTATGCTTCTACTACCAGCCTTCATGGATGATTTCAACCTTCAATTCAACTCAAAAATCCCTTTTGAAGACCATCTATTTTAGCTCCCGATACTTGTAAGTCAACCTATGCATGAAAGAGGGTCAACCATGCACATAGAAGGGTAGTTTCAGCCAACACTTCCAAATGAGGGATATCTTGTTCTTGATTGCTTCCTTGACTTTTCATGGCTTAGTTGAGGTGTGAAATTCAACTTGTATCAACCGCAATTCATCCCTAGCATGATTCAGCACCTTGTTCTTCCATTTACCCACAATTAGACACAAATACAAATTAGGTGAATTAAAGATTAAATTGAACAAAAATCAAGTTACAAAATATTATAATTAAGCAATTTATCTTATGACAAGTCTATAAAATGTAGAATTATCAGCCTCATTGTAATATGATCAAGCTTATAAATTTGAAAAATCTTATCATACTATCTTATTTAGGGATATCAATAGATAAGGTATGACACAATTAAACCATTACCCATTCCCATCTTTGATTTTTATATTATATTTATTCTGTACTTATACATAACAGGCATTTCAAATTTATCATCATCTTTATCCCCGTAAGTATTTAATGGATATAAATAATCTTCATATTTGGGATTTTTTTTTAAATAAAAAAATAAAAATTTTTAGTTTTTTTTAATTTTTTATTTCCATCTTACACATTTAAGTAATTTTGTTATAAATATGTAATTTTTAAATACAAATATAATAGTTCTAATAAATTAAAATTAATTTATATTATTAAATAAAAAATTAATTTAATAAAAAATAATATTTTCATCTACTTTCTTAATCATCGTATCATTTCTTAGTATTTACATCAATTTTTTTGTAGGAGAGACCAAAACTTTTAAAGGTAAGCCACGAAAAATATGAATACAAATAATAAAAGATTATATAAATGTTAAAAAAATAAATAAAAAATTATTTTTTTATAAAATTACTAGTACAAATAGATTCAAAATTACGATTTAATATAATTTTTTTTTTATCTTTATATAGACGACCTTAGAGTTATTGGATATTTAAAACCATACCCATCCCTAACTCTATTCCTAAAATTTAACACCCATCTTCATCTCTGTTAGTATAAAAAAATAAATTATTAGTCAAAGTTAGGTAAGACTAAGATCTCTAATCTTATAATCACGTCAACCATAGATTTAAAAGTAGCAGACAAATTTGGTCAATAAATTTGAGTCAAGTTATTTAGTGTCGAAACTTTAATAAATTCTGATCAAATCAGTTTGTGCCGACCTTTTAGATATAAAATTTAAATTATTTTAGATTCATATTATTATTTAAATTATTTTGATATCAAATCACCCGAAACTCAAATCATTTAAATATTTTGAGTTCAAATAATTAATTATTTGTAATTTGCATTCAAATCATTCAATATTTAAATTATTTTCAAATTCAAATAATTTTATGTTCAAATTATTTTTGAGTGAAGATCTTTCCAAATTTGAGATGGACAAATTCAAATTAAACCGAATCAAATCAATATTTCCAATTAGGAAACTCCAATTGATTCTCTTGAAAAAAGGCCTTTGCCAAATATCTAATCAGAGAGCAAATAGAGTTGTAATACTTTCGCAATACCAGCGTCAACAGGGAATTACTGAATATGCTTTTAATAAACAAAACAGGTCAAAACAAAACACTTTCCAGCTTCAGTGGATTAAAAATCACTTGGCAAATGACTGAATCACGGATAAAATATCCAAAATAGGAAGAAATTAAAATTCAAAGAAAAATACAAAAGCAACTAACATGGTAAACTAGATTGGAAAACGCACTATTTTAGCATATACCACATGAAAACCAAACCAAATTCTTCTTGTCCAATAGTAAAAGCACACATATAATCCTTTGGAACATTTCAACTCCAGGTGCCGATGAATGCATAACAAAAGAACCTTCTACAACAACCCACATTGCATCTATGTAAATCTTGAAGATAAAGTACAGAAGAGTAAAGACCCTATGAACTTAGCTCATCACTGCTTTCCCTCGCCTGACTCAGGTTTTGAAGCTTCCTTGATCTCATCTCCAGCTTCATCCTATAACCAAGGAAAAAAAACCACATCAATCATGAAACAATAAATCATCTGAATAAAAACTTGAGAAAAACCCATCATCAGTTAGAAAAGAACATGCAATGCGCAACATTAATCAATGAAACAATTGACATGAGTAAAACAAAGTCTCAAGTTAACAACAATAACTTCAGGATATTAGTTCTGAAATTACTCTGATAAGGTGAAATCTGTTGTAGCTTGTACACTGTGGACAGAACATTCTTAATACAGTTAAAGAAGCAAGAGTTAATTGAAACTTTGGGGATTTAGTCCTCACACTAATCTATGAGATGTAATGCCTGGATGTCTAGAGACTATGGTAGAGAACTCTGCTCACGATAATGAATACAATACGTTTTGGTCAAGAATATAGCTTTATTCATTTGTCAAATCCGTGTTGAGCGTGGAACAAGCAGACATCCCACCAGCCAGGTTGCACCAACAAATTGTTAGTGCAAATTGTGGCAATTTTAAGAGAACTTTATTTGATGTCTAAAGACAGCAGAGCTGCTTGAAATTTTCATGATTACACACACACACACAAAAGGGGGAGAGAGAGAGAGAGAGAGAGAGAAAGAGAGAGAGAGAGAGAGAGAGACCGTGATGTCAGATGTCCAAAGGGTCAGATTGTCACGGAGAAGTTGCATGATCAAAGTACTATCCTTGTAAGATTCCTCACCCAATGTATCCAACTCAGAAATAGCCTCATCAAAAGCCTGACAAATGAAAAACATCTTATTTTAGTTGACAAGCAACCTGACAATCAATTAATTCATGTCCTCAAGAAGACATTTGTTGATCTTCACATAAGAACAATCTAATATTCATGCCTTAAATACATAGAAATAAATTAATAAATCTCAGTAAAATGAATATCAATTTACAAAATTACCATACTTCAAATGGGTAAAAGCAAACATTGACATTACAGTTCAGACTTGCTCAATGCTAGAAAACAAAAAGCTTAATCTTTTGCCAATAGATTCCATGATTAAAAAGAGAGTATATATAGTTATTACTTCAAACTTTTTCCAAAGCTAAATGTCCATACCATTCTGAGTATCAACTAGATTGGTCCTCAGGCAAGTAATTCAGTTGTTCATAAGAAGTTGCCGTGACAATTAAATCTAGTTGGGGTGGGATTAAAACAATTTACTACGCCATCCAAAACAGATGAACATTCCACGACAGTAAAAAACCAGACAACTAAAACTCCATCATAGTTTAGTTTATTAGCCGCTATAGGTCAACAACAACAACAACAACAAAAAGAAATTAATAGCAAAGCAGTAAAGAATAAACACCTGTTTTGCAAGATTGCAGGCACGATCAGGTGAGTTGAGGATTTCATAGTAGAAAACAGAGAAGTTAAGAGCAAGTCCTAGCCTAATTGGGTGAGTAGGAGCAAGTTCAGCAAGAGCAATATCCTGCCATCACAAACAAAACAAAAAGAAGATAAGAAATTCTATCTTAACCTCTTTAAGTAAAAAAGAAGCCCAAGGAATTATAGAGAAAATAAATCATATTGACAAGATTAAATCACCAATTTCACCCACCTGAGCAGATTTGTAAGCCAACAAAGTGCTCTCAGCAGCTTCCTTCCTCTCAGCACCAGTCTTAAACTCAGCAAGATACCTATGATAATCACCCTTCATCTTAAGGTAAAACACCTTGGACTCAGCAGATGAAGCTGAAGGGATGAGGTGAGATTCAAGCAGGCTCAAGATCCCATCACAGATCTTGCTGAGCTCAGCTTCAATCTTGCCCCTATACTCCTTTATGATTGCAACATGATCCTCATTTCCTCTGCTCTCTTCCTTCTGCTCAATGGAAGAAATGATCCTCCATGAAGCCCTCCTAGCCCCAATCACATTTTTGTAAGCCACAGAGAGGAGGTTCCGTTCCTCAACAGTCAGCTCCTCAACATCGACAGTTTTTGCAACTTTCTCCATGAACTCCACCATTTCCTCATAGCGTTCGGCCTGCTCAGCCAACTTGGCCATGTAAACATTTTCCTCTCGTGATGATTCAGTTGGTGACATCTTTACTATATCAATCTAATACTTGCTCCTGTGAATACAACAACATTTACTTTTATTAAACAAAGAATTAATTTTATTAAACAAACATTTCTAACCAAATTTTCATTGGTCTAAGCAAGTGCATTGACATCAACAACAATCATTGGAGACATTCTCATTCCTCAATCCTAAAACATTAACAGTCTTCAATTTTTAGTTCTTTGTTTCTTCAAAATTTTCAAACTTTAAGATCAAATCTAATTTCTTCCAAGCAAAACAGGTACAAAACAAAACGTAATTATTAATAAAAAAAAAAAGAGCCAAATTGTGAGGAAGATGGAATATTAGCACTAGCTCCTGTCTTTTCCGTTCCAACATTTTCTCAGTAACCAAACAGATCAAATTCAGACCTTTAATTTTGGCTAGTCAAATTTTCTACTCTAAATATAAGCAATAAAAAACTCAGTCAAAACAAAAAGAACTCCCTATTTCCTTTTTCCCCCAATTTCTAGGAACCAAACAGATCGCAACAAAAAAAAAAAAAAAAACCTAATTATTCAAATCAAGCAATAAAAAGCTTAAATCTTAAACAGATCCAACCAAAAGCACTAAAATTAAACCAAAAAAAAAAAGCTAAAAACCATTCACTGCATCAATCAAAAAGTAAAAATAATGAATGAGGGCAATAAACCAATGAAATAAAATCCATAGATCTAAAAGTACAAAATAAAATCCAAAAATATCAATCAAAAAAATTAAAAGAGAAAATTGATCCAAAGTGACGTACCAATCGACGATTATTTTTCTTCTTTTTTTTTTTTTTTTGATTTGTTAATGGAAATGAGAAGGGAAAGGAAAAATATTATAGGGGAGTGAGGACAGCAAGAAGGCTGCTTTTTTTATTAGTTTTTTTTTTTATGTTTTCTTTTTGGGAGTGTAAAGGAGAGGAAGAGAGAAACAGGGAGTGGTCCAATGAGAAGGCGGCAAGTGGTGGGTAAAAGGGATTCCTGCGGACTTTTGGACTTGCCACGCTGGCAGCTGACCGTCAATTGTTCTTGTTTCGAGGGAACGTGAGAGCCACTTTGATTAATGGAGCTGAATTTTCAGTATTTGACTATTGACCACCCGCCTTCTGCCTGCAATATCAAAATTGCTTTGCTCATTGAAGATATGGTAAATGCAAAATTTCCTGATAAATATAGGATAAGCCGGATGGAAAATTGAGGGTCTTTGGGGTATGATATTTCTGAAGTGTTTCTTTTTTCTTATAATGGCAAAGATATCAGAAATTTTTTAAAAAATATTATATTATAAATCGATTGAGGAATAAAAATATAATCTATTCATCTTTTTGGAATTATTCACAAAATTTGTAATATACTTGTGTTCTATGAAAACCTTATCAAGGGTTCTTATCATCATTTTGTAGATATCATTAAGATTTATGTTTCTCAAATCAAAGGATCTTAAGTTTAACTGAATCTTTATCTGTTGAACATGTTCTTCTGGAACAAAATGGATAAAAGCTTACTTTAGATTGACATAATCAAATCCACCATGAATGTAAAAGTATTGGAAAAATTATTGGTAGTGTCTATTAAGATCTTTTAGATGAAGTAAATAGCATTTTAGCTTTAAAATTTGTTCTTTGATAGTTTTTAATCAGTGAGCTTTTTGGTCATAAAATATTGCTAAAAATTGAAATACAACTTCTATGATTATTGGGCATTAGAGAAATTGTAATTGTCTATATTTACCAATATTATTTCAAAAATTCTTAAGGGTTTTAACCAGTTTTAAGATAAATCTGATTAAAATTATATTCATTGTAACATTAGGATGGGAGTGTAGTTTAACAAGTCCCCGAGCTAGGAACTCTTGAAATCTTAAAAGCCATTTGGAGGGAGGAATATCATCAATTATGAATACTAAGAACTTTGATGTGGAAGAAGGAGCATGTGTTTGTGTCTGAGGAGAAGGCTGTTGTTCAGCATCCATTTCTTTTAGATTGTGTACTTCTAAATTATCTTTTGAAACTTCAACTATTGGTTTTGTCATGAAGATTTATAAAAGTGTTTCATCTGAATTATCTAAGTTATTCAACTCATTATTTTCCATTTGAGATTTCGTTTCATACTTGGTAAGGAAGATATCTTCAATGGAAAATTGAAGAAGATTGTTTTATGCCATTTGTTGCAACATTTTTGGAAAAACATTTAGGTAGATCATGAGCTACGATGGAAGCTTTGAAGTATTTTCAAGAACGTGCTCAGGTGTAAGGTTTTAAAGGTAACAATAGAGCTTGTGCTTAGTTTTGATTTTGGGGATTAAGGAAGTGGTTATTCTGTAATTCTTTTGGGTTTCTAGTCAACTAATTATTTTTTCTAAATTTGTGAATTTATTTTTTAGTTGTGCTAAAATGAGGTTGTTCTAAACAAGAGTGTAAAATGGTTGTTCTGACATTGGTGTGAAAATTATCTTGGATGAGAATATGAAGATAGGAATGTGGCTGAGGGTTTGTATTGAAACGGGGTAAAAAAAGGTTTTGAGGGTGAAAATGTTGTACAAGGCTGATAAGGTGGAGAAACATAGGCTTGTTAAGGGGTATCATGCATTCTAGTGTTGATGAGAGCAAGAATATTGTAATTGGAGGTTGATGGTTGTTGCTATTTTTTTTTTTTGTCAAAATTAATTTTAAAGATCTACAAGTTGGATCTTGAGACTTTTCATCTTTTTTTCTCTTTCTCCAAAAGCGTAAGTGTAACTAGTATTCGTTTCCACCATATATTTGAATTCCTTATTTAGAGTTATTATCCTTATATGAATGCCAAGAATAATGTTATGGAGAAACGAGACTTTGATAAAAATGGTGATAGACTTGATCTGGCTTGTTCTTTATTCTGATAACACCAAAGTAAATATGAGTGTATCTTTGGTCCATTATTATATTTTCATTTCTTTTTATTTTTATTTTTATAATAAGATTTTAAATTATTGTGTAACACCAACTTAATTAATACAAAGAAACATATTATTTTGGTCAAAATAAAAAATATATATATGAAATAAACTACAAATTTATCATTATAGATATTACAATACATCTAATAAATTTCAGATATCCATATATACATGTACAAAAAATAACAGTTTAATAAGATATGATATAAATCAACAAGGATCGACAATTAAACATGAAATCAAACATCACATATATGTTCCAACTATAAAGAGGTTTCAACATAAAAAAATGTAAATCATTATGTGAAAGTTCAAAATACAAATTTTCCACTAACCAAGTACATCAAATGGCCTCAAAACATTTATGCTTACAACATGTCTATTAAATACAATAAGTCTCAACCCCCTAATAGGAGGATTAGCAATCATTCTATTAAAGTCAATTTGCTTAACAACAGTATTACTCTTTTTATAAAATCTCTCATTGTAAGATATTTAATCTTTATATGCTTAGACCTATTATAATTTTGTTATTCTTAATAACAAACATGGTATACCAAGCATCACAATAAATCTTAAGTGGTCTAAAGATAGAATAAATAATATCAAATCCTAAATTAAGATTTTTAAACCAAATGGCTTGCATAGCAATCACATAACATGCAACAAACTCAACTTACTAGGTAGAAAAAGACAAGAAAGCTTGCTTAAATCCTTCCAAGACATTACTCCTCTAGCTAAAATGAAAATAGACCTTGAAATGGACTTCATGTCATTTGACAATCAATAAAATTAGAATATGTATATCCAACAATCTCAACCTTGTCCACTTTCATGTATACTAATTGAAAGATACATATGCAGATATATATACTTGTTTAGCAAAAGCAAAATTATACTTGAATAATTTATTGTTGAACAAAATCATAATTCGAAAGTTGTTGATTCAAATAGCATAAATCTTTCACATCAAATGTAAAAATTTCTTCACTAATAGTTGTTGACTACCAATCTCTCTTTTTCTATTTTTTTTTATTATGTAAAAAACTTTTTCTTTATTTTTTTAATGGTTGAATGCCATAATGCCATAATGATTTTCTAATATTTTCATTTTTTGCTAGGCACTGGTATCTTTCACTTTCTCATATATTTTTATCCCTATCTTTTCTCTCTCTTTGGGACCATCCAAGTCAAAAATTAAGATTGGCTCCGATGGTTTTTCTATAATGATGCGATTAGCAAAATTTTGAAATTGTCTTAGAGCAAGTGTGGATGTCATTCCTAGATAAGGATAAAACTATCCTCCACGAGTAGAAATTTACATTCTGGCTCCTTAAGAAGGTCGGGTTGGCCATGGCTTAAACCCTTGAGGGTATATAAGATCCATCGTGTCTGGCGATTACTTTTAAGAGTTAGGATTTCCTTCCACCACTTTTCCTTTATCAAGATTTTTTACAATGTCCATTATCTTACTAAAATCCCCTTTTAGTTCTACTTGAGCCTTCTCAAGCCTTCTCAATCATTTCAAATTGACTTGCATATTCTTATTTCATGATTCTTGTTTGAACTCTAGTGTTATATGAATGACGAGTAGGTTGAGTTGAAATTTTTGGTGGGTGAGCTATTCTTGAACCTTTATTACCATAAATTTTTAAAAATTAGAATGCCATATGTTAGAAATTTTTGTTTTCGCTTTTTTTTGTGATTTTTTTAAAAAAATATATAATTACTAAAAATTATGTACATGATGCATGAATACAAGTAAAAGATATTTGCTTTTGGATGAATTTCAACACTAGAAAATTTTCATTGATTCTATATAACTTTTGTTACATGAGATTTATCATTCTAGAATTATATCCATGAAAACATTTGACTTGCTCATAATGGTCCTTAGCTTTGTTTAAAAAGTTCACTAGGCACTGTCCATATTCTTCTACGAGATTGACTTATCTTATTAACACCTCTACTTTTTTAACCATATCCTTTATATTCTTCACTACTTTGCAAACTTGATTGGTCAGGTGCTCTATATACTGTTCTCTCTATAAGTTTTTTGTTCTTCATTTCGTATGGGCTTTTTTTTAATCATATTTAAAGATCAAATCTTTTTCCCTTCTCTACCATTCATCTATTATTATTGAAATATGGTTCTTGTGGTCTTGCAATTGTAGCTCCACTCCTTGAATCACCTGGTGAAGTGATTCTTTTTTGTTTAGTACTTCAAGGTGCTTTTTTCTCTCTTTGTGAGTATAGCCTTCAACCTTTCCTTTTATTTTTGGCATTCCACCAATCTTACTAAAGTTGTAGAGTCTAACCCCTTCCAATTTCGACATTCTTGATAAACTTTTGGTGGCCTTTTTTTCCTTTTCTTGAGCTAGGCCTTTTCATTGGTTAATTTCCTCTTAAAGCTAATCCATTTCACATTGCCAACTAAGGTAAGACTCTATATTTATTGTTCTATTTTTATTCGAGAAAAATAAATTAAAACTTTTTTATTGAAATAATTCTTAAAATATTTCATTACGTTGGTAACATTAAAAGATTTCTTTCTTACATAGAGATTTATTAAGCATCGCTTCTCAGAATATTTTTAAATCTTATCATCAGAGGTTTATATCAACTTTTTGTAAAAATGAACACATGTATGCAATGCAAATGACAATATGTTGATGCACACATTTTATTTTACTTTTAAAAATTTTATTGGAATTTTTATTAGAATTTTTTAAGAAAAGAAGAATTTTAATCATATTGAAAATTTTTTATAAAAACTCAAATACATTGGTAATATTTTTAAAAAAAGTCTTCTCACCTAGAGATTTCATAAACTATCAATTTTTAAAATACTTTTAGAATCTCATCATCGAAAGAATTTTCCTTTTTCCTCACTTTTTGTCATTTTTTATTATTTTTATTAATTATTTTTGTTATTTTTTCTATTTTTTATTTTTAATTTTAAAAATTTATCAAATGTTAGAAATTATTTTTTATTATTGGTATCATAGTCATTAATTATTAATTATTATTTTTTATCATTATTTTATAAGGTTTATTTCAAATTTTAACAAAATTATCAAAAATTTTAATTATGTATTTCATTATTTATTTTTTTTCTTTTATTTTTACTAATTATTATTATAAAAAAAAAACAAAAATTTACTCTAGCAAACTTTAACATTTTAACATGTACAAATATTAATGACAAAATTTTAAAATAACAAAAAATTATATTAAAAAATAAATCAAAAATTACAAAAAAAGAAAAAAAGAAAAAAAAAACTTTACCTAGACTGGATCGCTCAACTATTTGGTTGCCACCGGTCTAGTTTGGTTCTGCTAGACCAATCAGAGGTTAAAGGGGAGCCAGGTCGCGGGTCGATTCACGGAGTGGCACGCGAATCTTGTTGAGTCAAAATGACGTCGTTTTGATCCTTCTCCAAACAACATCATTTTGGCTCTAGACAGTTTATAGATAAACCTAATTTTTTTTTTCAATTCATTTCAACCATTCTTCCAAAAATTTTTTTTTTCTTCTTTGAACTAGAAATCTCAAAAAAAGGTTAGCCGATCATCGTTGCCACTATGCTGTTGTTGCCATCAGTCATCGGTCATCATCATCGGTGATAAAAAAACTTCAAAAAAATCCTCCTAGCCTCCTAAGTCCTGATTTGACCTCATTCCTCATTTTTAAAAGAAAATACTGTGAATGGTTTAGATCAAGGCTAAAAGTTTTAGCCAAAATATTTTTTTTTATTTTTTCTTATTTTCGTTTTTGGTGCTATTAGTCTTTATTACCAAGGGCTATGATTCTTTTTTGTTTGGTGTTTGTGTGTATGGTTTTTTTTAGGTTTTGGGATTTTTTTTTGGATAGAAAGTTTTTGTTTTGGTTCAGCAGAGCCTTTCTTCTTTTTTTTTTTTTTTGGCAAGGTTCCTTCTTTTTTTCTTTTTGGTTTTGCTTGGATTTTGGGTTTTTCCATTTCTGTCAATTTCTCCTTCTTTGATTTGCAAGAAAGAAGCTCCATTTATAGAGCTTTTATGGGTTCAAATCCTAAATTTTCAAGGATTAAGATCCTAGATTTTCAAAAGTTTTGTTATTTTTTCAAAGCCACTAAACTTTTGGTGGTCGAGTTTCACGTTGCTAAGTTAGGAAAGAGTGTAAGGCGACAAACAACAAAGGTGTTTTCAGTTTATTTAATACACCTAAAGATTTTGGCAGAAAAGAAAGAAACCAAAATAATAATAATAATAATAATTTAGGTTAATTGATACCGGACAAAATGGATATCTACACTTCATCATGGGGATCAAACCACCCATTATGGGCATACTCGTATATCCAATTTTTTCACTGTTTTCACTAACATATAATCCTTAGTCTTTTGTAATCATCTCATCACTTTCTTAGAAGTAACTCAACAATTTAAACCATGATTAGAAAGATATATACCAATAACACCCGTTACAAAAGTGATATTTGGTTTAGTGCAAATTTGCACATAGATAAGACTCCAAACTACACTATGATAAAGTATACTTTTAATGAAGTCTTTCCTTAAATCATTCTTTGGACATTGTCCAAAGTTAAACCTGTCACCTTTAATGACAATTGTATTCCCAACCTTATCTTTATTAATGTTAAACTTATTGAGCACACAATCAATATAAAGTTTCATACAAAGTCCCGATAAGTTTTGATATCTAACCTTCGACTTAAAAACAAACGAGACATCACTTAGATATTTCATGTTGAAAGACTTTGACAACCATTGCTTATAGTCTCAGCCCAACATCATTATGAGATAGTAAGATGTCAACGAATATAACTTAAAAAATATATAGTTACTCCCGTTAATTTTAAGGTACAAACACTAGTCAACTTTATTCTTATCAAAGCTCAAGAAAGTAATTATCTCATCAATTAATTCAATTGAACTTTCATACATATTTCGTATTATAATTAAATAGATGTATAAATTATACATTAGTGCTTACAAGTTACTTGGATTCGGCTTATATAAAACTCAAATTCAACTAAATCATTATCGAGTTAAGCTTGAACTCGAATAGTATGACTTATTGAGTGAGTCAAATTCGAGCATCCTCATGTCTAGCTCAAGTAACTCACGAACTTAATCGAATTTTTATATTTTAATATATGAACCTAATCGAACTTTTATATTTTAATATATTTTTTTTATTATTTTACCTTTATATATTAATTTAAGCTCAAATTCAAGTACAAATATAAATAATTGAGTTTGAAATTGAGTATGAAAATCAAGTTTAATTTTTACTCAATAAACAAGTCTAATCGAACAAATTTAAATAATTCGATTTTGTTTTAACCATACTTAAATTTAAAAATTAAAATTCGATCGAACTTAAATTCAAATTTTTTATTATATTGGCTTGATTGCAACCTTAAGACTAAATCCTAAGCTTATTTTATTAAACATAAAATCACCCATTATTAATTATAGATTACGGAAAATTCTAACATATCATAATTGCTTTCCGTTGGACCAACCATTGGTCAATATCCCATATATTGGCCCATTGAACAACCTAGAAGGTGTTATTGGCATGTTTGACTTGAATATAGTTATGGAAAAATGTTTTATTAAATAATTTTTTTTAAAAAAAATATTGTCAAACTAAAATATATTAAATAAATGAGAATATCTTTTATCTTTTAAAAAAATTTGTTTAACTTTTTTATTAACTTTTAATTACAATTTTCTTTTCCGGAAACTTCAATTAAGAGTTTTAGCTTTTAGTTTCTTAAGGCTTATTTCAAATTTTTAGAAACTAAAATAAAGGTTTAAAGGGCAATTTGTTGTTTTGATAGAAATTTGTCACCGTACGTTTTATTTTTTTATGATTTTTGGGTTACACTTATTAATTAAAATGGAATATTTCATTAAATATTTTTTAGTATATTTAAAAAAATTAATTTTTAATAAAATAAAATTAATGTAAATATTCAATAGGTAAAAAATGTTAGCTTGATGTGATACATTAGAAAATTTTATTATTTATCATTTTATGAAATTTATACTAAAATAATTATTTTCCAAACGTTAAATTTAAAATAATTTAGAAAAAAAATTTATTATAATTTACCAAGTAAAATAGTACGATAAAAATAATAAAAAAGGTAATTGGAAAAGAAATAGTGTTAAGAAAATAGAGGATAATTGGATCCATCACGACCGAGAATCGATCTTGAGACCCGCATCCACAATTATCATTTGCAGTGCCATTTGATTGGTACTATTTCAATTTGGAAATGGGTCGGACCAACTATTGGATCCGTATTGGCCCAATCAACACCAATATAAGAAACAGCATAACCATCTTCCTCGCAAACATTTTGACTTAGCCGCAGGAACGAAACTTCTAGCAATGGGTTACGTGCAGGAAGCACGTGAGAATCACGTCAAGAAGAAAGTTGAAGAAGGTAAGCCATAACCCTGCTTTTGTTTAATTCAACACTTTTTTCAGCAAATCAAAAAAATAAAAAAGTTTGGTTATAATTGTGAAATGGTTTGATTTGGGTTTGTTCAGCTTTAAGGAGCAAAATGAAGCAAAAGGCACTAAAAGAATGTGACCATTACACTTCGAAATATGCGCAATGTGCTGCTGGGAAGACTATTTCTATTGTATGGCAATGTCGCAAACAAGCTAAAGAATTAAATGAATGTCTTCATCAATTGTAAGTTGTTTTCTTTTTTCTTTATTTTTGTTTTGGGTTTTTCTTTCTTTTTTTTTTTTTTTTAGGGAGAAAACTTGGAATATAAATCTTGAATTTAGTCCATATTTAGTTAAAATAATGGTATACTAAAGCAGATTGGTATAATTTGCTGAAATATATGAAAATTTTGCTTACTTTATTAAATATGTTATGATTTTTTTTTTTTTAAAATGCATGTGGAAGCCTATTAGGCTTGAGCTAACCCCCATGGTAGCTCTCTTTCATTTCATAAACCTCATTCTTGCATCTCCAAGTTTCAAACTTGAAACTTTCAAGTTGAATGTTTTGATTTCCATTCGTTGCAGCTTTCTCTTGGGACAATATTTCGATTTTTTGCCTGGTAATGATTTCCTGCATTGATATATGTAAGAAACATCCATGAACAGTCGTACCTACTTCGACAAATCATATGTTTTAAGTATATTGATTTGGGTTTTGCTATACCTTGCTATTGGTGTTGCAAAGCAGATTAGCAAATTGGTATTGAACTACTAGCAGGAAAGGTTCTGAGGGTGGCCATTTGAATGCATATTCATGTATAGGGGCAACCTGCAGGCTAGACCAGTTTGATGGACCATATTTTGTGCAGTATTTAAAAGTTTGGACTGTCTATTTAATGGAATAGGTTTAAATTTTGAGAGCACCTAAATCGTGTAAAAATGCCAAAGTGAGGGACTTTATCTAAATCAACCCCCTCCCAATACCTTGATTTGGTGGAACTATATCTAACTAAAGACTGCTTCCCATTGTTTTACTGAGCCCTTAGGATGAAGTGAATAGTAGTTACACGGGATTGAAGTCTACAGAAACAAACCACTCATAAAAGTTGTATAATATTTCTGAAACCATACTTTTGATTTCTTCCTGAAAGAGTTTTCAATTAAACATTAATTTTTTTTTAACAAAAACTTTGAATGCTAAGTTTGTATGACGTTTCTAAATGGATGTCCTTTCTGAGAAAAGTTTCTTTCAAGCAATGAAAGGAATAAAATTATCTTGATTCCTTATTGTTAAAATAAATATGCAATCCACAGAACTAAACAAATTTATTTTATCTACTAATAGCCAGCTATGGCCATTTACTTGTTTTATGCTGAGGTTCCATTTTTGTAGGTGTGGCATAAATGCCTTCTTTTCTTAGTCTGTGGGGGCTGAATGGATGGGGGACTAAATGTTTCGTCTTCCTGTTATTATTACTCTGTAGATTAAATTTTTAAGTTTTGGGTGAATTGCGGCAGTCTTTTAGTTTGTGCAACTGTGGTGGTGTGACTTGTGTATTGCTTCTTAGAGATAAATTGGGATAGGTTGCTTTATCAATTGAGCATGGTGACACTTAAAACAGGTAGGTATAAATGTGTTCAAGGAGAGTTTGTATTTTAAGAAACAAAAAGATGAATTTGGAAAATTCATCTGCATTTGTAGGATATAATGTATATATATATATATATATATATAAATTGAAGGACTGAATTACGCACTCATTTCTGCATTTGGCATTTCAAAATGCAGAATGCAGTCTGCCAATTCAGGTATTTGTGAATAAAATGCCAGAAGAGAGAGCTTTCTCATGGAGCAACTCTGGTGAATATAGTCTCTGGACAGAAATCTTGTCTTGCCCCATCATCTGACTTCATCTTCATCCCCTCCCCCCCGTTCTTCTACATTTTTCATCTGTCTCTGTCCCAGTCACAATAAACACAGACACAGAGGGATCAACATTCCTTTTTTTCTTCATATTGCCCGTTGTCCCTTGAGCTAGTTTGGTTTAGAATGTGGTTGTTGACTTGCTGGTTTGATTGAGAAATTCAAGTTGTTGATTGCACGTTTATGTTAAGAAATTTGGAGAGGTCAAGTGGTGGATCTATTACTATTTTAAAGATGGCTTATGGTTAGGTAACAGTTCTTGTCATTCTCCAAGTAGCAATTTTGATGGATGGGGTGGTGGGTGATATGATTCTAGTGTATTTGGAGATATGACATGATTTTTTAGAATCTTGTTTATGGTTACCCAAACTATGGATTCTGAAATGTAGTATTTTACAATCCAAGGATTTTAAAGTCCTTGCATTTTTTAAATACTCCATGCATAAAACATCATCCTTGCTTTTAGTGGCACAACAATCTCTATTGACTGAGTTTGTTCATGGTTGTTAACTCCTTACCCTAAGGAAAGACGCTATTAAATTGTGCCAAAGAGAAACTGTGTTCTTAATGATGAGAAGTGAAGTTTGCCTTGAAAATAATGTGACTTTTTGGTTAGTTGGTTGATATTTAAGGCTATGGACTTGCTTCCACCTACTAAGCTTAGTGGCATAAATTGTTTCTCGGTCAGGTTACTTATGGTACTAGGATATTGAAGGCTAATTATTGCTGATGAATATGATAGGTTTGCTGATATTGGATATTAGTGGATAACAACATCTAAGTTGTCTAAAGTGTATTTCAAGTTTAGTTTAAGTCAGACCATTCCTGTTTGTGTGATCTCAAGATATTTCACATTTTGATTTATCAATCAAGCTATTGTGAAGTGAAAAGAAATAGAACAGCCTTATTCTCATATTTTAAATGATGATAATGAATAATATAAGATCTAGGCATTTAAGTGCAAATAAAATGTCTTATTCTCATTTTAGATATAATTGTTTCTTGTTTACTTCATTCCTTGAAATTTGCAATTTTTCAAATTGGACTTTCTTGAGATGATTTTCTCAGGTGTCTTTTCGTACATTAGTTACGACAACCTAATTACACTTCTTAATGGCATAAAACCTAAGAACTTCTCCTAGTTAGCATTTGCCCTACATCCCATGAGACACATTAATTGCCATGTATCATTGATACCCTAGCTTGGATAACTGTTGGGGTAGGGTATTACAACAACCCACTATTGTAGCTTGGGTCCCTTGTGTTTTTATAATATTGTGAAGTTTTACTAACAAACTATAAAATGGGTTTTATAAGCAAAGTAGGGTTGAAAATAAGTTGACTTTGTAGCAAATTAACTTACCTAAAATAAAAAATATGTTCATGCATCTTCTGTCGAACAAGAAGTAGCATGATATCATGTTTGAAGGTTTAAAAATCAGAAACTATGGCTGAATTTCACTTTCAAGGTAAACCATGACATTTAAAATTTAAGTTCATTACAAAACCCTACAAGTTATGCAATTTAATTGTTCTTTTATGACTTGATGAATTTGTATGATTAGGATTTATTCAAATCAGTCAAAAAAGTGTTAAGAATTTATGATGGTTTTAAGGGCTAGAATGTAAAAGAATTTGATTCATGAAGATTATCTCTAAATCTATCATGTGTTAACCAAAATCCCAGCAAATTATTAGATTGAATTTTGTATCAAAAGCTAGTCAAGATTAGTTCCTATCAAATCAAACAAGATTGAATTTTGAGTTCTTAAGTGGTTGGTTGATATTGTTGAGTTTTATGTTTTTGAAAAGTTTGTTTTGTTTTATTTTCATTTTGTTGAAGTTGAAAACATGTTTGAAAATTATATTTTTGTTGCAGAAGCACTAAGACAGGGGACCACAATGAAAAGTGGTTGAGCGCATGGTTTACCAATTGGCAGGGGTTCGAATCCAAGTTTTGGCAGCTTTGAAAATTTTGTTATTAAAACTGATACTGTTCACTCACGGGTACTGTTCGCCCATGTAGTAACAGTGATTGAAATGTTTTCAAAATATTGAAAACATCATTTTTTTTCACTTCCTACAATTTCCCAAATTTTTTTTTCAGATTTTAGTTTTTAAAACAAAAGCAACCTGCCAAACATAATTTTGTTTCCAATTTCCAAAAAAGATTAAAACAAAAGCATAAAACACAAAACAAAAACATCTCCAAACGACCGCTAAGTTAATATCTCATTTTCTTCGAAGGTTAACCATTTTGTATGGCAACAATCCCCTTGGATGCGATAGAAAGAATTCCTAGGTCAGCATCCTAGTATAGCTCTTAGTTAAGTATGTTAAGCTAGAAAGTTCTGATGGGATCTAGGTGTTACAAACATGATACACATCTCCATCGAGACCAAGATTCAAATCCTATTATTGACATTTTTAATGAATTCAATTTAAAAATGTAATGCCTGAAGCCCAAGCATGATATGCCCAAACTATTTTTGGGTCAAAAACGGTAGCTCTGTTAAAGTTCAAATTTCTAATATTGAGTAACCTGAACCCTTATATGGGATTTATCAATAACTCATATTTGATGTGGAATGTCATAGCAATGGGACTTATCAATGACAGTCATGTCTGATGTAGAATGAGGTATCATGATTTGGGTGCTACTATCAAAAGACATGCATTGCCTTGTAGGGAATGAGATGTCTTGACTTGGAAAATTCAACACCCAATTTTGTTTGATTTGTTAGAAAGTAGCCTCAACTTGCCTTGTTTACTATAATGCATCCACTTGCCAGGATTTCATTCATGGAAATTTTTCTATAATATTCTTGAACCCTAGTTCTTTTGATTCCACCCATAAACTCATTATAAGTTTTTGCTTAACACTTATTTGAATGTTTAAAAATTCCTAGTTACTAAAATTAAGAACTGATCTAAATCTCATAAAATTTAGGGTTTTCTAAAAAATTTTGATAAGATGGTTGATTTACACACCTTCAAAAGTGAAATCTAAGTATAGTTTTTTATCTTCAAACCTTTAAACTTTATCTTGCACGATATCTTGCCCTATAGAAACAAGATGGCTCATGAACATTCTCTTGTTTGTATGTAGGTTAATTTGTCTACTAGTTTAACTTATTTGCATCTCTAGTTTGCTTACAGATCCCTTTATTTATAAATATATTTGAATTAAACTTTAAGGTAATTATAAATAATTGAAGGATCCCTTGCTATACTAGTGGGCTATTGTAATATTCTAATCCAATCGTTTATTGTGTGATACCCCTGGCCACATTAGATATAAAGTTTGAATGCTAGGACCCTTATAAGGGTTCAAGTCTCACAAGACTAGCAACTTGAGTTTAAACTTTTGTGGTAAGTGCTTTCAGCCCAAAAAGCTGTTTGATTACTGATGCTTCGGCCCTGGGCATCAAGTATCTATGTCAATTGTTAAGCTTTACATACTATGTAAGTATCTTTTATGAAACTTTGTAGTCATTGCAATATGTGGCACATGAGTCTAAGTAGCAGCTTGGGAATGAAATGAGAAATGAAAAGAATGTCCTAATTCCTTGAGTTGGTATAGTTGAAAGAAAGTAGGTTTCACATTTTTTCCATCTTTGTATGGAAAGCCATTGTGCAGTTAATTTAGAATGAGTGCACATGGGTAATGGTGGTTGTTTCGCTTCCTTTCCTGTTGTTACAGTTTTGCTTTTCTTTATTACTTGAAGAACTTGTTGAGAAAATTGAATCCAAAAAAATGCACATATATATATATATATATATATATATATATATTATCCATGATGACTGTTTAAATTGAACATTAATGGACAGATGTTGTAATTGTGAGAAAGGCTGTGATCTACTTTCGAACTTTGAAAGAACTCATTTCTTACGTATTCTATTATGGCAGCACCAATGATGCTGTCTTGGAAGAAATGAAGAGAGAATACATGCTTCAGGAAAATCATAAGTGATCTGCAAGAGTCTAAGTTCATTCCCTTTCCAATGGTGGCTATTTTAAAGGAGTATTCATGGTACAACTTGTTTGTCTTAATCCATATGCCTGCCTTGGAAATGCTATCTTTTTTTCCAATCTGGCTTTTAATTCATAAATATGCAGTTCTAAAGGCAAATGTTTTGTTTTTTTCTTCTTTTTTTTTTTCATGTGGGATGGAGGCTCCAATCTCCAATAGTTGTGCATACTTAATGCATTAAATCATGGATCTGTTTGGAATTGCAATTTGAGATTTCAGGATCTGTAAACCAAATGTTACTTGTTAGAGTAGACATGCAAGAGTTACTCAAATTGAAAACCATGTGTTAAATGTTGAATAATTGACTTATGCTAATCATGGCTTCTGTGTTATTTTCATTTTTATTTTTCATACCATGCACTGGTTTTGAAATGCTGGATAAACTCATCTAACTCCACTGTTGGGTTGCCCATGGCCATGAGTATCCAGCAAATAGAAGAAATTTTTGAATTGTTTAATAAACATTTGACCGTCAATAATATTGCAAATGGCTCAATTTGGCTGTTCCCTGAGGTGGAGTTTTAATGCACTAACAATTCTGTCTAGATTACAATATATAACAATTTATTTCAACACAAAAAATATGAAATTTTTTTTTTGTTAAATTCATATATAATTTTTATTTAAATTTTAAATTACATCACTTTATATATATATATATATATATATATATATTTCATGTCGTTCCTCGTATCTGTTTTAAATTGACTCGTTATAAAATGGTTGGATAAGTACATGCCATTTCAAAATTTGTAGTCACCTCATGTCTGAGGTTGTTTTAGATCTTACCCCTTTTCGGCCATTGCCAAGTTTGAGATCAGTAAACATTTTCATCTTGACATTCAAGGTTCAATCATTTCTTGAACCTGAGATAACTTTCCAACATGCCCCATTTCAGGAATGGTGTTTGCAATACCTGTTAAATATGGTGTTCTGCAAATCAGAACTTGAAACTTATGAAGCAAAATTGTATTGATCAATCATCAATGCCATGTATACGAGGGAAAAAAAAAGTTCACTTTAATCTTTAAACCAATTGAGTGGAAATGAATTTTTCCTCCTAGAAGTATCCTCTCAACACAGCCACCTTAGTTTTACATTACTGGAAAAGATTACAACGATGACACCCTAACCACAAAACAAAATCACCCTGGCAAAAAAAGTGTTTTAACTGAAGCATACAAACATGCTTAAGTTGGCTTCCGCATGTTTCTACCAGCCCGAATGACTTCATCCACCAACAGCAGCTGTGATGCTATTACAGGCCTAAAATATATAGTACACCAAAAAACAAGATAACATTGATGATAATGTCTTTGCTACAACTTCAATACTAAAAATGAATCATGATGGCAAGTAAAGAAATGCCAATAGAGATAAAGAGTAAATTGGTGAAAATGGAGAGATATTCTAATAATAGCAAAGTTAAAAGTAAAAATTGGGGCCAATGGAGATGAGTGTGAAACACAAGTAGAAAGTTTACACATACCCCGAGTTTATAATTTGGCGCTTAACAGAGTAATTATCAAATATACCCTCCATTTGAGGGTCCATTGGTTCTCCTGTATGATGATTTAGACCCACAGTATTACCTCTGTCATGCTCTCCCTGAACAAACAGTCAATGAGAACTCATGTTTTTCAAGCTGCTGCTTGAAAAGTAAAATAAACAGTGATTAGGACAAAAAATAATACCGTCAGACCAATTATCACATCCTGAGTATCAAGCCCGGTGTTTTCAGCAAGTGTTTTGGGAACCACAAGAAGTGCATCAGCAAAAGCTTCAACACCCAATTGGGTACGCTGCTCAAAGTTTTACAAACATCAGAAATATTTAAATAGTCTTTCTATATTATTCTAAATAACAAAATATGGGAGAGCTATACCCCTTGAACAGTTTTCTTCACTTCATTAATTAGGTATTGTCTAGCTGCAACTTCAAAAGCTCCTGCACCCTGAAGCACAGATTAGGCGTAGATCAGAATATAACAGAAAAATTTGCAATGTATTTTGTTTCTTTTGATAGCATTTTTCTATATAGTTGACCTAAAGCTCAAATGAGGCATGCAGATTGCATTTCATAGCAGAGTTCGATATAAAAACACGGACTAAGAGCTCCATCACACTCACCGTTCAATCAAAACACATTAAGTAAAAAGAAAATACCAGAAGTCTAACAGCTCATTAACAGATAAACCAAAATTTTTCCAGGTCAATAGGTTATAATTTGTACAAGTTGCTAATGGAATTTGCAACTTCTTTTTCCACCACCATCTCTATTGGCGTCTCTAGTGGGTTATCTGAAAAGCTATTTACCTTAATGAACCAACTATTTGTTCCTTTTTATTCTGCTTTATAGCCCATCTGATCAGATTTTAGGAGTACAAACAGAGACCTTTGTATTCCAATCTGTCTGAGTGAAACAAACACTTTCCCAGGTTGAAAATCTCCCTATTTTGTAATTATAAAATGGGCAAAAGAAAAAAGAAAAGAGAAAAAAATAATAAAATACAAAATAGTGAAATAAATAATAAAGGGACATACTTGTCTTTTCATTTAAACTTGACTTGGTAATTAACACTGTTAAATTTTCAGAGGGCTGATTTTTCAAAATTAATGTGGGGTAAGTGTATTTTCCCCCAAACTTTAGGAGGGTTTTTATATTTTACTCTATTTACAACCACCCTTCCACGATAACTGTAGATAATACTAATATTTGCCTAATGCATAAAGCTCTCAAATTATGAAAATCGTTAAGATTAAAATTTTTTTCCTAAGAGCTTCCAGATAAAATAGTTTAAACTGATTAGCTAAGTCACTCCAAAGTCCAAAGTCCAAACTACCCAGTTCTAGTCTGGGTTAATTACTTTTAAAACAAGTTAGATAATGATCTATGCAAACACTCAGATAAAGAAGCATAAAAAACTGCTAACAAAATCAATAGTAAGCAGAACTTACTAACACAACAGCTTCATCTTCAATAGTATTCTTGACTGCACGCAGACCATCACGAACAGCATCCTTAATTTGGGCAATTGTGTGGTCATTAGGCCCTAATGTATAGATGATAGAGTAAATATCACATAAATAGGAAATCTTGCATAAGCAGTACCATCAATGATGGTGTTGAAGCTGCAAACACATTTCAAGTACCTTTTATTAAAATTGTACACGAATGAGGATTCTTCACATTTTCCACAAATGTATACTTATCTTCCCCAAGGACTTGCTCGTAAACGAGTCCAGCCCACCCAAGGCAATCAGGTGTTAAATCATCAACAGAGTTTACAGCTTCTCCTCCACAAGCCAACACCAGCCTTTCCATATTTCTTCTCTTTGCTCTTCTGAGGGCAATGATCTACAAAACCATGAATCAGCAAATTGCATTAAAGAAAAAACAAACAAGTGAGACACAATTTAATTAAATCCTTTGGAAAAATCATTTCAGTTTTACAGGTAACAATTCAACTTAGGAACTAGCCTAAATCTATATATTTTATCACTTGAGAAAATGCCCTGAAAAGATAGAATCTTCCACAACATATAGGAATAATAATTTTCCCCATAAATTCATCTAGTAATAATTATGGCCACAAACAATTACTCCTTGATATTCTAGAATAATAATTTTCCCCATAAATTCAAATGAATGACTGTGTAGAAGGTACCAGAGAAAAGTACTATAAAGCTGCCAATGAGGAAATCATATTTTGTTCTCAAACCAAGATGGCTATTATAATAACAATAACCAAACCACAAACATGGTATGCTGAAATGGAAGCTTATGAGACATCTGCTACTGACACTTGACCTAATGCAATGACAATGCTATTATATTTTGCAACCTAGGAGCACAAAAATTAATAGTAAGGCAGCTCAGTAATCACGTATTCACTTATTGATCCTCCCTCTTCTTCATTGGAGGAAACATGGATAAGTTGAAATCATATGTATAATGTAACAAAGTGACTTGCCTAGAAGAAAAATTATTTATATTCAACAATCAAACAAGTAAGACATCATTAAAGATTT
Source organism: Durio zibethinus (assembly GCF_002303985.1). The sequence continues at coordinate 19,330,393 of NW_019167938.1, read as the reverse complement.
ATAAGTTGGGAGTTGGAACAAAGATAGAAAGAACAAAGGTCCATAACTTACCCCGGCCTGTTGAAGGAGATGCAAGGAAGGCGGATCAATACCCTTTTGGTTGATGACAACAAAATTGTTTTCAGTGCCCGCACAAACCTGCATAGGACCAAGAAGGGGGAACATGGTAATAATTTATGTACACCCGCAGCACAAATGCCTCATTAACAATGATAGTAAATGATGCATCCCAAAGCTACCTTATTTTTTAGTTCAATAATTTTTTTGACTCTTTCATCAACAGCACGCCTTTCTGCTGCAACCATTGCCTCTCTCTGCTCTGCATTTGAGTAGAAAAAGCCTGCATTTATTTCGCTGAGGGCTAAAACATTAGTTTTATGATGACAATGGAAACAACATATATCCACAGAAACAAGAACACCAGCTATAACAGGAAAAATAGGGAAGGATTGTTTAGATAACGTCAAATTTATATCTTATTTTATTGTAAATATAAACTAGTAATGGGAAAAGAATTGTCAATAATAATTTGAAAAAATCCCTAATCAAACAGTGTCAATTCAGAGAAATGACCTCAAACATTTCAAATTTCTCATGCAGAAAACCATAATATATATATATTGAAATTAAAAGGAAATAATTGACCACAACATGTAGAAAACAATACGAAAAGATAAATAATGCATAATTGAAAACGATTATATAATGAATTGGACCACTAGAAACAGGGATAAATGATTTCTACATGACTATGACTATGACATGAACTTCATGACGATGGAAATTATGCTCAAACTAGATGCATCATTAGAACTACTTGAATGCACTTTTAACAGCTACCACCATGGTTACCACGCATTTAGGAAACAAGGATTTTTATTATTGTATCAAATTAAAATTAATTGCTTCTGTAAAGGAAGAAATCTCAAGGATAACATTTGAAATAAAGCACTGAGCACCAAATGCAGGGCTTGGCCTATTGGAGAACAGATTTAGCAAAGAAGAAGAACTACTATTATCACCTAAACTTTATTTTGGATAAATAGAGGGTAACTAACCAAATCTCCTCAACACAACCCCTGCTCCCCTCACCCACATACCAACCAAGAAAAAAAAGTTAAAAGACATTTGCATGTATGTACCTTTTCTCATACTCCAATGATACATTGCATGTCAAGATGTAACAATTTTCTGCTCGTCGCTTCATATCAGGATGCCTAGAACCATGGTCAAGGACTAGGCCCTCAACCTATGGGAGAATAAAGGTAAAAATAGAAACTACATGATAACAATAGGAAATAAATAAAGCACACAACTATCAATTCTACATGCAAAACTTAGCTCCAACAATCTAATCCTATTGAGTGAAAAATAATAACAAAAAAATAGCTTAAACAATAAGAAATTGGTAAATCTTACAAGCAATAGTAATATACGCACAGTGACATTCAATTTTTATATGTTCTCTTATTAATATCATTTGATAATATTCATTCCTGCACAATATATACTTCCAATAATTAGATAATAGAAGATATATACCATCAAGGACATTCAAGCCCTGAGGAATAACATTATAAATGCAAACCGCTTTGATTATAGCTATAATAAGGCAAAAATCTAATGCCCCTGAACCAACAGTCTAATAGACAAGTTAGAATCTCGAGAATGGCCCCTTCCCCTGAATACTCCAAGCCTTTAGAAATAGCACATACCCACAAATTTTCTCAAACTCTTACAATACTAGCAAGCAATCCCAATTTTTTGCCATTCTATGACAAAAACCTGGACCAATGCCATTGAATACTACAATCCTGAAGGTTTAAACGAGACAAAAAGAGAGACACCAAGAGCACTCAAGTAAAAGGGGTGTGTTTGAAATGAAGGAAAAAAATAAACTAGGAATTATAACATACCAGCCGTGTGTCTACATCAAACTTATGGCGCATGTGCATTATTTCCACCATAAAGAGATCAATAAGTTCATCAGGTTTTCGGACACATAGTACCTATCACATTAAATCAAAGTTATGTAACCAAAATGTTAACTAACTAACTAAACAGATGACAAGTACAAGTCTAAATATGAGTTTAACATGCTCAGTGGTAAATTTTAAAGAAATCCAACACCACATGCACTTACCGAATTAACAATTATGTCAGTCAGCTGATCTGCTAATGCTTCATACAACTGTATGTGAAAACAATATATCATTTCATGCACTAGAAAAACACATAACAGAGGGAGGTCAAGAGAAGAAGGAAAACAACCTTAGTCCTTAGTGTTGTTCTTGCAACCATTTTTAGAATCTCTTTATCTGGTTCATTGCCCATCACCACAGGAGTCTTAAACTTTTCAAGGAACTGTAGTGTTGCTCTTTTGGCAATTTCAAAACCATCAACCAGGACACGTGGATGCATCCCTAAAATAAGCATTAATATCATGCATAAAGATAATATATAATGTCAAAACAGGATTACTATTAAAACTATGCTTTTAAATTTTCTTAAAATGATTAGATAGATTAAATACCATAAACAAGCATTGAACAACTGGCCCCGATTATTAAAAACGAATTTGAAGCTAAAAGTTTCACAAGGTACAGCTCAGTTGTTACTTCACTACTTGCTAGTAAGAAATGGGTAAAAAATTTTTTAAAAAAATCCAAACTATAAACTGTGTTTGGATACAAAAACAAACCTTATATGTCTGTATATATATATAAATGCACTATTTCACTGTCATATTGACAATTTATATTACAAATGGCATTAAATTTTTCGCATTTCTTCATTTTTAATTAATTATAACATAAAATTTTTTATTTAATTTTTTTAGAAAATTTGAAGAAGCAAAAAGCAAACCTGAGAAACCCAATACTGGTAAGTTCCAAAAATCCCAAATTCAAAGAGAAAGGTAGCAGAACTCAATGCCTAAAAGCTAAAAGATTTTCATATTTATTTTGACGAAGAAATCCCAAGCACTAACCTTCATCAATGTAACGCTCAGATTGTTTCATGAGCTCCCCAATGAGAAGAACAGTAGAAGTAGTTCCATCTCCACTAATATCATCTTGAGCAACAGCCGTCCTCGCAATCATAATAGCGGTTGGATTTTGAATTTGCTGAAATATATCAGCATCCAAGTTATTAAAGAAAATGTAACAGATCTAGGGGTTTTATTTGAATCAAAAGCAAAAAAAGAAGAGAAAAAACCATTTCTTTCAAAAGAGTGTTGCCGTCTTTAGTGAGCTTGATGTCGCCGGCGCCACTGACGAGCATTTTGATGGTACCTTTGGGACCCAGATTGGTTTTCAGTACATCTTGTAAACCTTTGGCGGCGTTTATGTTCATGTGTAACGCCGCCGATTTGTTTAGGACTTCGGCATTGGGGTTCAGCACTCGAAGCGACATCGTTTTTTTCCTGGTTTCTGTTCGACTTTCCAAATAACAAAATTTTGCAGAGAAGGCGAGAGGAAGGAGTGAAAAAGAGGAAAATTGAAGTGCAAACTGAAGCGGAGGTATGTAGGGGTTTTAGCCCTTTCGCGAGTGTCGGAACGCACCGTTTGTGCACAATTTTTTCATTTTTTTCTTTTCCATTTTTGAAACGCTGGCGTTTGAACTCTGTAGTATACTGAGCGGCGTCGTTTCAGTGCTTTTGATTTGGCACAATTAAACAACTGAAATTTCTTTCCTTCATTTTTCAGTCAAATGGCTCCATGATTATTATTAATCTTTACTAGAACTAGTTTTAATTAATATAAAACTTTTTTTAAGCATTGATTTTAATAGATTTAAGAGATGAGATTAAATCATTTATTTATTTATCTCTCTCATATTTTAATTTATTGAAATTAATGATAAAAAAAATATGTAAAAAGATATAAAACTTTTTTTTTATATAACTTGATCCCTCCCTTTTATATATATATATATATATGTGTGTGTGTGTATGTGTGTGTGTATGTATGTATCATGGTATTCTTAATTAGGAGAATTTAATCTATTGATATCTATAAATTAATAATTTAATATTCATACTTATCCTTATCATAAATGTATAATTTAATAGATACAATTGAATTATTTTACTTTTTATCTCTAAGAATACAAGACAAATTTTCAAAAGAAATTAAAGTGAAATAATTACTATGTATTAAAACAAATACCATATTTATTTGATTGGTGAACTTTTAATCAAAATTAGTATTTGATTGACTTAATTAAGAAAATAGTTGAAATGCTTTAAGTCAACATACGGTTATGAGAAAAAAAATCGTTGGAAATGAAAATCAATTATTTATTTTAAGGTTTCATTATTTTCTTCAAAACTAGAAAAGTTGTCCAAAATATTTTTTAGATGCAATTTTTTATTGATATTTTTTTATAAAAAATTATAACATGAAAATTTAACAAATTTAATTGATTTAATTGGATAAAAAAAAGGAATGGTTTTGACACTTATTTGGCAACATATTTTTGGTGCATGGAATTGTATGAATTGAAATATAAAGATTAGAATAAAAATATTATAACAAAAAGAAAGTGCACAATAAAATATTGAATGTAAAATTATATTGAATCAATGTTTTTGAATTATATGGTGAAAATAAATATATCACTTATCTTAAAATTTGTATAACTTATCTTGTTATATATTATAAAATTGAAAATAAAGAGTTACTTTTGTCTTTTAATAATTTTCATTAATAATAATATTTATTTAATTGTTTGTTATGCATCATGTTAGATATTAAATAGCAAAAGTGTCTAAGTTATTATTTTTAAAATTTTTAAATCACCAAACAATAATACATATATTAAAAAGTACACATTAAATGTGCCACATACTTCTTATTTATCTTTATAGACATGCAATGAATTAATACAAGGTCAAATAATTAATTAAAACTAAATGGTTGACAAAAAGCATCCATTTAGTAAGTGAAAGTTAACTGTCATTAAATATTAAGTATTTACAAGCTATTGGAAAAATTATATGTAAAAATTCACAAAAGAATTAAACAAAATATATACAATAGAATAAAACCATATATATATATATTTGTTAGGCTTGGTTTCCTCCATGCGGAGGTGACCTAAAACTAAAACCCATTCACCCAGGACTTTTAATCATTTCATGCTTAGTTATAAGGTTTTAACCTTTATATAGCTGGAAAAAAGAAACAAGAATGTGGTGGTAAAATAGAGAATAGGGGGTTTTATGCAGTTTCAGTCAAGTAGTTTAATCAAGGTCAATCCACTATCCGATTGAGCTAAAATTTTATCAGTGTTTTCATGACTTATTGTTCTTCAATTTAAATGGTGAAAATTGGGTTTCGAGTCTGCCACCTACTGATTTCATTGGTATTTGTTAATGTCTAAATTTATTGAGACTTTTTCAATTTTCTCTTGCAATATTGTTTCTTTACCAAGATTGTTTAATCTTGATATATTATGATTGTATACCTCTAGTTCTAGCTCGAAAAAATTTTGTATTCTCATTATTTTGATAGTGAAGATTATTTGTTGCTACCTGTGATTTTTTACTCCTTATTTTAATGAGATTTTTCATATAAATTGCTTGCATCCTTATGCTTGTGGTTTGGTGATTTATTTGTTTGCTCTATTTGTTTGATTCTTACTAAATTCACATAAGAGAGGGATAATTTGATTTTTATATTGCGTGACATATTCAATTTGAATATTGTTTGATGTTATTTTATCCCATCAAAATGATATTGAGCTCAAGCTATTTTATTTGTGCTTTGTGTTGAATAATAAAAGCCAGTATAAGTAGAATAATTAATTTGAATGGTTCAAATTACCATGTATGAAAAGGGAAGATGGAATACTTACTTTATGTGAAGGATTATTATTTACCTGTGTTTGCCATTAAAAAACCTGAAAATAAAACAGATGTTGAATGGAATTTGCTTAATCGACAAGTATGTGATTATATTAAACAGTGAGTAAATGATAATATTTTGAACCATGTTAGTGGAGAGATACATGCACACACTCTTTAAAGCAAGCTTTGAGGAGTTGTATGATTCAAAAACTAGAAATAATAAATTATTTTTGATTAAGTAGTTGATGAGTTTGAAATATCAAGATGAAACTCCTATGACAGATCACTTGAATGTATATCAAGGTATTAATAATTAGTTGGTTGGCATGAATCTCAAATTTAAAGATGAGATATAAGGTTTATGGCTTCTTAGTACATTACCGGACTCATGGGAAATGTTTAGAATAACGTTATCTAACTTAGCCTAAAATGGTATCATCACTATAGATTTGGCTAAGAATGGTGTTTTGAATGAAGAGATGAAAAAAAGTCATAGGGTTTCTCTTCACAATCTGAGGTTTTAGTCATAAAAAATATGAAGAAAAGTAAAAGTAAAGGTCTGAAGAATAGAAATAGAAACAAGAGTAAATCCAACAGACTTGCCAATGTTAAATGTCATTATTGTGGTCTAAAAGGGTATATAAGAAAGTTTGTCGAAAATTGAAAAGAGACAACAATAGTAACAAAGATAAGGAAAAAAAGAATGGTGATGGTAATGATGCTGATAAAGTTGCTACTATCACATATGACTTCTTTATTTTATATGATGATGATATTGTTAATCTTGCACGTCATGAAACTAATTAAGTAATTGATACCGGTGTAACAATTCATGTTACATCTAAAAAAAATTATTTTACATCTTACACTCGATGATTTTAAGAGTGTTAGAATGAATAATGATGGCTTAGCTAAAGTTATTGGTATGGGAGATGTGTTCTTGAAGACCAATAATAACACTACATTGATCTTGAAAAATATTAAATATATTCTCGATATTTGCATAAATTTGATTTCATAAGAAAGCTTGATGATGAAAAGTTTTACAACATTTTTTGTGATGGTCAGTAGAAGCTCACTAAAGGTATTATGATTATAGCTACGGGTATGAAATGCTCCTCATTGTATTTGATGTAGGCAAAGGTATCTAATTTTATTATTAATGTAGTAGATAATGATGATACAACTTAGCTTTGGCATAAGTGACTTAGTCACATGAACGAGAAAGGTTTAAAGGTTTTGGTCAAGAAAATCTTCTTTCTGGGGTGAGAAATGTATCCTTGAAAAAGTGTGATGTTTACTTGACAGGAAAACAAACCAAAGTTGCATTTAAGACATCACCTCTATTAAAAAAACCAGGTATACTTGATTTAGTATATTTTGATGTTTGTGGTCCTATAAGAATAAAAAAACTTGATGGTTTCATCTATTTTGTGACTTTTATATATGATCATTTAAGGAAAAAATTGACTTATACCATGAAATCAAAAGACCAAGTGTTATATGTGTTTAAACAATTTTATGCTTTAGTTGAAAGATAAATGGAGTTAAAATTGAAATGCATAAGGATTTATAATGGGGGTGAGTATATTGGACCTTTTAATGAGTATTGCAGACAATAGAGTATTAGATATCCAAGGTCACCTTTTAAAACTCCTTAGTTAAATGGATTAACTGAAAGGATAAATAAGACACTGATGGAAAGAGTAAAATATTTGCTTTCACAAGCACAGTTATCAAAATCTTTTTGGGGTGAAGCTTTAAGTACAGTTGTACATGTTTTAAATCTTTCACCATGTGTTCCTTTAGATTTTAATGTTCCAGATAGAGTTTAGCCAGGCAAGAATGTGTCTTATGATCACTTGCGCACCTCTGCATGCAAAGCTTTTGTGTATATTCCTAAAAATGAGAGGTTCAAGCATGATGTTAAGATTAGATAGTGTGTATTCCTTAGTTATAGTCAGGATGAGTTTGGCTACAAGTTTTATAATTCAGCGTAGAAAAAACTTGTAAGAAGCAGAGATGTTTTTGTTAAAGACCAAAGCATACAAGATATTCAAAAGACTGATACATCAGTTCCACAATACAGTGATAGTTCGATTAACTTGTATCTAGTTCTTCTAACACATGTGCCTATAGAGGTTGAAGATGTTAAGGATAGCCATAATATAAGTGATGTTGATACTAGTCCTACACAGATTGAGATATGTAATAATAACCATGAATAGTCACCAATATCAGAGGTTCACTCAAAGGTTTCACTAGAATTTCCATTTAGAATGTCTACTAGAGATTGATAGTCTTCTACACGATATTCTATTGATGAGTATGTGCCACTAGCTAATGGAGGAGAACCTGAATGTTATGCAAAGGCCATGAAAAATGAACACCAAAAAGAGTGGCTTGATACTATACAAAATGAGATGAAGTCTTTGTATGAGAATAATACTTTTGAAATGGTAAAGCTACCTAAAAAAAAGAGCTTTGAAGTATAGATGGATATATAGAATGAAGCAAAAAGAACACACTTCACAGTCACATTTCAAAGCTAGATTGGTTGTCAAGGGATTCAGTAAGAAAAAAAGTATTGACTTTGATGAAATATTTTCTCATATTGTTAAGATGTCATCTATTCATATGGTTCTGATTTATGAGTTATTCTTGATTTGGAGATTAAGCAGATGGATGTCAAAATTGCTTTTCACCATGGTGACTTGGATAAAGAGTTTTACATGGAGTAGCTAGAGGGTTTCATAATGAAAGAAAAAGAAGATTTTGTGTGCAAGCTAAAAGTAAACTTTATGGATTGAAACAAGCATCGAGATTGTGGTATAAAAAGTTTGAGTCAGTTATGGGTAAGCAAAGCTACCGAAAAACTACTTCTGACCATTGTATGTTTGTGCAGAAATTCTTTGTTGATGATTTTATCATATTATTACTTTATATTGATGACATGTTGATTGATGGTAAAAATGCTTCTAAAATTGATCAGTAAAAGATGCAATTGAGTAGATCTTTAGCTATGAAGGACTTGGGGCCAACATAACAAAATTCTTGAAATTCGAATTTATTGAGATGGAGCAACCAAGAAATTGTACATGTCACAGAAGCACTATATTGAAAAAGTGCTTGAAAGGTTCAATATAGATCAAGCTAAATTGGTTAGCTCTTCTCTTGTTACACGCTATAGGCTAAGTATTAATCAGAACTTTTTTACAGCTAAAGAAAAGGAATACATGAGAAGAGTTTTGTATGCTTCAACAGTAGGAAGTTTGATATATGTAATGATGTGTACTAGGCTAGACATAGCTTATGTAGTTGGTGTTGTTAGCCATTTTTTGTCAAATTTTAGAAAAGAGCATTGAAATGTGGTTAAGTAAACTATTAGATATCTATGAGGCATTTTCGACTTAAGACTTACTTTTAGAAGTGAGAAACTAGTGCTAGTTGGCTACATGATTCAATATGACAGAAGATATTCATTCATGAAAATCTACTTTGGGTTATTTGATCACATTCTTAAGTAGGGCTGTATGTTTGCAATCGAGACTACAAAAATACATTGCACTTTCTACAATAAAGGCTAATATGTTACACAGCCATTAAAGTATGTAAAAAGTTGTTGTGGATGAAAAATTTTATACAGAACTTGGTTTCAAGCAATAATGCTATGTGATATTTTGTGACAATTAAAGCGTAATTCACCTTGATAACAATTCTACTTTTCATTCAAGATCAAAGCACATTGATGTGAGGTAACATTAGTTAAGAGATGCTCACAATAATAAATTGTTTAAACTTTAGAAGATTCACACTTATCACAATGGTTTTGATATGTTAACAAAGACACTACCAAATGAAAAGCTTGAAGTTTGTCATTTGATCATTGGAATGGCTATTCCCTCTATATAATTGAAAGAATGACATTTGTTAGACTTGGTTTCCTCCATATAAAGGTGACCTAAAACTGAAGCCCATTCACAAAGGACTTTTAGTCTTTTTATGCTTGATTATAGGGTTTTAAACCCTTATATGGTTGAAAAAAGACATAAGAGAGTATGGTGATAAAATAAAGGAAAAAAAAAGAGAAAAGGAAGTTTTATGCAATTCTAGTCAAGTAATTTAATCGAGGCCAATCTGTTGTCCGATTGAGCTAAAATTTTATTAGTGTGTTCATGACTTATTGTTCTTCAATCTGAACGGTGAATATTAGGTTTCAAGTTTTCTATCTATTGATTGTGGGTATTTGTTAATCCCTAAATTTGTTGAAACTTCTTTAATTTTCTCTTGCAAGATTGTTTCTTTACCAAGATTATGTAATCTTGAGATATTGTGGTTGTATACCTCTAATTCTAGCTAAAGAAAATTTTATTTTCTCATTATTTTGATAGTGGTGATTATTTGTTGCTACCCGTGATTTTTTACTTTTCGTTTTGAAGAGACTTTTCAAATAAATTGTATGTGTTCTTGTGTTTTGTGGTTTGATGATTTATTTGTTTGATTCTTGCTAGATCCACATAAAAGAGAAATAATTTGATTTTTTCGTTACGTGACATATTCGATTTGAATATTGTTTAAAATTATTTTATCCCATCAATATTAAACATAAATAAACTTGATGTTTAAAAAACTACAAATGAAAGGCAAAATCATAAAGCGAAAGTAAAAAAAAAAAAAACTATATTTTCTTCCCTATGTTCATAGCATGTGAGATTTTTATATTGTTGTAATATAAAAACTTTAGATACAATATTTTGAAATCAAAGAGGGATTCATGCCTCTATGAAATTCAAGCCAATAGAAAAGTAAATGATTTAAGATCATTAACAATGAATAAATTATAAATGGAGTTTAATTGAATATACATAAAAAAAAAAGAGATGTAATACCAAATATGATAAAATAAAAATATTTATTGGTTGAAATAGGTAAACAAAATAGAAACAATACCTAAAGTAAAAACAACACATTTTTATTGTTAATAGTGATTGAAAAACTAAATCAAACTAAAAATAACTAAAAACAAAAATAATTGGTTGATGTGTAAAAGATTCAACGAAATTTTTTGACTAGATATTTACCTAATCACAATTAAACAAATACAGTGGAGGGATTTGGTTCATTTGATGAACTTTTGAACAATCTTAGTATAAAATGATTCTCTATTTATAATATGAAAACTCTTGTAAAATTTGGAATAATTTAAGCAAATAAATTATAATAGATTATTTAATTATTAGCATGTTTTTAGTTTTTATTTTCAAAAAGCTATGTTTTATATTTTAAAAACTTTTTATTAGGATTGAATTATGCCTTCAAATTAAGATGTTTTGTATGGTAATTAATCACTTGTAGCATGATTCCTAAAAAAAGACATTTATATAGTATATAGCGAAAAATATGTTTAAAAATAATTAAGCTTTTATATTTGTTTGAATTCTTGATATTAAATGATTTATATATTTATTTAGGCTGATAGATTACCTAGTTAAATACCAAAATTATATTCATTAGTTGGAATGTTAATGTAAAAAAGATGATGGATTAACAATAAAAACCTATTCATATTTCAAAAAATAGAATTGAATATTGAGAAGTAAATATTTTTTACACAAATGTAATTCAAAGTAGAATATTTATAATTGAAAAAAGTCTTAACAAAAATATTCTATATATTAATGATGACAATTAAATTTTTATTACTTTCTTTATAAATTTAATTGAAAATTATTTAAGACAAATAAAAATAAATATATTTAATTTAGTTTTTTTGAATTATTAAAATGTATTTATTAGAGAACACATGTCAATTTTTTATTGTCATATGTAAGAAATATAGACTATCTACATCAAATTATTTTCTTTTTATTAAATGTTTTGACCTTTATATATTTAAATAAGATATTCTATATATTAATGATGGTAATTAAATTTTTATTACCTTCTTTATAAATTTAATTGAGAATGATTTAAGAGAAATAAAAATAAATATATTTAATTTAGTTTTTTGAATTATTAAGATGTATTTTTTTGAAAACATATGTCAATTTTTTAGATTGTCTATATGTAAAAAATATAGATTATCCACATCAAATTATTTCTTTTTTATTAAAGATTTTGACTTTTATATGTTTTATTTATATAAGATGTTACCCCTACTTTCCTTTTTCATTAAATTTTTTATAAAAATATTTTAAAAACTTCATTTTTTACAATTTATAGAATTTTGAAATTTAAATAAAAATGTTTGAAATTCTTATATATAGTTTTTTTTTTTATATTGTTGTTTATGTTAATTTGTTATTGTTAATTTTTTCTTTTAAATTTTATTTAAAAATTTCAAATATAATTCTTTATTTTTTTTTCATTTTTAGGAGTTTCTTTTAAAAAATATATATTTAAATTTTAGATTTAGTAACTTTTTAAAAAAAAATTATAATTTTTTGGCGAGTTTTTTTTTTTGTAAAGTTTTGTATTAGTTATTTTTAATTGATTTTTATTTTAGTTGTATTTTTATATTTTAATATGTAATTGATATGTAATATATTAATTAGTTTTAAGATTTTTTAGATTAACTTTTTCATTAATGAGTTAAATATATTTTTAGGAATTTTTTTATTATTCAAGTGAATGGTTTTTTTGTTTTCAAAAAACTTGGAAGGCTTTATTTGTCAACAACTCTCTCTACTCATCTCTTATTATTTATTTTTTTCTTATTTTTATTATAATATTATAATTATAATTAAGCAAACATAAAATAATTATTTTAAAAAAATTTTAAAACATAAAAATATTACGTAAAAGTAAAGAGCTTGTCATATGTCAACATATTAATTCTTAACAGATTTTTAAAAAATATTTTTTGAAAACAAAAAAGAGATGACATGTGACAATCAAGGGGCTTATCATATGTCTTGTCATATGTCATATTTTTAAAAAAATATATTTAAATTCTAGATCTAATATTTTTTTTAAAAATTTTTTTTAATTATTTTCAATGAGCTTTTTTTTTTTTTGTATAGGATATTTTTTAATTGATTATTGTTTTAGTCATTTTTTTATATCTTAATATGTAAGAAAATTTTAATATGTTGATTAGTTTTAAAATTTTTGAAATTAACTTTTTTAATTGTTGAATTAAATATATTTTTACGGATTTTTATTATTTAAGGTAAGATTTTTTTTTTCAAAAAATTTGGAGTGCTTTGTTTGTCAACAGCCATATCTCCTCCCTTTGCCCACTTTTTTATTTTTATTATAATTATAATTATAATTATAACTAAACTAACTAAAAAATATATTTTTCAAAAAAAAAAAACAATGGAAGCAGATATCTCGTCATGCGTCGCATACCAACTCTTAAGAGATTTAAAAAAAATTTTGAAAAAAAAAATGACACGTGACAAGTAAGGAGCTTACCATATATCTTGCCACATGTCATCATTCTATCCTTCAGCAGTAATTTTAATATATAATTATAGATTATATATTAAAAATTATAGATTATAGATTTAATAGGCATATCATTATCTTAGCCTCATTAATGTTTTTTATTGGAATCTTTTTTTCAAATAATTGATTTTATAAAAATCTAATTTCAATTAAAAGCATTTAAAATTTTCTTATATACATATATATGTATATATGAAAAATAAAATTTTTAAATTTCACAAGTAAATACAAAATTGATAACTTAATATTATCACTATTATATCAATAGATTTAAATGTGCTTGTAAAAGTTCGAAAATTCTATCCTTTTAATATAAAAAACTAAATGGACCTTGATTTTGTGGTAGTATTTTTTAAATAATTTTAATTAAAAATTAAATTTTATAATAAATAAATGATCTAAAAACATATTTATTACAAATATGTTGGAAAAATATTACGAAAGAGTCAGTCAATTCTCAACTCAAATTAAAAAAAAATTAATTATTTAATATCATTATATGCTTCCTTGATGTTCATTATTTGAAAATTTTAATCTTTATTTTATACCTCTATTTTTATAAAAGGAAGTGAGAAGTTTTGTGAGTAGAACAAAAAAAATTTTCATTTTAATTATATATATATATATCTTCATCAATTATTAAGTATTTATCATATTTAATTTTTATGAATTTGTGACTTTAGTTTTATTTTTTATTTAATTTAATTTTATTCTAATATGAATTTAATTAATTTTCTTATTGAAAAATTTTAAAAATTTTCTTATATTTTGGTAGAATTAATAAAAATCTACTTAACATTGAAATTTTGTTTTAAAAAATTATTTATAAATTTATTTAATTCTCATTTTGAAAATTTTAAAGATTTTTGTGAATTCAATAAAATTCTCATTACTTTTAAATTTTATTTTAGAAAATTATCACTATTTGTAATCAAACTTTCATGATTGGATGTTTAAATAATCAATAATTAATATTTTAATATATTTTTAGAATTTGTTTTTTTAAATATAATTTAATAATTAACATAATAGAAAAATAAGTAGAGAATTAAGGAATAAAATTATAAGTAAATATAATTCAAAGAAATTTTTTAAAAAATAGTTTTTTGTTAGTGTACTAATTTGAATTTAATTTAAAATTAGACTTGATTGATACGGTGAGATGGAGCTTGAATAAGGCACAAAGCTATGGGGTATTTATCCAATTTTTGACTAAAAACATGCATTAAAAAAATAAAATAGTCATTTCAATATATTAGACATGTGTTAAATAAAAAATTTAGAGGGAGCATTTGGTTCAAGAGAATTTATATATATATTTTTTAAAATTTTATTATTAGGTATTTAATTCTAGCTTTTAATTCAAAGTAATATGAGTATGAGGGAAAGTGAAGATTTTTAATAATACTCAATGTCTTAAAATAAAAAACCCACATTTTCTTATGATATTTTAGGATTTCAGGAGGAAAAATTACGTTATTTTCATATTTAACCTAAATAAAAAATTATGAAATAATCGTTACTATTTTGAAAAGTATATCTGAAAGTGATTGCAAATCAGTTGTAGATTTCTGTTGCTAATTTTTTTTATATTATAATTAATAGTGTTTGACATGAAAAATGCCTTAAATAATTATGTTCAATTTTTTTAGAATTATTTAAGATGTTTTCTGGCTAAAAATACCTTAAATAATCCTGTTCAATTTTTTAAAAAAGATTATTTAAGATATTTTTGGCTAAAAAGTAACTTAAATAATCCTAAAAATAATTGAATAGGATTATTTAAGGTATTTTTTGACAAAAAATTCCTTAAATAATCTTTTAAAAAAATTGATCAGCATTATTTAAGATGTTTTCTGACAAAAAAATGCATTAAATAATCCAAAAAAAAAGTAATCCTAAAAAATAAATGTTAAAGTGAAGGTTATTATTTAAAAAACGCTTTAAATAATCCCTTTAAAAAAATATTAGAGATTTTTTAAGATATTTTTGATAAAAAAAATATCTTAAATAATCTCATTTAAAAAAAATATTAGAGATGATTTAAGATGTTTTCTTTAAAGGTATTATTTAAGGTTTTTTTTTTTTTTTTATCAAAAACGCCTTAAATAATTTTTTTTAAAAAAATATTAAAGATTATTTAAGACGTTTTTGGTTTTAAATAATATCTTTCAAAAACTTGTAGAGTATTATTTAAGGGATTTTTGACAAAAAATACCTTAAATAATCCCTTTAAAAAATATTAGAGATTATTTAAGGCATTTTTGGATCAAAAATATCTTAAATAATCATATCGTATTTTTTTTAAATGGCTTTTATTTAAGGCATTTTTGGATAAAAAACGTTTAAATAATTTCTTTTAAAAAAATAAAAGGGATTATTTAAGGTGTTTCTAACCAAAAACGTATTAAATAATCTTCAATATTTTTTTATTGATAATATTTTATAAATAAAAAACAGTAATCAAATAAAATATTTGCCTTCTTTTGCTATTAAAAGTATCATTTGGCATTTAGGTATTTATTATTAATAAAAAGTAATAAAAAGTTGTCATTATATATGTTAAGGAGATTATGATAATTATTCAAGAATTAACATATGTATATTTTACTAAACCAAACGAGTGAATCTAAACATAGGATGCCCTGAGAATGAAAAAAATCTTCAGATATCACACTTTCCCAGAAATCGCATTTTCCCTCGAAATCCAAGATTTTATAAACCAAACACCCATTTAAGGTAATATTTGATACAAGATAATCATTTTAAAAATTATAATAATTTATATATGTTGATTAGATCATTATGTTTTGATAAACATTTGATGATTTTACATGATGGTGATTTTAAATTAGCAAAAGTGATCAGATCACTACTTTCAAGGGTGATAAATCATCTATCCTACACTCATATTTTACATATATTTATATATATTTAGTAAATAAAATTTTATTAAATAATATAAATTATTATTTTAGATTAATTAGAATTAATATATTTTTATTGAAAAATAATATTAATATATATTTATAAAAAATTATATAAATATATAAGATAAAAATAAAAATAATAATAAATTTTGGTTTTTATTTTTTAAAGCTATAGGTATGAGAATTATCTATACTCATTAAATACTTATGAGGATAAAAATAAATTTAAAATACCCATTGGATATAGGGATTGATATAATATAAAAATATAAGGACGTAGAATGCTTTAATACCTTACCCATTGAAATTTCTAATTTTGCAAAAGATAAGAAATGCTACCAAACATATTCTTTTAAGAGGAATTATTAAATATAATCACAATGAAGTTTTGAGACTCTATAAGTAACATTATGATAGTGTAGTCTTTTAGACTATAAACGGGGTTAGGGTGACACGTACCCCTTAAAGTATATTAAAAAATTAATTAAAAATAAAAATTGAACATATATTAATTTTTTAATATCACTTGTGAAATATAAAATTTAGACGGTATCAAATATTAACTCTTCTTTTAATATATATAGATTATAAATTATATATAGATTATAAATAGTAATCCCTAATTTCCAAAAAAAAATAATAATTAAAAATATAGTAGCTTATTTTTACAAGGAAAAAGCATTACAACTAAAATGTAAGAAAATATGAGAACTTTTTTTTTTTTGAAAAGCCAAAAACAAAATTTTGTATTTATGCATATGAAAATATGGACAAAAATTATCAATAATCTTTGGGCCTAATGGCCACAGAATTGCCCAAATTAAGCATGCCGCGACTATTCCTTAAGAGCTGCAAGTGGTCAAAGCTACTGTGGAAGAGGAAGCTGTAGTATTTGTTTAGTTTTTTCTTTTTTTTTCTTTTTATACAAAAAGCAATAGCATGGAATAATGAATGAATTACAAGTGGTGGGATTTAAATTTTATATATATCAAATATTACCTTTTAAAAATATATGCATACATCAACTGAATTAAACTACGAGATTGAATCTCTTGTTTAATTTTACTAAAACTGCAACGGATTAAAATTTAAAATTTGATGTTGAATTGCAGTCTTTGCTGCAGCTTTATCAGAATATATATTTACATAGATGGTTATCTACCTTTTTTTCTAAGTAATTAATCCAGCATAGAATAAAAATAATAATGTAAATGGAAGCTCTTAGAAGAGTTTGAATCTTTATAATTCACAATGTGGGAACTTTATATGAGGGTGTAATCCATAATTCTTGTCAGAGAACAATGGTAAGCGTATATTCATGATAAAGTTGAGCCTGCAATCTATTGGAACCTGGGCAGATGTTTGTTTTACTGGTTCATAAGGACGAATTATTTTTCTTATCAACCCCTTTAGAAAATGCAATGGGGAGAGTAGCAGGAAAAGAAGGAAGAGGATCACATGAGCCAATTGGACAAATTGTCACCTATATATTGATCTGGAGAAATACTGGTTTATCAGTTAATGAACTGTTAGCCTTCAGTTATGTTATGTTTGATGACTATGGTGGAGCTTAGTCCACATTTTTATCAGTCTCAGCTAGAAATGCTAGCTGTATGGTGACTTGAGCTTGAGATTGAGAGTCATTTGGTTCAAAAATCCAACCAATAGAAACAAAAAAGGCATTGCAAACTTTTCTGTTATATTTTGATCTACGCCTAATCTATGCTTCAAAGTACAGGAGCTTGTTTTGGTATTATCATCAACTGTTCTAGATTGGTCCGTGCCGACAGAAAGAATGATTTATATGTATATTTTGGGAAAACCAAGATGAAATAATTGGATAAGCAAGGTATCTTTCCTTAAACCTCAAGAAATTGAGTCTGCTTTTCTATGGCCATAGAAGAAAGTGTTTCAAGCTGTAAATTACCCATTTCAGCTATAACAAAAAGGGAGAATCTCCCCCATTTACAATTAAGCAGAACAACATACAGAGAATAGATATTATTCTTATCTGCAGACCTTAAAGATATTTTGTTTTGGGCTGACCCTCGCGCTTAGATATACTGGATTTAGCTTTGAGAGAAAATTTTCCCTTGATGTAAAAATACATGTAATTAGAATCTGATGCCTGCCATTGAAGTTTACAGAAGGAAAGTGATACAGCCACGTGATAATCTTCTTAGATAATGTATATTCCTCACATCTAACTTTTTGTGTAGGCCAACTTTATTTACTCCACATTAGGAGCATTGAGGAATCATGTAGTTTTTGATCAACCGGTGGTTGATTCTGTGGCTGAATACATTGTCATTTTACTACAAATTGCATCTTAGATTTAAGGATTCTTTTTCTAAAATTCCTAGATGTTTCTGATGGTTAGGGATTTTTTTTCTCACTAGATTAATAACTTAATAGGAAAACTGGAAACTATGCTGATTATTGTGCAAATACAATGGTCTATTGTTTTCTCTTCAGGAGATGCTGGTGATGAAGAACCTGGAACTTACTTCAGTTGGTTCGTGCAACCACACTTAAAATATGGCATATAGCAAGTTTGAAATTCAAATCTCAACACCTACAACCTCTCCTCTATCTCCAGACTGCAGCCTCCTTTATGCCAAAAAAAGAATGGTCGTAACAAAGGCAGAAATATTCAAGATTGGTTAAAAAAGGAAGACCTATGGCTGGGGTCCAAGAAGAAAAAGCTAGTCAATGAATAATATGCCTTTACTTTTTGTTGAACCTGATGCAATAACAGAATGAATGCTTTGATTGCTTCCTACAAACTTCAGTTGCATGCCTTCAGTCTCTCATAGACTTCATAAGATAAGAGCTTATTTTATTTATCATTTAGTCCAATGACAATGAGAGAGAGCTCATGGCATAGAATTTATCAGTTTCCAACTCTTTTATTCTCTCACACACCAACACTTGGATGAATGAGGGTAGTCGAAAAGGAGAAAGAGAAAGGAGAGAATCTTTAGAGAATAAAGATGGCAAACTCCATTTGCATATCCATGGGCTTGAAAGACTAATTTCTGGTGGATTTCAAGGGTGAAAAGAATCTAAACTTTTATCCTCCTGGGAGTTTAGTGAGGTGAATGTGACCCAAAATGAAATGACTCCCTCCCTCCGCTAGAAAGATCAAAAGCTGAACTGGTTCAGGTCTTGTGGGGACTGTGCTCAATGGATTAAGATTTAGACTTACAGTTTGTAATTCAAGCTTGTTAGATTTTTTTTTTTTTCAGATGAAATCTTCCCAGATCTTCATGGGACCTAATGAATATTGCAATCTTTAGAAGCTATCCTGATATGATCTTCACTCACTTTGCTGGTCTCATCTTTTAATCTGTCAAAGACATCTTTTTATAACTCTGATTAGTGTTTTGATGCTTGAATTTCCATTGAATTAGGCCAGGATACACAGTCAATTAGTCAAAATATATGAATGGCCAGACTGCAACTTCCAATAACAAACAAAACATTCTCTGTCAATAATCCTGTTTTCTGTTTGAAAAGAATATTTTATATTCAGTGCCAATTGTCCAAACTGTAAGAGCATAACGGGTACAAATGCATGGGATGTTAATAACTAAGATTCATTGGTTTCCTTTAGTGATTATCATTATTATTCACTCACTTTATAGCTGATGGCCGGCATCTTATTCTTTTTAACCTTTTGTTCTCAATACTTTTGTCAAGTTACAACACTTGGCTAGTACTTGAGGACAAACCCTTTGCAATAAAGGACCAAATTATAGTGAAATATCTCTCTTTAAAGCCTTTTTTTCTTTGTCAACATGAGGCCTTTCATCTTTGTAAAACAGCTCAGGAATGCCAGCAGGGTAGAAAATTTTCATGTAGATGGGAGGCCTGTTGTTGATTTGAAACTTTGTCTAACCTGATATTTCATAAGTCATCATAATATCATGATGTTTTTGCATCTCAATCTTGGTTTCCTGTTACTAGCAGATGCTCATTAGCAAGATCTATCACTTATGTGAAGAATATGACAGAGGGAGTGGTGCAATTGCCTAAATGCTTTTGCTAGACACCACTTCAGGGGTTCAATTTTTTCCACATAAATGAATTGCACAGACTTCTTAAATGGCCCTCTTAGTACTTGTTTTCTCATAAACATAAAGATCTGTCTATGGCGGCTTTCCATTTTCCAGAACAGTCATTGTCGCGTGGCTATTCGTGCCACAGCAGTGAGACAGCTTGGATAAACATAAGCCAGACCTAGCATATTGCCCCCTTTTTGAATGGGTTTCTAAGTGCATCTTCTTATCCTTTTTCTCCATATGTTTACAATATGTATACTTTTGTAAAAGCACGAGTGAAAGAATTTTGATTGGAAGGCTCCACTGGTCACACCTTTTTTTCAGTTTGAAAACAACTAATAAACCTTGCATATAAAGTCAAAAGATATCTTCTTTAACCTGAATTTTGTTTGATTAATGAGTGAGTTTGGAATACAGAAAGCTACAGCTTCATTGTCCAAATTCTGGCAGAAGGATCAATGGAATAAGTTGTTTCTTTTACTTTCCCTAATATGCAATCGGTTTTCCATTTTCTACTTTCAGCTCCAAATGTTAACAATATATGTCAAAAGGAACAAATTGCCTCACCCCCTCCTTTCAACTTGCATTGACTTTCTTGACATCAACTTCAATTATGAATCCTCTGTTCCATTAAAAGAATTCTAAGTCTAACATGTATTGCATAAGTTTTAATTTTCTCCTAAGTCTCTGACTACAATGATTCTCAAATCATCCATTCGTTCTCGTACCACAGATATCGACTTTGTGTCATATTGGAAAGATGTATTGCTAGCGAAGAACAAAAATCATATACTATTTCTCAAGTTTATCTTTCCTGTTCTATTCTTTTTATCCATTAATCCCCATACGAATGAACCTTTTTATTCTTTTCTGTTCCATGTGTATAACTTTTTTTGGTGGCAGATCCCTTCTTATTTGCAACCAAACCAGAGCCGAAGCACACTGTAACCTGTTTCAAAACTTATGACACAGTTCTTTTTATTTCCTCAATCAGGAATTGATTAATGGAGAACAAGGAATTGGAGCGAACAACATTGTAGTATCAAAATGCTTATTTGCTGAATAATGAAGCCTCAAGAAATGGATGGAAGGAAAGATTCTATATACACCAAGTACAAGAACAAAATCTTTAAAATTCTCTCCCTCTTTTCCACATGCCTTTTTTTTCCTGCTACACCTTTTCCTTTGCTTTTTCTTGATATTGCGGGAATATCTTGTGTTAATTTGCTCATAGTTTAGCCAAGTGAGGGCAAAATTACAGTATTTTGGATAGAATGACATGCTTTCTATACAATTCTGAAAGATTTTGTACCATTGACTTAGCATATCGTTTGAATGTCATTAATTCAGCATCAATGCTGAAACTCTTTTAATATGCTGTCGTGTTCATCTGGTAAGAGCTTTAACAGTTCAGCCACTGTCTGATACATGCAGGGAAACCATGAAAGTGATCTATATTTTTGTCTTCAAGCTACAAAAGAGAAGATATAGTTGGAACTTGGAAGATATGAGAAAAGCCATATCAATTGGCCAAAAAGCTATGAAGGAGATAGCATCATATATTTGAAGAATAAAGTTGGCAGTCCATTTGCGCATGTACTGCGAGTTAAAGAACAAAACTTCCCAGTCAATTATTTACAGAACAGTGTCTAGATATAATGATAAAAAGTGGTTGTCCTACCTCATTAGTCTTGGCAATGCAAGAGATCAGATAGTAAAATCATCAGAAACAGATTTCAGTTTATGAGCTTATATTGTATATACTTGTCCGGCCCTTTGCCATGGGTTAGTTTAAACTGTAAGGAGTTTTGTGGAAATCTAATCTTCATTATTACTTGATTGGTTGACTTTATCTATTTTAGTTAAGTCTTTTATTTTAGAATAAGAAATGGTTTAGATAATTACACTAAATCCATTAGATATTTTCTTTTTATATGTAGAGAATAAATTATTCCTTTGATTAGTTGTTTTAATATATGAAAATCTTGGGTTTTAAAGCTAAGAATATTTGGTTTTTAGCCTATATATTTTTATGCAATTCTAGCATTGTAATAAAAAAAAAAAAATAGAAGAACAAAATAGTTTTATTTTAGAGATTTTTCATGGTATCAGGGCATAATCTGAACCTTGGAAAATTTTCACTCGAAAGTCAGTATGACTAGTGGAAAGGAAAGCTTGGTGTTGGGGGTTACCTCTAACCTCAGAGTTAGTGTTTTTCAATTACTACAAAATATTACCATTCCTATTTAAACAGGTTTTTTAGCACAAAAAGATAATTTTCTAAGTGCCTTAAATGTAAAACTATAGAAATCAAATTCATGGATTGTGGGTTCAGGAGCTTTAGATCATATGACTGGGGATGCATTTGTATTTAGTAAATACAACCCATGTCACGAAAACTTCACAGTTCAAATTGCTGATGGGTCACTTTCAAAAGTAACCAGCATAGGTTTTATTATTATTTTCAAAGAGATAACACTTGATTCTGTTCTATTTGTCTCAAATCTTAGTTGCAATCTACTATCCATAAGCAAACTTACAAGAAACCTTAAATGTATTACTAAATTTTTTCCAAATATGTATAAATTTCAGGATTTGGACTCGGGAAAGATGATTGGCAATGCTAAGATATGTGTAGGACTCTATATTCTAAAAGCTAATGATTATGAAAGATAATATCAAAATACCTCTTGTGTGGCTTTATCTTCCAATAAAAATAAAGATAATATTATCATGTTGTGGCACTATCGATTAGGTCATTCAAATTTTTTGTACCTCAAAAAGTTGTTTTCCTCATTATTCAATCAAAATCCTAACAACTTTCAATGTGAAGTTTACCAACTATCAAACATACTTGTGCCACATATCCTAATCAACCTTACAAATTATCCCATCCTTTTTCAATAATACACAGTGACATTTGGGGCCTCTTCAAAGTAAATAATATTATTAGTTCTAGATGGTTTGTTATATTTATTGATAATCACATCAAGGTTACTTGGGTATTCCTTGTCAAAGAAAAATCAAAAGTGAGCTAGCTATTCAATAATATTATCCAAATTGAATTCAAAACCAAAATCTAAGTGTTGAGAACCAATAATGGGAGAGAATACTACAATTCAATTAATGAAGCATGTATAATTCATCAAAGCTCATGTGTTGACACTCCTCAGCAAAAATGGCATTGTTGAAAGAAAAAATTGATTTTGTTGAATGTTGACATCCCTCATGATGACTACCCATGTACCTAAATATTTTTAGGGTTAGGTTGTTCTTACTGCTACATATCTTATAAACAGAATGTCTTCTTGAGTCTTGAAATTTCAAAGCCCTCATCAATCCCTTCTCGATTCCTATCCTCATCTTCAAATCATCTTGTCTATTCCTATTAAAGTGTTTGGATGTATTGCATTTGTTCTTACCAGCCAACAAAATCAAAATAAATTAGATCACAAATCCATCAAATGCATATTTCTCAAATACTCGTCAAATAAAAAAGGATACAAGTGTTAGTCACTAATAACAAAGAAATTCTACCATTCCATAAATGTTACTTTTTTTTTAAATTAACCTTACTTTCCCAAAATTGCCATTTAAAAGGAGAATCCAATCATATAAGAATATCAACTTTGGAAAGATCCTATCATTGAACCACCAAACACTTCTCAAACTCTCTTTCACGTCTAAAACATTCATTAAATCTTCCAACTCCCTTTCAAGTCCAAAACACCTAACTAAATCCTCCAAGCTTGAAATCCATACAAGGGAAAATAAACAACTAATTGATTGTCTATTCAAGAAGACATAAAACTCAGAAAGATCTAGGAGAATATACACCTTCCAAGTAAAACCAAAAATCTAAACCGATTCCAAAGTTACTTGAAACCAACACAGGTAACACTCCTACTAAATATAATTCAACAGAATCTTTTGATGATCTTGATCAACCAATTACACTAAAAAAATGTGTGAGACCATGTACTTAACACCCAATCTGTAATGTGATTTCTTATGAAGGTTTATCATCAAGTTATTGGGCTTTTGTTACCACATTAAGTAATATGCAGATTTCTAATAATATTTATAAAGCACTTATACAATCAAAATGAAAGATGGTTGTTTTGGAAGAAATCATGGCCCTAAAAAAGAACAAAACATGAGAGATTTTAGAACTACCTAAAAGAAAAAATTCAATTGGGTGCAAATGGATTTTTACTGTTAAGCACAATATAGATGGAAGTATTAATAAATTCAAAGCTTGCCTTGTTGCATAAAGATTTACTCAATCTTATGGTGTTAACCATGGGAGACATTTGTTCTGGTTGTTAAACTTAATTTAGTCTAGATGTTATTATCATTGGTAGCAAACCTAGATTGGCCACTCCACCAACTTGATGTCAAAAATGCATTTCGTAATGGTGACCTAGAAGAAGTTTACACGAAAATCCCTCCAGGCTTCAAAAACCAAGATAATTCTAGCAAGGCATGTAAGCTTCAAAAGTCTTTATATGGTCTCAAACAATCCCCACATGCATGGTTTGATAGACTAACAAAAGTGGTAAAGAAGTATGGTTTTTCTTAATGCCAAACCGATCACATCATATTTGTCAAACATTCATCTGAAGAAAAAATAGCCGTTCTTATTGTCTATGTGGATGACATTATTCTTATTGGAGACTGTGAAATAAATTAGCAACCTAAAGAACCTTTTTGCCAAAGAATTTGAAATAAAAAATTTGAGACACCTCAAATATTTTCTTGGTATGAAGGTATCTCATTCAAGGAATGGCATATTTGTTTCATAATGTAAGTGTGTCCTAGACTTAATAAAGGAAATTGGAATGCTTGGATGCAAACCTACTAACACCCTTATGAACACAATGAATAAGGTAGGAATGGAAGAAGGAAGTCCACCAACAGATAAGGTCAGATATTAAAGACTTATTGGGAAACTCATCTACCTCTCTCATACAATACTAGATATCGATTTTTCAATTAGTATGGTAACCGGATTCATGACCAACCCAATCGAAGAACACTTAAAGGCTGTGTATCAAATCTTATACCACCTAAAAAAAAGTCCTGGCCAAGGGTTATTTTTTAAGAAATCATCACATTGAAATGTTAAAATTTACATTGATGCTGATTGGACTGGATCTGTTACTGACTGAAGATCAACTATTGGTTATTGTGCCTATGTGTGAAGAAATTTGGTTACTTGACGAAGCAAGAAGCAATCTATGGTAGCTAGAAGTAGCACGAAAGCTGAGTTTAGAACTGTCTCATGACATCCATGAGGGAATTTGGCCGAAAAGATTGCTAGGGGAGTTAAAAGTCTTTACAAAAAAATCTATAAAGATATTCTGCGTCAACAAAGCTACCATAAGTATCGTAAAGAATTATGTTCATCATGATAGGACTAAACATGTAGAGATTGATCATCACTTCATCAAAAAGAAGATAGATGAAGGAAATGTTAGATTAGTTTATACTCTCACATGTCTCCAAACTACATACATAATCACTAAGGCTCTCTTTCGAAATAACTTTGAGAATCCGAAGTCCAAGTTAGGCATGATTAACATCTACAGCCAACATGAAGGAGAATGTGGAAATTTAATCTTCATTATTCCTTGATTAGTTGACTTTGTCTATTTTAGTTAAATATTTTATTTTTAGAATAAGGATTGATTTGGGTAATTATACCAAATCCATTAGATATTTTCCTATTATGTGTAGAGAGTAAATTACTCATTTTATTAGCTTATTTAATGCATGAAAATCTTGGGTTTTAAGGATGAAAATATCCAATCTTTAGCCTATATATTTTCATGCAATTTTAGCATTGTAATAAGAAAAATATAAAAGAATAAAATAGTTTTATTTTAGAGATTTCTTTAGGTTTAATTAATGTATTAGACATTTTTTTTTAACGAAAGAAGCCGTAGTCTAATAGGGGAATGGGTTGTTGGTGTTGAGATTTGAACTATAAACCTGTGGAAAGCCACCTCGTTAGGATGGCTATAAAAATCAATGAGCTAAACTCCGAGTTCACGTGTAAGACTATTTTCCAATCGAGTAGCTTTTGCATGGAATGCAAATGCTATATGCTTGATTATCTGTTGTTTCCCAACAAAGTGACTGGTATAGATTATCATAATGCATGCCATCCTCTACAGGAGAAATTCATGAACAGATCATAATAAAAATATTGTTTGAGTTTATTTGTAGCCAAAACGGATCAAAATTATTCAGGAGATTTCCCCCTTTTTCACTAATCTAAACAGTATCAGGACAAGTTGTGGAAACCTCACTTTCATTCGCACGGGAAGAATCAAACAATAAACTCCTCTAATTTGTCAAACCTTTCCATTTCCTTATCTTCAAATACCATGTCTAAGTGCAACAGAAATTAGCTTGAATAGACAGGATAAATATTTCTTTATTATGGTCGGTTTGTTTGGTCAAGTGCTGTTGCAAAGTTCTTAAATAGAAGGCTATTTTTTTTTTCTTTCATATTATGATACATTCACATGCACTGATTGAGAATCTATGTGACGGCATACGATGAGTTCAATCCCCCACTTGTCATACTGAAAGGCGAAGAAGCTTCCTTTACAACCTGAAGCCATGACCTTGGTCTAGCCTTTGCATTCTCTTTATAAGGATCCCTCAAAGTACTTGCAAGTCACAACCATTCTAAGTCAATTCTACTTTTATATTGTATAAGAACAAAAAGAATGGCAGCCATTTCCTTTGATCCTAGGCTCAATGTTCAGGTAGGCCAGAGGAACCATGGTGTTGTAGTTGAAGAGATTGAAGGGCTCATCAGAGTTTACAAAAATGGACACGCTGAAAGGCCATCAATCATCCCGATTGTCCCCTGCACAGTGGCAGGTGGTGTGATAGCTAAAGATGTTGTTATCGATAAATCCACCAGCTCGTGGACACGTATTTATGGTCCGAGCTACTCCTGCAAGATGCCTTTACTTGTTTACTTCCATGGGGGTGGATTCTGTGTTGGCTCAGCTGCTTGGAGCTGTTACCATGAGTTCCTGTCCGCTCTTGCCTCCAAAGCAGGCTGCATAATCTTTTCCGTCAACTACCGTTTAGCTCCTGAAAATCGACTTCCTGCTGCCTATGATGATGGTATCAACACCCTTATGTGGGTGAAACAACAAGCTCTAAATGGGTCCAATGAACAAAAATGGTGGTTAAGTCAATGTGATTTCTCTAGTTTGTTCCTAGCAGGGGATAGTGCTGGTGCTAATATAGGTTATAACGTGGCCGCAAGACTAGGATCCTATGGCACATCGGATTCAAGCATCAAGCCTCTGGTTCTCAAGGGTACAATCTTCATTCAACCTTTTCTTGGAGGAGAGGCAAGAACTGCAACAGAAATGCATGCCATACAACCAGCTAACTCAGCACTCTCCCTGTCAGCTTCTGATACCTATTGGCGATTATCACTACCCTTAGGTGCCAACCGTGACCATCCATGGGCCAACCCTTTAGCAAAAGGTGCTGCTAAGTTACGGGAATTGAAACTTCCAGCCACAATGGTGTGCATATCAGAGATGGATATACTAAAGGATAGGAACCTCGAATTCTGCGATGCCTTGGCTAGTGCCGGTAAAAGGGTGGAAACAAAGATGTACAAAGGAGTTGGACATGCATTTCAAATTTTGCATAATTCTCCTTTTTCTCAAATTCGGACGCAGGAAATGATGTCTCATCTTAAGACGTTCATCAACCAGTGACTGACATATTTATATGAGTTGTTGCTAACTTTTTTTAAATATATCATGTAAATCTTACATATTATAGTTGCTATGTCAATCTCTAGTTAATTCAAACATATGTTAACAGTTGAGTCTTTCAGCAGTTGTTAATAACCTATCAGCAGTTGCTAATACCATTAAAGAAGAGAGATGAGACAGATTCCAATTACTAGTTTTGAGAGGAAGAGGGCCTCATGATAAATGTCAAAAGATGGTAATAGTAGTAGTATTTTTGCTTTTGACTGAAGGTATCACCTTTTTACTAATTTGAGTTCCATTGCTGGGAAGGTCACAAACTTTAGTGGATGGTCCATGAGTTATAGAGGGATCTTTAACCAACCCAAAGTTCATTCTCCCACTAAAACACAAAGAAAGTAGTACTACTCCTTTTTTGTTCCAACAGTCACAGTTCTCTGCCAGGACAGAAATATACTCTTTCTTTTATGGTAGTCTTCAGAGACAAATAAGGTTGGACCACTAAATCTGTCTAGAATATTTTGTACTCCAACTTTTTATGGTTGTGTTAGAGCATAATTTTTATGCAAACTAGAAAGAAAATAATACTAGTGTTTAGACGTGGTAATTTGTATATATATGTTATGTAAAATATTAACAATTTATATATTTGTGTTCATAAAAATTATGTATTACAGTTTGTATCGAATGAAAACTACAAAATACATTTTATTTTGCTTTTATTAAATTCATATATGATTTTTGCTAAAAATTTAAATAGTATCACCTTCATATCTTTTTTAATATTAATTTTATATTATGTCACTGCATCGTTTTTTAGATTATCAAATCAACTAACATCCATTATTTTGTTTTTGCATTGCAGTGTACATGATAGATCTGGGATTTATGTTTAGGGAGAGCAAATTAAATAGATACAATATTATATAAAGAAAGGTATAAATATAGATTAATTCAAGTGCAACAAATATTGCTTTGTCTTTGGTAAGGCATTACAATTATTTTCTAGGGTTTTCATAGTTTGAAAGTATTTTAAAATATTTTTACTTTCAATGCTATAAAATATATCCTTTTAAGAAATTAAAAAATCTATTTAGATGCAAAAAAAAAAAAATTCATTATCTATATTTTATTATGTATTTTAAATTCTTATTAAATAAATTAATTCCATAACTGACAAATAATTTAAAATATAAATTATTTCAGTAAACAGTAAAAGATTCTTAAATATTAATTAATTTATAATGTAATAATAAATTCTAAACTAAATTACTTTATCAACAAAAAAATTAATAGTAAATAAATACTCTATGACATTTACAAACTATAATTTAAAAAATAGCATTTATTCACCTAAATATCTTGAAACCTTGAAAGAAGAAGGCCAACATAATACATAATGCATGTACGATTTTTTATATAATTAAAGAGAACTAAAAAGAATTGCAAAAGTTCTTTTGAAATAAGGGATTATTTGGATGCAAATCAATGTATAAATTCTTATTTTGGTGCAAAAATTTATGAAAATTTATCTAAGTGGTCAAGTTCAAGACAATTTTAGTGTTTTAGCCAAAGAAGAATGTGGTTTAACTCAATTTTTTTTGTTTGGCTTTCTTTTCTCTTGTTATTTCTTTTCCTATTGGTTCTTATTTCTTGTTAAGTATGTTTTTCCATCATTTTTATTAGAAAGGAAAGAAAAAAAACCAATATGTGGAGTAAGATAAAAAACAGATAACATTTTGGCATATCTTTCACTTTTATTATTTTGTTGTTTTATAAAGTTTTGGGGAATCCCTTAATAAACAAATGTAATACCTTATTTTTATTTATATTTAAATATTATACCTTGTTACGTTACAAAATAAGTAGCTTTTTATTGCATTTATACCTTTATCCTTTCAAATATTTATAAAAGACGTCAATATATATTTTTCAATTTTAATGGGACAAAATATAAAATACAAACAACTTTTAGCTATTTTTTAAATAGAATTTAAGGGATTTTAGGATCTCAACAACAACATCAACAACAAACTAAGTCTTATATTTCATAACTTTGGGATCGACTATATGAAAGGTTAAAGAAGGAATCATGTTATGTTTTAATTTTAAATTTTCTTGCACCACTTATTTCTATCAACATTAGTTTTTTCATCTACTTCATTAACTATCATATCATTTTTCATTACTTGCATTCACATCTTGGTCTACTTGTAGAAGTTTTGGTCTCTTATAAATCTAGAAATTCATTTCTCTTAACTAATGCACAAATAAGCATACATTTTCACACGTCTAAACCATTTTAAACGACCCTCTTTCATATTTTTCTCAATTCTGATCACTCTTAATTTTCTTTGAATCTCTTTATTTCTAATTTTGTCTATTCTAATCTTACTACACATTTATCTAAAATATCCTCATCTTGGCTAATCTCATTTACTTCTCATGTTATTTCTTAATGACTCAACATTCAGTTTCATATAGCAACACAGGCCTTAAAGTTGTTTTATACAACTTCGCATTTAACTTTAAAGGCATATATATATATATATATATATCACAACACACTCATGCATTTCACCACCTCAGCCATCCTACTTGAATCCTATGATTTACATCCCTTTCTATTGTAAACACCCCATTTTATTTGAGTTTTTTTTTTTTTTTTATATTATTAGATCTTGAGTTTTAATTTGATATTGGACTTTAACTATGCCATTGATTTTAAGCCCAAATAAAAAAGCCCAAAAAGTTTTATTTATGTATTTTATTTTATTTTTTTAATTTTAATTTTATTTTAATTTTTGGTCAAAAAAGTCAATCAAAAGATCAAAAAAAAGATTTTAGGAAAGATTTGATTCTGTGAATATTTTTAAAGATTCATTGAGATTGATATGGAATTCCTTGGGCATCAATTCTTGGCAAAAGGGAAATGATCTAGAAAAATTTAAAATCAAATCTATCAAGATCCGGTTACATGAAGATTTTCCTTTCAATTTTGGAAATGGAAGTACTATAAAGCAGACACAATAGTAGGACAAAGGATAAACGAAGACAGAGAACAAGTTTACACAACAATTAGCCTTAATCAAGCACTGATCAAAAAAAAAAAAAAAGAGAGAGCAAGAAAATATAAACACAGTAAAGCAATTGCTCTGAAAAGCTTTTCGAGCTAGGGAAATTTTTAGGTAGGCAATCATAGAAGGAAATTCATACAACAGTTAACAAGCAATTCACTTAACCAATTTTTAACAAGCTAAGAAGAGATTCCAATGATGAAAAACAAGAACAAGCAACATTTAAAGCCGTTTTCTAGCCAACGTAAAGCCTCAATTGGAATAACCTAGCAATCCAAAATCAAATCTTAGTTTCACCACCATCAACCATCCATCAACAATTGCTGTAAGTTTTATTGATAATAGAACCTACAATTCACCTAAATAACCTATAATAGTCCCACTAGCTCTAATTGATAAAAGCTAAATTAGAAGCACCCATAAAAGTTTAGCACACCCGAACTCAAATCTTGCACACAACTAAGAAACCCATACACAATACCTAGTAAATCCAAACCCAAAAGCTAAAAACCTAAGCTCGAACTAGAAAAAAATTATAAAAAAGAAATCTAACAAACCCAAAGTCGCAACATCCAATTATGCAAGCAATACACAGAAAATAAGAAGGGTTTTTTTTGAATTTTTTCAAATGTTTTGAATTAGTGGCCAGAATGCTAATGAAGGAGTTTATGTGGTGATAGAAGTTTTGGTTTTGGATTTTAAGGGACCTTGCGCCAGTAGTCGATGGGTTAGGAGGAAAAAATAAGATTTTTTATTGGTGATTGGTAAAGTTGAATGATGGGGTTTGACTTCTTACAAGCAATGATACTCGATAGCGTATGGCCATGGTAGAGATTGGTTGAAATCTAGAATTTTGAGAGGTTTTTCTTGAGAGTTTGAATAAGTTGGAAAATGTTGATTTTAGAGAGAGAAATAAAAGGGTGAAATATGAAAGGAAAAGCTTATAGGAAGATTTTTATACCAATAGTGAAATGATGCTGTTTTACACCAAGAAGAAGTTTGACACGTGTTTAATCTCAACAACCCATGCTGATACCCACAGGTGACTTAACCTATTCAATTTTTTAATGCATTATTAATTGTTCCATTATTTTGCTTACTTTGTTTTTACTTTTGTTTAAAATTTAATTACTTGGCTAAAAAATAAGGAAAATAAAATTTTAACTTTGCAAGATTTTAAATCATAAATATGTTTGTGTAAATTTTTTTTTGTAAAATTACTCTGTATAATTGTTTTTTGTATAATTATTTTTGTAATTATTTTGTATAATTAATTTGAAATTAAATTGCAAATAAATAAAAAGGATGTAACTAAACTAGTTTTTTTTTCTAT
The DNA here is from genome assembly GCF_002303985.1 of Durio zibethinus. The sequence goes on along the minus strand of NW_019167938.1, from coordinate 19,297,929 downwards.
AAGATATTTAATAAGTCCGACGACAGAGCCTCTTCAAGTAAATAATAATTTTATCTTAAATACTTTTGAGGTGAGGAAAATTTCTTTTTTGGTGAAAGTCTAAAACTTTTTTTTAATATTTAAATATCAAAATTAATAAAAAAATCATCTTTGATTAAGACTTAAACAAGATAGTATGTAATTAACTTGGTATCGATTTTGAGGTTATAAGGGGTGTTAAAATCTTCCATACATATAATCGACTCTAGAACTTAATTCGGTTGATGTATACCAAAACAATTCTTTTTAGGAACCCTTAGTGTAAGTTTAGGACAACTTTTAAAAAGATAGATTCATATAAGTTGTCGATCACATTTAGATAAAAAAGATTGGTGGCGACTCTATATGTTTGGTATCTAATAGATAGGTTCTTAGACTTGAATGTTATGACAGTTTGGCAACTCTACTAGGGACATTAGAGAGTCAAGCCATTAGTTAATTATATGTTATGTTAAGCCTTATTTTGATGGTTTTATTATGTAATTATTTATGATTTTTTATGTTTACTAACCCATTTGTTTATTTTGTAGCTTTTGATTTTTCATATAGACTAATTTATTTGTTTGTGTTATATAGTACTTTATTTGAGATGTTGGATTTATGAATAAAAAAAGTTGGCATGTTCCTTCACACACACTACACTTGTATTCATGCATAAGCTCTAGACTTGAGTTTTGTCTTTTTTATAAGAAAGCAAATACCTATACTCTTATGAGGTGACAACTTTTGTGTGAACTAGTGAAAACTTGTACTTGAATTAAATCCTTTCCATTTGAGCTTATAATGATGGGTGAGGATTGGTTGCTTTACTAGTCTATAATCGATGATGATGTAAGGAATAATTTGGGAGCCTTTAGATTGTCAAACATTTGAACCTTGCATGTAAATAAATCCTAAGGATCCAAATCTAAGTTAGGGTCTTACCCTCCATTTTGTATACAAAACCCTAAAATAGGACACATAAAGGGATGCATTTTGTCATTCACCTTATATTTGTTTATATTTTATCAAGATAATTTTGAACTTGAACAAAAATAAATTTTTTTATAATTTTTTCTTCTTAGAAAAATAAAAAATGAAGGCAAATAGGTCATACGATCATGATTTTCACTTAAGAAAAAGGGATTTCTAAGTTAATGATTTTTATTAAGGTTATGAGCAATGAAATTTGCAAAATATTTCTGAAAAAATCTTTGTACACCAATACATGAGGCATTCTTTTAAAGATTATGGATTTTAGCAATTTAATGAATGTCAAGGCTATTCCAAACATATCACTACCTAAGTTTTCTTTCCAAATATTGAAAGAGCCATATTTTTATCCAACATCTTAACTTTCCATTCAATCTATTACTCACTGCTCACATCTTGGGGCATATTCACAAAAATGCCAAATTATCTGCTATCACCAATATCTTTTTGATTCATGTGACAAAAATTGGGCCTTTACTTGGTATGATAAATTGAGATGATACATGAGTTGCAAAAAAGAAAAAGCAATAAAAAAAAATTATAAATTAATTGTAACATCATGCATATAGGACATTCAAATGATTCCAAAAAATGAAAAAAAAATCTTTTTCTTAAGAATTGATTCTCAATAGAGGTATTCATATTTAATATGAGAAATGGCCTTATTTCATATTCCCTTTGACAAAAAAGAAAATATCCATTTGCTACCCTTTTTGAGCCTATTGAATTCTTTTTGAATGAACCCTAACTAAGGATTACCTTTCACATTGAAGGGCAAGTATAAAAGAGAATTTATTTAAGTAAGCATTAGGTCTAAAGTTAAGGACAAGAAAGGAATGGCTACAATTAAAAGGCAATCTTGTAGTAAATAGAGTTACTGTATTTTGAACTTAATTTGTCAAAAGTAAAAACATGTAAGAAAAAATAAAAAAATAAAAAAAAGAGAAAAAAAAACTTGAGAATGTATGTTATGAGAAGTAAAAATGATAAATGTCCTTAGGAAAAAAATGATTTTTGGTTTAATTACCCTTAAACATATATTTTTGAGCTTATTTGTCCTTTCTTTCAAAACCCTAAACCTCACTACTAGAAATCTGATATACAGTGATGTTTAAAAAAAACATTGGTAAAACCTTAAAATCTGTCAGTATAGCACCATAAACCCTATACAGATAATCAAAATGTGTATTTCGATGAATATTTAATCATAAATATATCCCTTGTCGATATAGAAATATACTGATGGTTTTTAAGGTATCGAAAGAGCTTACAGAGATATACTTATGGTTTAAGACCGTCAGTAAATGTATATATGTTGATATAGCATATGTTGTGTGTTCCACTATTATACCTTTTAATGATGGTTAACACCCGTCAGTATAGATTTGTATGTTTTAATTTTTCTTGCCTATATTGATAGTTAATGATCGTCAGTATAGACTTTTAATTTTTTTACCTATATTGACACTTAAAGCCCGTCAGTATAGATTTGTATGTTTTAATTTTCTGACATATACCGATGGCTAGTGCCCATCAATATAGACTTGTATGTTTTAATTTTTCTGACTTATATCGATGGTTAACGCCTGTCAATATAGATTTGTAATTTTTCTTTCCTATACGACACTTAGCATTCATTAGTATAAACTTATATTTCTTAATTTTCTTACCTACACTGACGGTTAGAGACTGTCAATATAGAATTGTATGCTTTAATTTTTTTACCTTATTGATGGTTAGAGATTGTCAATATAGACTTATATGTTTTAATTTTTTTATTATATTTTGGTAAATGTTAGTATTATCTAAAATATTCCAACAATCAAGTGTGTTAATTTAAATGTTAAGATATTGGTAAATTTTTAAAAAAATTATATTTTCGATTATTAATATTAATTTATTTATAATCATAATATGATATGTTTTCATATAAACAAAAACATAATAAAGTAAAAGCTATTTAATAATATTAAAACTATAAGTAAATTATTTATAATCTACAAACTTAGTATAAGTAAAAAACTAAAGTTATTGTACCAAGTCAGATAAAACAAATATAGATAAAGAGTTACACCACCTTACCCTAAAAAACACAATCATAAGTTTGCACCATCGGACACCTAAAGACCTTTTGATCACCTTAAAACTTCAATAGAACTTTGAACAAAATAATCTTAAAAAATCTATAAACGAACAAACAATTGTGAAACCACCTCAATAAGAAAAAACATACATGCACCTATTACAAGCCCTTTCCAAAGCTAAAATATTTTAATTCATACAAAATATCACTAGTCTTGGAAAAGTCAATAAGTGTAACTACATCATATAACTAACAAGCTCAATAAACCTAGCTCACTAATAGTATTTAATATACCAATCGAGCATCACAAAACACAATAGCTTTATTTCAATAAAATGCATAACATCCAAAACAAAACCAAATCCCCTTACAAACATAATGCTTCAAGTAAATAAACAACTTCTTAAAATAAATGATCCCATCTTAGATTTCTACAAAGAAAGATCTGCATAGCATAAAAAATTTCAATCAAAATTTTTGTAAACTACCTTATATATACAAAAGGTAAGAAGGTAATCATCCATTCATATACCACTAGAAATAATTTTATAAATATCTTATTCATTCATATATATAGAAGATAATCATCCATTTATATACCAGTAATAATAATTTTATAACCTAATTTACATGTGTAATCTCCTCATTCCTTTAGTTTAATTCCAAATAATAACTTAATGAAACCAACCTAAGATTATTTTAGTTAATAGAACTATCATTAAACAAATATTTTCACTATAACATTCAAGTCTACAACTACAAAGCATGCTTACATCATAAAAAAGCCTTTTTAAAAGAAAAAAAAAGGTAAGAAAGCCTTCTCAAGGGAAAAAGACCAAGCTTTAAATCATATTGTAATTTAATGATTATGGCAAATACGATGGGTAATGTTTCAAGATCATAATTACATGATTTAAAACCTAGATTCAAAATTAATTTTGGCAATCTAAGAAACAAGTATTGAGCAAAGCATTTCCACATATATATCATGTGATGATGAGTTTACCATTTTCATTTTCATTAGGTTGATGACTTGAATTTGAAGAACGATAGTATTCACATGTGATTTCTGGAGCACTATCAGCATTAACAACCTAAAATTAATTCAAAAGAAATTTTAATAAGGTTCAAGATTCATGAGCAAAATGATAATTTACATATATATAAACTAAAATAGATGTTATATATACCTCTTTATTCACCATGTGAGTAACAATATTCAAGATATCCATATTCTCATTAGAAAATTATCTTTAAAGTACTGATAAAACAATACTTAGTTTCTTTCAAGTCTTTAATTTCAACTTTCAACTCTTATACCTCTTTCTTATACTGAACCAATTACGAAGATAAAGGACCATATTATTTAGATGAAGTAGATACTGTACCTATGCAACGAACACGCCATTTTCTCTTTGGTCCTTTAACTTTTGAATAAACATCATCTTTTCATTAACTCTCTTTAGAATTATGAGCACTAATTTAGCTCAAACCTTGTTTCATGAATTCCTAAAATTGTAAACAAACATTTTAGTATAAAAAAACTAAACATAAGTAAAAGCAAGTAATAACTAAATTAAATACCATAATTTTAGTTGCCTTATCATTTACAACACTTTCATCTTTACGTGTATAAGAAAGAATACACACCTCAACATATGATGGTGGAATTTCATTAGCTTCTTGTTTCTATAAAGGTACAACATTAATTGTTGTAATGACAAAATTACACATATAAAAAGTAAACTTCATATTCATTTAACTGAGTTCGATAAGGAAAATTGATATATATACCAAGGTTTGAATGATCCTCGAGAATAATTTTGTTCCTATGCAATGAGGCTCATCAATTTTAAGTGATTTGTTTTGTTTGTCTCACTTTGTTTCTTTAAGCAAATGAATAAGAAAAGATATATTATAATAACTTTATAATTATTATCATAGTGTTAAAACAAACTTAATAGTATATTTTGCAAACATTTATCTTCACTTTATTAGTCAACCAATGTTTAAAAAAATAAGAATTGACTTTTGTCTACTCAAAAATCATCAACCTTTGCAGTCATTTCCTTTAGTGTCTTGTGTTCATAATAAAATTTAACTTCAATTCGTTCTTCCATTGACTCCACTTAGTACCCATGTTTCTTAGTGCCTAAGACTTAATTGTTTGAAATATTTCTTCATCAACAAGCTTATTAGAATCAGATTTGTGAAATTCAAACTTTGACTACAATTTGAAAGAGTAATTGGGAAGAAAATGTTAATATATATTATATGAATTACTCCTATTAACTAGAAACTAAAAGATTATTATCATGGCATTAGTTAGCAACTAAAACATTATCATATTGATGCCTCTAATATTTTTCACATTTCTTCCTTCCTATCATTGGACATTTCATGCCAATTTGTATAATTAATTGGTGCAAAGCTAGGCATTCTCACCATGCTACCAATTAATCGAGTTAAAAAGCAAGATTCATCACCAATAGGTATAGCATCATCATTGACCTTAACAACAACATGCTCTCCTTCTTTCAAATCCCAAATATCAGTCATACGTGTAGGACCTCAAGCTATTTTATGTTGAACATTTTCTACATAGAAAAATTACATGTAAAGAAAGTAATTATATTTGTTAAAAATTGTAATTGTACAATATTATAACAGATAAAGGATTGCATTAACAGAATATAATGTTTTTATACCTGAATTATGTTCAACTTGTTCATCTTGATCTTCATTATTTAGATTGAGAAATTAGTTCTTAAGATTCTTGTAGAGGCTCATGTTGTGAAGCTTCTGGATCTACAAGTACAAGTTGTTCTTCATATTGTGTTTGCAGTTGGGAACTACAAGCACAATTTGCCCTAGTGATATTGAATCATCTACGCTTTACCATTTCATGTCTAATAATACATAAAATATACTAAATATAATATAATAGAGAACTTGATAGTAGCAAACCATATAAAGCATAAAGTACAATTTAATATATTACACGATCACACAAAATTAAGTAATTCAAGCTAGTAACATAAAAACAAAATATTAGTGAACTATGTCTTACATTGCAAAACCTTTACAATAATTTAAACTATTACATAGAATTAAAAAATGTCCTCCCTATTATGTTCATCTATGAGATCTTTTTCTACATGCTCATTTTCCATCTCTGGTGTGACCTCCATTCCTTCATCATCAACTTCACTTCTAATGCAATTTGAAGTACCATGTGTGTCATCAGATTCAAGATAGATTTCTCTATTTTTTGCTCTTTATATAAGGATGATTCATCACCCATATCAAATACATCTCTAAGTTTTGCTTGCTTGACAAGAACCCAACCATAATGTCTTTCATCATTCACATAAAAAACTTTCTTAGCTTGTGATGCCAAGATAAAAATATCATGAACCAAATTAGTTCCATTATGAGCTAGATGTGAAAAATTCACAAGAGTGAAACTAAATTTATCCTTCCTACAACCTTTATTTATATCAATCCAATCATATTTAAATAACACAACTTTCATTCTACCAGTATAATTCAACTGAATGATGTACTTTAAAAACTCATAATAGTTAACTTCCCCCTCAATAGGTTGTGCATCTCTTGTAGTTGCATAACTCATCATTTTGATTGTTACAACAGCCCCACTGTTTTGAATTTTCAAGTATCTCTCATGTGCCTTGGTATGAAATCTAAAACCATTAAAAATATAAGCAGTGTATTTTCTAACAGTATCAATTAGACCACGAGTAAGCCATCTAAGTTGATATGTGATATTTGCATCTCCTTGTTGATCAAAATTGGTGACCTATCCAATTTCATATTTGGTTAAAATAATAATCTACTATCTAATTTCATCTTTGGTTAAAATAATAATCTAACTCTAAAAACTTTAATTACATATTCTAAACCCCGATGCGTGACTTATATGATCATGAAACCAATCATGAAAAGTTTCATTTTGTAACTTTTGTATCCATATGGCATAAGCTGAAGAGATCGATTATGCCTCTTAATAAATTGCTCATGTTTTTTACATAAAAAAAATTCTTAAAAGAGTACACAATATACTATAAAAGAAAATTATCAAGTCTAATATGCATGTAGATAAATGCTCTTATTTTATAAAAGAAGTAACCTTAGTAGAATTAAATAGCACATATCGATGTGCTTGATCAAAGTTATAGCATCAAGTACAATTCATGAGACCTTTTTATGCTTGTTAACATTAAAACCTTTACATTTTAATGTTTCTAATGGTCTTCCTATAGTAGAAAGAATATATATTTCTTCCTCTACAAAGGGATTCTTGTCTTCATTTTGGATGGGTCGATTAAAAATAGTTTTCATCCCATCAATGTATCTTGAACAAAAAATTATGTATTCATTTGCTAAGTGCCCTTCTGCAATTGAACTTTTAGGACAAGCTTTATCACACACGTATGATTTAAGAGTAAGAAGAAACCTGTATAAATGAAAGTTTAATAGAAAAGATCATTAGCAAACATTCTAATTGAAATTTAAGTAAAAAAATCTATAACACTTTAAGATATACCTCTTAACAAGATACATCCACTGATAAATGATTAGACCGACAATTTTTACTTCATTTGCCAAATGGATAACTAAATATACCAATTTTGTGAAAAAAGATAAAGGAAAAATTTTCTCCAATTCACATAAAATTGATGTAGCCCAAGACTCAAGTAATTTAAGCTTATGTTCTTTAAGAACTTTAGAATAAAGTTCTTTAGAAAAGGTATACAAATCAATAAGAACCAAGCACACCTTATCAGATAAAGATTATCATATTGCTATATGAAGAAACTCTTGCATTAAGAGATGACAATCATAACTTTTGAGCCCTATTAACTTCCATTATTTAAGTTGCACAAACTTGAGATATTTGAAGAGTATTCATTTGGAGTTTTCATTTCCTTGAGAATCTTTAAAAAAGAATTTTTTTCAATTAAACTCATTTGATATGAAGCTTGAGGCAAGTGTTGGGTATTAGGGCCATGATGAATCTTTGGATAAAGAACACTCTTTATACCTATTTCTATAAGGTCAAGTCATGCTTTGTAGTTATCTTTTGACTTCCCTTCTTGCCCAATTAATGTACCAAGAATGTTATCACAAATATTTTTTTTATATGCATCACATCAAGATTGTGACGTAATAGAAGATGTTCCCAATAAGGTAATGTCAACAAAATACTCTTCTTCTTTCATAGCCTATATTCATTAACATTCCATTGTTCTAATTATCTCAACACTTTACTTCTGGATGGTGGTGAAAGAGCACTTCTAAATTCTCGAGTCTCATCAAATGAGTTTTAATCATTATGAAACCTATGATTAGGTTGCAACCACCTATGATGGACTTGTAACAATACTTTCTACCATATTGTAACTACTTAGATGCTGTATCAAATTCACAGTAAGGACATGTATACTCTCTCCTAGTACTCTACCTAGACAAATTGGCATATGCAGAAAAGTCGTTAATGGTCTAAATTGATGCTGCACGCAGATAAAAGTTTTAATTTTTAAGGCATCAAAAGTTTAAACAACAAGTTCTCAAAGTTCTTACAACTCTTCTACCAAAAGTTGTGGGTATATATCTATATTATTTTTGGGACCTTTTGGACTAGGAATAAGTATAGAAAGAATAAAGTTTGGATGTTTCATGCACATCTATAGAGGCAAGTTATAAGGTATCAAAATAACAGGCCAAGTGCAATGTGTCACACTCATAATTTTGAAAGGGTTAAAGCTATCAAAAGCCAATTCCAAGTGAATATTACGAGGGTCAAAGGAAAACTCAGGATATCGAGAATCTAATTCTTTTCAAGTTAGAGAATCTGCAAGTCATCTTAGGTATCCATCCTTAGTATACTTATATTCATGCTAAGTTATCGATGGAGTAGTTTTTGAAGACATGAATAGCTTTTATAGTCTTGGAATTAAAGCAAACTAATGCAAAATCTTAGCAACTTTTTTTTTCTGACAATATATCTTAGGGATCACTTTTTACATCATTCAAACTCTTTTTCACCTAGAAGCGCCACATTTTGAACATATTTCTTCATTTGTTTTATCTTTCTAAAACAACATGCAATCATTAGGACAAGCATTGATTTTTTTTCATATCTTAAACTTAAGGCATAAATCATCTTTTTCAATTCTTGATAAGACCCTGGCAATGTATTACCCTCAGGCAGAGTAAGTTTCAAAACCTCTAACAATGTATTGAAAGATTTATTTGTCCAACCATTAAAACACTTAATGTAGAAGAAATAGATTACAAAGGAAATCTTTGTGAAGTTTTTGAAATTTGGATATAGTTTCTCCCCTACATGTTTAAGTAAACCATAAAACTTGTCACTATCAATTCTATGACCATGGTGTTGCTCTCCACTAGTATCTCCAGCTTGTATGTTACCCACATCAACATTCATAGCTCTTTTAGCCATCATATCATGTAATAAATCATGAATGTCAGGACCTAGCCCTCTTTCTTTATCATTAGTTATTCTAGTAGGTAAACATGCATCCAAGACCTCTTCGTGAAATAGCAATCAAATATATTCTTTGAGAAAATCATTACATATTATGTGATCAAATGCATATCTCCTACAAACTCTAAATGTATTGACACATTTAACACAAGGACATTAAATTTTTCCATCTTCAAATGATATTGTAAAAGTAAAGTCTAAAAAACTAGTGACACTTTTTATATATTCTTCATTGGTTATTAACGTGAGATTTATCCATGCCTTATCCATAAAATGTAAGATAATTTGCCCTAGTAATAAAATTATATTTAATTTAAAAACTTAAATTAAAACAATAGCATTTAATTTTAGCACTAAATAAAATTTAACTATGTAACCATAATGTCACATTTTCATTAAGAATAATATTTCTGACGTACCTTTATAATTAAACTTATGTATTTTCAAGAGTATCACAACCAAGATCAGTTTCGGTTGAATAAGCAAGAGAAAGGCAGAGGATAGAAGGAAAGTAGCTCAAAACAAAAGTAAGAATATTTGAAATAACTCAATTGCAAAAGGATAAAGTTTTAAAGCTTGAAAATTTAAACAAGGATTTTAGCTTAAAAGTTAAAAAGATCAAAGGTGAGGGAGAGTGTGATGAGATAAGCTTCAGGTAAGGTAAGGACTAAAAGGTAAGATAAGGATAGTGAGAACAAAATTTTCATTACTTTTATTTTAATAAGTTCAAATTTTTTTAAAATGTTTTCATTCCTAAGATGTGGGAACATAGGGTAAGGATGGTGGATTATTGAAGGCATTTTTAGCTAGAAAAATGCCTTGAATAATCACTAAAAAATCTTGGCATCTGGTTATTCATGGCATTTGTGGCAAAAAATTCCTTGAATAATCTCTTTCAATTTTTATGAGGGGATTATTGAAGGTATTTTTTTGCTAAAAACATCTTGAATAATCCCCCAAAAGTTTTTATAAGAGATTATTGAAGATGTTTTCTGCCAAAAACACCTTTCATAATCCCCTTCATTTTTTATGAGGGGATTAATCAAGGATTTCTAACCCAAAAAATGCTTTGAATAATCTCCTAATATTTTTTGAGTTTTTTTCACCAAAAATGCATTGACTAATCCTCTCCAATTTTTAGAGGGATTATTCAAGGTATTTTCTGCAAAAAAAACACCTTCAATAATCCCCTCTTATTTTTTTGGGATCATTCAAGGTATTTTTGTGATAAAATACCTTGAATAATCCCTTTTAGATATTTATGAAGAGATTATCAGATGCGTTTTTACCCAAAAAACATCTTGAATAATCTCTAACAAAAAATTGAATGGCATTGTTAAAGACGTTTTGGGCCAAAATTGCCTTGAATAATTCTTAGATTATTGAATTTATTTTTAACCAAAAAAACCTTTAATAATCCCCTTCAATTTTTTTAGAGGGGATTATTCAAGATGATTTCTGCCAAAAATACCTTCAATAATCCCTTTCTATTTTTTTGGGATCATTCAAGGTATTTTTATGAAAAAATCATCTTGAATAATCCGCTTCATGTGTTTATGAGGAGTTTATTAAAAGCATTTACCTTGAATAATCTCTAACAAAATATTGAATGGGGTTATTGAAGGCGTTTCTCACAAAAAAATGCCTTGAATAAATTCTAGATTATTAAAGGCATTTTTGGCCAAAAAGACTTTTAATAATCCCATGCAATTTTTTAGAGGAGATTATTCGAGGTATTTTTTTGCCAAAAAAGCCTTCAATAATCCCCTCCCATTTTTTTTTGGGACCATTCAAGGCGATTTTGTGATAAAATGCCTTGAATAATCCCTTGGGGTTAGTCAAGGCATTTATGGCTAAAAATGCCTTAAATAATCTCCTTCAAGCGTTTATGAGGAGATTATTGAAGGCATTTTTACCTAGAAAACGTTTTTAATAATTCCTAACAAAATATTGAATGGGGTTATTGAAGGCGTTTTTGACAAAAAAATGCCTTGAATAATTCCTAGATTATTGAAAGTGTTTTTAGCTTAAAGCACCTTTAATAATCACCTCCAATTTTTTAGAGGAGATTATTAGAGGCGTTTTCTCCTAAAAGTGCCTTAATAATCCCCTCCCATTTTTTTTTTTGGATCATTTAAGGTGTTTTGTGATAAAACACCTTGAATAATCATTTGGAGTTAGTCAAGGCATTTATGGTCAAAAATGCCTTGAATAATCACCTTTAGGTGTTTATGAAAAGATTATTGAAGGTATTTTTTTAAACAAATGCCTTAAATAATCCCTAACAAAATATTAAATGGGTTATTGAAGGTTTTTTTGGCCAAAAATACCTTGAATAATTTCTGGATTATTGAAGGTATATTTGGTTAAAAACACCTTCAATAATCCCCTCCAATTTTTTAAAAGGGATTATCCAAGGCATTTTCTACAAAAAAATGTCTTCAATAATCCACGTTTTTTTTATTGGGATTATTCAAAGCATTTTTGCCTGGAAAACGCCTTGAACATTCCCTTACAAAAAAATTAAAGATGTTTTTTTGTAAAATGCCTTTATTGATCATTTTTAAAGTTCATTCCCCTATCTTGAACTTTAAAATCCCAAGCTGCTATTACATAAAATGATTAAAAGCTGCATTGCAACCAAACCAAAACCCCTAAACCCATTTAGTTTGCCTTTTGGTTTCTTCATCTCTCTTGTCGCCGTCAACTTTCAACAATTGAACGCCTCGCACCTTTTTTTTTTATCGGTATGTCCTTATTTTATTAGTTTTTTGTATTATTTATATTATTTGGTATAGTTATTTTTTTCATTCCTTACCATATATTTTATTCATTCCACCGTTGCCTTAGTCATCTAATCTTCCTTCATTGTAGATATAGTGTTTTTTATAGTTTGGTTTAAATATTATGGTTTGCTAAATGGTATTGTGAAAATTGTGAATATTTTTTTCTCATCATTTGTTTTGCATGGAACTCTTATTTAAGGTGGGAATCACAGTATGGCTTGTACTTGTAAAATATTATTGGTTTAAGGATGTTTTACATATATTGGTGTAGTAACTGTAGTATGATTATTACGTACTGTGTGAAATTTAGAGAACAGTTTGATTTATTTCATATAATTATGATCAAAATCGCAGGTATTATGGAATCCAAACAATATACTTCTACTATTGAACATGAAGAAGACATACCTATAGTGAAAAAAGAAAAAAGCAAAGAGACGAAATAAACAAATTCATGTGACTGGCACAAAAATTCATGTTGACTTCAATCAAAGTGGGCTACCTATGAGCTGCCAAGTTGGCTAGTCATATTAAAGTGGTCGTCCATAGTAGCAATTCTATTACGTACCATAATTGGTGACAAATTCCTAATGATCTAAAAGATCATATATGTGAGTTAGTTGTAGTATGTTTATTCAACTATTTTATAAAATTTGTTAAATGATCATTTAATCGAAATTCAATGTGTTCATACTAATTATGTTAAATTTATTAGGAATGGTTCAACATCCCAATTAAGTGTAACAAGCTTGTATTGCAATTGATTGGGAAAGCATTCAGAGACTTTAAAAGCCGATTGACAATGTAATATATTTTACCGTTAACTGATCATAGTGATATCTTGACTGTTCCACCTTCATCATATGCGATGTTATATGTTATCAAAATTAGATGAATTTTGTTTGAGATCGACTATCAGAAGAATTCTCAGTACGCATACCCATTGCAAAAAAATTGTTTATAAAATTGTATGTAATATATTCGATATCTTAATATGTGATTTACGTAATTTTTTTTCTTTTCTAGAAAATCAAAAAATAACAAAAGAACATTTGGGTCAAATAAGTATATCACCATCGGACATTGAGAAAAAGTTATGCAAATGTCAAGTATGAGCTTGTAAGTATTCACACACTTGTTTCATACTCATAAATGAATATCTTTGAACATTTGTTTAATAGATTCTAATTCTTATATAGCGTTAATTTAATAGGAATCATCTAGCTCTGACACCGAAGTTTCTAGATGAGATGTGTGAAAACAAGGACATATGCAAAAAAATGGATCATTTACAAATGAAACAATCAAAGAAATGGCTAAAAAGATTATATGTATAACTGCTCATTATATCATGTATGATTAGCTTTGTGCTTGTATGCATGATTCTTTACTTGTATAAATTTGTTGTTATAGCCCATCTTATTATTATCTTTTAGGATGATTTTGCTACTAAAATTAAATAAAGTGAACTGGCAACCTACTATGGTGAAGATCCCTTGTCTTTAGCGTTAGGAGCAAAAGAAAGACATGGTCAAGTTTGTCAGGTTGGTAGATTTGTATTGCTATCAAAGTTCTTTAATAATCAACCCAAAACCTTTCAAATGATGAATGAACAATATGAAGCAATCATTGAGCAACAACAACAAAGACTTAATGACTAAGAGTAATGCCTGAATGATCAACAACAATGACTCACAGCTTTGGAGGTGATATTGGCAGCAATACAGTCTAGTATGCCTATAGGCCAATCAAATAGATTCATTCAGCTGGGAGGTAGAAAACCTAACCTCTGGTACTAGTCATGAAGTATGATTTTGTTTATTCACTTAATATTTATTTGTTTATTATATTTATTGATTTGGTTTTAATACTTATATTTCATTATATATTGTAGTAGGATGGTGGGACTCAAAGGATAACCCTTGCTAAGGCTGTCATTGATTTATTATCTAATTATGCACTTTATCATTTATTTAGAAGAAACTGCATTACCGCTAAGTTCAAGGATAGGTTATTTGATGATCCATCAGTTTTTTACATTGAGGGGCTTGAGATTAAGGTATTTTGTACCCTATAAAATATCAACTTATGATATTGTTGTCTATATGAGGTTAGCTTATAAATTTAAATATGCAAAGTCAATATGTATTAATTTATATTACAGTGTATTACTAACTACTATTATTGATTGTTATCATACAGCTTCCTATATAAAGCAATCAAGGCAAGACAAATGACCCATAAATTTAGATTCATTGAATAGAATTTCATTAGTAAGTAGAGTGGCATTGTCATTTTACGTGGTCATCATGTGGGTTAATGCTTGCAAAAATCAATCGATTATTTTTGGTCCCGTATAATGTTGCGTAGGTTATATTCATACAAATAATTATTCCAACCTTACCCAAATCTAAGATGATGCCTAATCTGAGTATATCATTCTTATTATTTTGTAGTCATCATTGGCAGCTTGTTGTGATTGATACCAATTCCTTAACGCCATACTTATTTAATTCCACTTAATCAATGATGAAGCCTAACCCTGATATTCAAAATTTTATAAAGAGGTATTACATGTTATTATATTATCTTGTGTTTTTTCATAATTACTTTTATTTTTGTATTAAGCATTTTTTTCTGTTCAATTTAGGGGAATGTCTACAGCTGATAAGAAAGCAAAGATAAATTAGGTGTCATTATCGGCAAATGCGAAATTTATTCTTTTATGCTAAGTTTATTTAGATAAATGTTTCCTAAACTCACTAAATTTATTTTTGAGGTACCTTATTAACCAAGATATATTGAATGTGGATATTATGTCCTTCGTTTATGAGGGAGATAGTTTTATATGATTTTATGATCACACCATTCAAGGTTTGTATTAATTTCATACAATCGTAATATCTTCCATAAAAAAAGCTAAATTATGTTCTTATTTATTAACATTTACTTCTAATTTTTTTTATAGTGGAAGAGTAAAGGAAGCTTTACGATAAATGAACCTGATGAAGTCCGTAAAGAGTGAGCTGAGTATGTATTATCATTCGCTACACCTTAAGGTTGGAGATTGTTGGTTGTGTGTAAATATATGTATTTCATTTTTTATAATGTTTTTAAAATGGATAATTTAAGTTTCTAGATTTGGGTATTGGTTTAATATTATTGGTATATATTTGTTTTATATCAATTGGCAGCTTATATGAATACACATATATTGAGTACGATTATTTGAAAAAAGTATACTTATATGGCAACATTATCAGTTATAAATTCGTATGTATGGTCAATTTATTGAAATACTACAATGTTCGTAATGTAAATTTCAAAATATAATTCATAGTATCACATATATAAACCAAATGTTTTATAGGCATAAACTTACAACTAACTTGCATTCATTTCTAGACATGCTTTTCAAAATGATAACAACTATTTTCTCATTTTTTAGTCAGGTCAAATAGCTTAAATTAAAGGCATTTCTGGCTAGAAATGCCTTGAATGATCCCTTTAAATTTTTATGAGTGGATTATTGAAGGCATTTTTGGCCAAAAATACCTTTAATAATCCCCTTTCATTTTTTTTGGATTATTCAAGGCATTCTTTTGTAAGAAAATGCCTTGAATAATCTTTTAGAAAAAATTGAATGGGGTTAGTCAAGGCGTTTATGGCAAAAAATGCCTTGAATAATTTTTTACAAAATATTGAATGGGGTTATTGAAAGTGTTTCTAGCTAAAAGTATCTTGAATAATTCATGGATTATTCAAGGCGTTTTTGATTAAAAAATACCTTCAATAATCTATGAATTATTCATTTAGAGGGGATTATTCAAGGTATTTTCTATCAAAAATACCTTTAATAATCTCAATATATATTTTTTGAAATATTTAAGACGTTTTTGCCCAAAAAATGCCTTGAATATTCCTTTACAAAAAATTGAAGGTGTTTTTTTTTTGTCAAACTCCTTGTGATCATTTTTAAAATTCATTCTCCTTTCTTAAACTTTGGAATCCCAAACTACTAATACAGTGAACGATAAATATTATTTTATAAAAAATTTTACAAATAACATAGAAAAACATTTATATAAATATAAATACTACTATATATGTAAATTATTTATAATTTGATTTTCGATCTATAATGATTTTAAAATTTTATGAAACCATATTAAAACTAAAATATTAATTGAAATCAAATTAATATAATATTTAAATTTAAAAAAATTTGTAGTCTAATGTTTAATTATAAATTTATTAATTAATATAATACTTACAAATTTTATTTAAGACTTATTATCATTTAAAATTAATTAAGTTACAAATTTTATTTATTAATAATTATAGCTTTTATCAAATTATAGTTTTTAAAAATTTTTATTAGAGGAAAATATTATAAATTAATATTTTTTAAAAAAGAAATTAGTAATAAATTTTCTTTAGCTTATATTGACAATTATTATAACCATCAGTATATAATATATTTATACTAACAGATATTTATATATCATTAGAAAACGTTTACCTATACCGATAGATTTACAAAGTGTTGGTATAAGCACTGTCTATACTGACAGTAACAAAAATCCGTTAGTATAAATGCTTTTTACTTACATAATTTGACCGTCAGTATAGATAAGTGTTAGTATAAAGCATACTTATACTAATGGATTGTTATATACAATCAGAAAAAGTTTATCTATATCGACGGTTGTATAAAGTGTTAATAAATGTATGGTATATTTTGATAGTATTAAAAATCCATCAATAAAGTCTCTTTTACTGAAGCAATTTGACTGTCAATATATCAAACGTTAGTATATGGTAAATTTTTTGTAGTGCCTTAACCTACATTAAATTTTTTTAAAAGTCCATCTTGATCGAGTGTGGATATCTAAATTTAAAAAACCTTTTTTTTTTTTAAATCGACATTGCTTTTGGATGAATTTTGAGTTTTCAAATGTATGATAGAATAGTAAAAAAATAATGAAAAAATGAAGCTTTAGGGTGCAAACCCTAAAGGGCATTTGCACCCTAAGTGGCATTCTAGAGCAAGATTGAAAATTTAAAAGCAACTCATGCAATTTCGTTGGAGAAATGGATAAACCAATGAATATTGAAGACTTTTGAAAAATCCAAGAAGATTAACCCTGGTTTGAATATTTGTTTTAAATTTTGGACCTTTCTTTGTTTTCTAAAAATTTTGAGCCTATCAAAGTCAGTTTTGGCATTTTTTTTAAAATGCCATATCAAGAAATTAAAAGAGTGTAAAAGTGGATTGTGCTTTAAAAGATAAGTTTTCATATGTGATCCTAGATGAAAAAAATGCTGATATGCTTTTTTCCCATCTAGTGGTAAAATCTCCTTTGATAATTAAGATCTCGACGTGTCGAATCATTTCATTCTCTTGAATAGATTAAGTTGTGATTTATTTTATCATTCTATATAATAATCACCAATTTCAAAAGATTCAATCACATGTTTTTAAAAGAATATGCATTTTTTGGATCATGAAATAGTTATGTAAGGCAATTTCTTTTGTTGTCATGACAATAAAATGAACATATTAAGGCATTTGTTGTGAGGACATTTATATTTGAAATAACATGAATTGGTGTGGATGAGAAATATTTAATTTTTTTAATCATAAGAGTGACTTTTTTAAAACAAGGAGAATGTCAAAGGTAAAGGATTAGAAAAAATCTATGGATAAGAGGAATGGTTTTGAAAAATGAAATGCTTCGAGTTAAAAGAAATTGGTGATGGATTGTTGTAGTTCATGAAAACGAATTGATGGAACTTGTTAATTAGTTCTAAAGCTCTACGATAAAAAATGAAAAAGGGCATGAGGACCTTTTTAACACAATTAAAGATGTCTAACATTGACTTTTATTTACATATATGTCATTCATTTCATTCATTATATGTTCAATTTTGATCTTAAAAAGGTTGAAAATTTGGAAATATGAGATTTTAAGGTTTGATCGAGGAGAATTTTTCAGCAATGAGATTTTAATTTTCAATTGAGGAAAAATTTTTACAAAAAAATGTTAAGTTTTATTTAAGAAAAACTTTCAAAATGGGATTTGTAAAATTGTTAAGCATTGATTAAAGGGTGAAACCTTTTCGAGATGATATGTTTTTATTTCAAATGAGTTTTTTTTTTTTTTTGTAAGTTTTAAAGCATCTATTTAAGAAGAGCTTTATCAAAGATGAAAATGATCTGTAAGACCTTAGTGCATAATCCCTAAAACCTTCGAGTACCTTTTTAAGATTAGATTTTAAGTTTCAAAGCCTTTGTTAAAGATGAGCTTTTTCAAATATGAGAATAATCTATAAAACCTCAGGGCATGATCTAAAAGACTTCAAGGCATGTTTTATAAGACTTCAAGGGATGTTCTAAAAGATTTCAAGGCATGAACCAAAAGACCTTCTGGTGATCTCAAAGACTTATGGGCACAATTTAAAAGGCCTTAGGGCATGATCTTTAAAACTTTTGAGCATCATCTTTTGAATACTCTTGGTATCATCTTTAAAACTTTCAGGTATCATTCTAAAAACCTCTGGTTATCATTCTAAAAACCTTTGAATATCATCTATAAAAACCTTCAAGTATCATATTATAAACTTCTTAGTGTCATCTTTAAAAACCTTTAAATATCATTTTTAAAACCTTTAAATATCATTTTTAAAACCTTTAAATATCATTTTTAAAACTTTCGAGTATCTTTTTCCAAAAAAATGTTCGGTTACTTCTTTCCAAAACCTCAAATATCTCTTTTCCAAAACTTCTGAGTACATCTTGAAAACCTTCGGGTATCACATCTTTAAAAACCTCTGGGTATCATATTTAAAAACCTCTAAGTATTATTTTTCAAAACCTCTGGATATCTCTTTTTGAAAGGCTTTAAGTATCTCATCTTTAAAACTTTTAGTTACATTTTTAGGTACATTGTCAAAACCTTAAGGTGTAATTTATGAAATGCAAATCAATTTTCAAAGTTTTTTCGATTAAGAAATTTAAAGTTTCAAATCCTATGTTGAGGAGGAACTTTTTCGATATTTCTTGATCTAAATAAAATGAATTTTTTTTGTCTTTATACAATTCTTATTTCACCAAAATGTGCAAAGAAAAGCAATTATAAACACCTCATTTTGTCTGAGCTTTTTATATATATATATATATATTATTAAGCTTTGAGTTTTAATTTGATATTGGTATTTTAATTATGCC